>OY755244.1:53044820-53644820 GCA_963576725.1 Azorinus chamasolen
GTTTTACCTAATATGCCAATTCATGCACCGTTACTTATGTAATTCAACGCTCAACAACCAATATAATATTGTGCCTCAATGGGTTTTATTAGGTTCAGCTACAGTACAAACTAGTAAAACGTCTACAAAATAAGTCTAAGTATCGGGTTTGAGGCAAGTAGCACTGCTTAACTCTTTAGGTCATGCCTATTTATGTAACGAATAATGAGATCATAAATATTACATGTAAGTAGATTCCTTTTAGGCTGGCATATAAACACATAAGTTTTTAGACTGTTTACCATTGCAGAAACTGTAGATTCATATCTGTATTAAAGTCATTTGTAAACAGAGATCCGGGTCCGAGGTTATAAAGCTTCTGAGTCTAAGTCTGCACTATTTGTCGTGGTGCATTTATGCGACTGCGGCGGTGAAAGGGTTAAAATCGTCATTACTCCACCAAACCCTATGTTGTGACCACTCTTTAGAATCGTCTCTTCGAGAGTGGTCATATCATAGGATTTGGTGGAGAAAATGTTTTAATTTACGCATCTTATCTGGACCTCTGTTAAGATAAGATGACGGGGCGAGCTTTAACTTATTTCCGATTCGTGCAAGCTTTTGGTAAATTATTGATCGAGTAGATAACAGGATGGAACGTGGCTACTAGCTAAATACAAATGTCACCAGAGTCGAGCTTAGGGTTAGCAAGGTCATTTTTATAGTTTATTGATCGAGTAGCTAACAGAATGGAACATGGCTACTAGCTGCATGCAAATGTCATCAAGGTCGAACTTAGGGTTAGCAAGGTCATGTTATAGTTAATTGATCGAGTAGCTAACAGGATGGATCATGTCACCAGGGTCGAGCTTAGGGTTAGCAAGGTCATTTTATAGTTATTTGATCGAGTAGCTAACAGAATGGAACATGGCAACTAGCTGCATGCAAATGTCATCAATGTCGAGCTTAGGATTAGCAAGGTCATTTTATAGTTAATTGACCGAGTAGCTAACAGGATGGATCATGGTTACTAGCTGCATGCAAATGTCACCAGGGTCGAGCTTAGGGTCAAGGTCATTTTATAGTTAATTGATCGAGTAGCTAACAGGATGGAACATGGCTACTAACTGCTTGCAAATGTTACGAAGGTCGAGCTTAGGGTCAATGTCATTTTTATAGTTAATTGATCGAGTAGCTAACAAGATAGAGCACTAGCTACTAGCTACATACAAATGTAACAAACGTCGAGCTTAGGGTTAGCAAGGTCATTTTATAGTTTATTGGTCGTGTAGCTAACAAGATAGATCATGGCTACAGGCTGCATACAACTGTCACCAAGGTCGAGCTACTGGTTCCATCCTGTTAGCTACTCGATCAATTAACTATAAAATGACATTGACCCTCAGCCCGACCTAGGTAACATTTGCCAGCAGCTAGTAGCCATAATCCATCTTGTTATCTACTCGATCATTAAACTATAAAATGACCTTGCTAACCCTTAGCTCGACCTTGGTGACAGTTGTATGCAGCTTAGAGTCAAGGTCATTTTATAGTTTATGTTACAGTAGTTCTATTCGTAGTGAGTCCAAGGTTATACAACTTCTGAGTCTGAGATCATTATCAAGTATCTGATTGGTTAGATTCTGAGCAAGCTCAACATCTGACCAATCAGATGCTTGAAAATGATCTTAGACTCAAGTAAATAGTTTTATAACATCGGGGCAAGGTCATTTTATAGTTATATAACAGTAGTTGTATTCGTAGTGAGCGCAGTTACTATAAAACAGTACAGTAAAACCGTTATATAGCGAACACTTAAAACAGGTACAATAACAAACCTCTAAACCGGAATTTTAATGAAGAAGAATATACATGTAGGTATTTAGGCGGGTGGCTGCTTAACCCTTTCCCTTTTGAATATTCATGAAAGAAATAATGACATGATGAATATTAATTAGCTCAGTTTTTATAGTAGTACATGTAAACGGGAATCTTTGGTATTTTTAGAAACTGTAGAGTCAGGTCTATTACAATTTCATAAGCAAACAGAGTAGACCCTGATCAGACAGGTCCTACAGGAGCCGTCTGGTCTGGGTCTACTATGTTTGCAAATGCGTGAAAATGTGTTTATATGAGGAAAGGGGTTAACTTTAATGCAGAGTGAAAGTCATGCAGAATGCTCCTTCGGGAGCTTTCTGAATGACTTTCACCCTGCATTAAGCTGACACCTGATTGGCATTGATACTAATTTGAACATGATGTTCAGATTGATTTACTGTATATATCTAGTTTCAACCTTTTTAGTGCATGTATATTCATGTAAGACATAGCTGACATACGAACCCAGGACGTTTTTGGCCAAGGCAGAAACTGCTGATCATGGTCTGCTCTGTTTGCTAAAGTCTGTTTCTTTACTTTCTAAAATGGCTACACTGTTCTACCTTTCATATTTCATTATAACTATTTTGTCCATGAATATTCAGTATTGAAATTTGGAATAAACATAGAACAAGGACAGGGTTAAAACGTAAAAGGTGTGATTTTAACTTAAATTCAATCACATTTTTCATACGCCAAGCTAACCAGCCTTAACCCTTTCTCTGTTACATATTCATACATGTATAAGAAATAATAACATCAGGAAAAAATCCCTGGAAATATTTGCTTTAACAAAAACTGTAGAATCAGATCTGTATCACGTCAAAAGCAAACTGATCAGACCCTGATCAGACGGCTCCTATATGAACCATCTGATCTGGGTCTACTTTGTTTGAAAATGCGTGAAAAGGCGTTTATATGAAGGAAATGGTTAATTGTAAGCAATAGAGCAGCAAACTCCATTTTCCAAAGTATTTAGCATTACCCAGTCGGAGATCGAACCCGCAGCCACCAGCACCGGAACCGAACGCTTTAATTGGTCCTAACTCGCGGTTAGCTATATTTGTATTATCAAAGAAGCTAGTAAAATAGCTAGTCAAAATTCAAATAGCTACAATTGAACTTCGATTTCTCGAACTCTGATAACTCGTACTTCGGGATAACTCGAAGTAAAAGTTCGTTACTTCAAAATTTACAATACAAAATTGTTCAAAAACGTAGTACGACGCATATCTAGAAACACATGTGACAACTTAATGCAGCTCGAAAAGTAATGCTGAAAGCTCCTACAGGAGCTTTCAGCATTACTTTAGACCTGCATTAAGCTGTGATCGAAGTTCAATTGTATATTCAAAGGTAGCCATACCCAGTATAATTGGGCAAACAGCTCTTTCTCTGCCAGCGCCTAATCTAATCTTTGATCACCTATGTAAACAGAGTAACTCGGCGTCTCATCAGGATCCAATATGTTCATTGATACAGTAACCTCCCTCTAATGCGACCATTTAATGAATAAACATGGCTGTCTTTATAAGCAGGTGGTTGCTTAATGCAGGACAAAAGTAATGCAGAAAGCTCCTCTAGGAACTTTCTGCATTACTTTTGTCCTGCATTAAGTTACCTCCTGTATCTAGCACCCAGAACTATGCATCTTTTAGGTGGTCGCATTAGCGGGATTTTAATGTAGATAGATAGATAGTGTACATAACATGGCACTAAGACAACATATAATCAAAGTACTGACAGTACTGAAGGTTTCGGACATAATATATATCGTATTGATTGTTTGCTGTGGATTTTCTGAAAATCATGTCAGTAGTTTGGAAGACATTTAAAGAATTGTTTTATGAACATGTCACATACAGGGCGATTCCAATAGCTCATCTTGCCACTTTGTGCCAATAGAGCCAAAATTGATAGTTTATGTAGTAAAGAGCCATCACTCCGTTATTTGAAAGTAAGGGTCAAGTCAAGTCGTGCTTAGCATAATAGAATTAACGATTTCACCATTATCGTTGAATGAGAACACTGTAGGTCTAGACTGGACCCCGGATGATTCTGACCCCTTACTTACTTACTTGGTCAGTACAAAACATATGCAAGAAATGTCTGATTTATAAAAACCCTAATTTCCTTAACCCTTTCCCTGTTCTATGTTTATTCCAAATTTCAATACCTACTGAATATTTATGGACAAAATAGTTACAATGAAATATGAAAAGTGGCAATTAGTAGCCATTTAAGAAAGTAAAGAAAAAAAAGAAAGAAAGAGTAGCCTATATATCAAAATATATATATATATAAGTGTGTAGGCAAAAGGAGCATTTAACTCAGAATCCGACAACAATATATCGGACGTCTGTAAATACCACAGGAAGGGTATGGAACTTTCAGAATCCGACGACCTTATGTCGGACTTCTGTTGTAAAAAGACACCATGCTGTTTGAACAAAGGCGTTTGGATTGACAGTAGGTCATTGGTAAAATCTATTCATTTTATACTTGGAGATTTCATGAAAAATGGGTCTGTATAATTTGCATATTAAGTATGTACGTTCACTAGTCGTTGTTGCTTTTCACACCTTTGTAGCGTTTAAATAGAACCATGTAACAGTTATATATTGGGACCCAAGCGGTGGCCGAGGGGAAAGAGCTGCGTCTATGAATCTCTAGGTCCTTGGTTCGAATCCCGTCACAACCAAATGCAAATAGAAAAAAGATTCTAATATATTTTTTATTCTTTATCTTTTTTGATATTCTTTTCTCTAAATACATTTTAAAGCAAACAAACTAGAAAACATAAGCATGCCTCTTGAAACTTGTTATGGACTTTTTAAAGCATTATGCTATATTAACATACAGTCCTGGTGTCAATAGTATGCATTTCGATGAAACTTAGAGGCAGGATCCAGACTTTGTGCTAGGACAACTATGAATTCGAAAGTATCATGTTCAATTTAAAATTGTCACCTGCTCATTATTTTGTGTATTGCATATATAATTATTTAGATTCAATTAGTCTATGCTTTGCATAGTTTTATTTTAAATTTGTCAAACATCTAGGATCCTGATCACAGACCGACACACACAATGTACAACTGGCAATTAGGTCACGATAACCTGCATAATATTTGAAAACTTAGTTTGTTTCAAAAGGAATTACTGCACAGTTCAAACTGACTATAAAAAATTCCCTGAGAATTTGAACAATAATTAAATCAACAAAAACAATAGTTTAAAAAAGTACATGTATATAGACACAGAGCGCAAATGGAACGGACCCATGTAAGAAACTTGATTCCTGTTCTATGTTTATTCTAAATTTCAATACCTACTGAATATTCATGAACAAAATAGTTATAATGAAACATGAAAAGTGGAAATTAGTAGCCATTTAAGACAGGAATGAAAAAGATCTTTCAAATTCCATTAGCCAACAGAGCAGACCCTGATCAGACGACTTCTATAGGAGTCATCAGATCTGGGTCTACTCTGTTTACAAACGCGTGAAAAACATTTATATGAAGGAAAGGGTTAAGTGTTCTAGCACCCAGTCTCTCCTCTCTACCAGTTTGTACAGCTGAATAAGTCAGTTTGGAAACATTTTTGCAACTTTAGATTAAACAGACATGGCAGCAAATAGTGAAAACCCTTCAAACGGGCACATTAAGGAGGTGTTTGATCTGGGTCTGCACTATTTGCATAAGTGTGTTTGTCAAAATACCTAGGGTAATTAGGGTATCACTTGTAAATCTCTGAAATACATTCAAAAGTTGTCACCTTTTACAATACAGTAAAACCCCTCTTAACCCGACTTCTAGTAGATAAGAATTTAGAAACTTTTTAGGCAGGTGGCTGCTTAATGCAGGGTGAAAGTCATGCCGAGGAGCTTTCTGCATTATTTTCATCCTGCATTAAGCTGCCACCTGTCTCCAAGACTGATATTTATACTGAATTTAAAGTCTGGTTTAGAGGGGTTTTACCGTACATGTATTTTTGAAATTCTATTTCTTTCAAACCAGATCTTAGCAACAACGTCGCACGACCATTGATAAAATTCATCAGGAAACATTGTAATGTCGCAATGGAATCGAATTTCTGCGTTAGAATTTTGATCTACCCTAGAAATAGTACCATTGATGTTCGATAGTTCATGGTAGTTCACAAAATGTTGAAAGTGTATCGAAATATCAACCGTGGCTGTTATAATCAAATAATTCTTTTCGGTTATGTGTCCATTTCATGTATAGTCAAACAACTAGGTCTGACGTGTCAAAGGTCAGCCGAGTCCATTTTTTAGGGAGATCAGCATTCCGCATGTTCTCGGACCATTTTTTAAACAGACGAATTTGGTATATGAGATAAAATTGAAGGCGGAATTGTTGTCAGCAGTTTAGCGCAGTGGGTAGAGTCTAGGTACGCAGAAGATATTGCGAGAGTAGTTTTTTATTGAGCGTGGGTTCGAATCCCGTGTCGACCTTAAACTTTTTTTAAAATTTTGAATGAATAGTAGAGTATTATTTTATGGCATATTGTATAATTGTCATGACCATTTATGCACATGTTCGTCAATGTTAGGGAAGGGCGCCTTTGTTTGAGTTCGAGTCCTGTATTAGCCATATTTTCAATAATAAATCGATGCTTAAATATGAATATCAATATAAGTTTTAGCAAATGTCTTGTACAAATGGCTTCTTAATGCACAACAAAACTAATGCTCTTAAGGGGACTTTCCTTAATATTTTAGCAAAAAAAATAATTTTTAGGTTGATGCGAGACTCGAACCTGCGCCTAATAAAATGTTCGCCGATCATATACTTCTTTATGGTCCTACGACTTATCCACTACGCTATATTTCCGATAACTAATGCGCTTATTCTTTATACCTATAACTAAACATTTCCTTTTATAAATGGCTCGTGGATATCCGAAATGCTGATCTCCCTTAAAAATGGACTCGGTGAACCCGTGACCCGTCATACCTAGTTGTTTGACTATACCTCCAACAATTCTATAATGTTCTGCAAAAATCTAACAATTATGTTACTTTGGTCTACCTAACTATTACAACGGTGAAATGGACTGTTCCAAAATTCAAACAAGTCAAGCTAAAATGAGCTTATGGTTAATATTTAGGGACTTTTCCAAACAATAGTGTAACACGACAAACCGTGCAGATCCTGATTAGAGGGCTTCTCTATGAGCCTTCTTACCTGGGTCTCCTCTGTTTGCAAAGGGCATAAGTGACTAGGCAAAAGGGGCATTTAACTCAGAATCCGACAACAATATATCGGACGTCTGTAAATACCACAGGAAGGGTATGGAACTTTCAGAATCCGACGACCTTATGTCGGACTTCTGTTGTAAAAAGACACCATACTGTTTGAACAAAGGCGTTTGGATTGACAGTAGGTCATTGGTAAAATCTATTCATTTTATACTTGGAGATTTCATGAAAAATGGGTCTGTATAATTTGCATATTAAGTATGTACGTTCACTAGTCGTTGTTGCTTTTCACACCTTTGTAGCGTTTAAATAGAACCATGTAACAGTTATATATTGGGACCCAAGCGGTGGCCGAGGGGAAAGAGCTGCGTCTATGAATCTCTAGGCCCTTGGTTCGAATCCCGTCTCAACCAATCCCGTCCCAATCACAACACATTTTTTATTCTTTATCTTTTTTGATATTCTTTTCTCTAAATACATTTTAAAGCAAACAAACTAGAAAACATAAGCATGCCTCTTGAAACTTGTTATGGACTTTTTAAAGCATTATGCTATATTAACATACAGTCCTGGTGTCAATAGTATGCATTTCGATGAAACTTAGAGGCAGGATCCAGACTTTGTGCTAGGACAACTATGAATTCGAAAGTATCATGTTCAATTTAAAATTGTCACCTGCTCATTATTTTGTGTATTGCATATATAATTATTTAGATTCAATTAGTCTATGCTTTGCATAGTTTTATTTTAAATTTGTCAAACATCTAGGATCCTGATCACAGACCGACACACACAATGTACAACTGGCAATTAGGTCACGATAACCTGCATAATATTTGAAAACTTAGTTTGTTTCAAAAGGAATTACTGCACAGTTCAAACTGACTATAAAAAATTCCCTGAGAATTTGAACAATAATTAAATCAACAAAAACAATAGTTTAAAAAAGTACATGTATATAGACACAGAGCGCAAATGGAACGGACCCATGTAAGAAACTTGATTCCTGTTCAATGTTTATTCTAAATTTCAATACCTACTGAATATTCATGAACAAAATAGTTATAATGATACATGAAAAGTGGAAATTAGTAGCCATTTAAGAAAGGAATGAAAAAGATCTTTCAAATTCCATTAGCCAACAGAGCAGACCCTGATCAGACGACTTCTATAGGAGTCATCAGATCTGGGTCTACTCTGTTTACAAACGCGTGAAAAACATTTAAATGAAGGAAAGGGTTAAGTGTTCTAGCACCCAGTCTCTCCTCTCTACCAGTTTGTACAGCTGAATAAGTCAGTTTGGAAACATTTTTGCAACTTTAGATTAAACAGACATGGCAGCAAATAGTGAAAACCCTTCAAACGGGCCCATTAAGGAGGTGTTTGATCTGGGTCTGCACTATTTGCATAAGTGTAAATACCTAGGGTAATTAGGGTATCACTTGTAAATCTCTGAAATACATTCAAAAGTATAGATTTGTCACCTTTTACAATACAGTAAAACCCCTCTTAACCCGACTTCTAGTAGATAAGAATTTAGAAACTTTTTAGGCAGGTGGCTGCTTAATGCAGGGTGAAAGTCATGCCGAGGAGCTTTCTGCATTATTTTCATCCTGCATTAAGCTGCCACCTGTCTCCAAGACTGATATTTATACTGAATTTAAAGTCTGGTTTAGAGGGGTTTTACCGTACATGTATTTTTGAAATTCTATTTCTTTCAAACCAGATCTTAGCAACAACGTCGCACGACCATTGATAAAATTCATCAGGAAACATTGTAATGTCGCAATGGAATCGAATTTCTGCGTTAGAATTTTGATCTACCCTAGAAATAGTACCATTGATGTTCGATAGTTCATGATAGTTCACAAAATGTTGAAAGTGTATCGAAATATCAACCGTGGCTGTTATAATCAAATAATTCTTTTCGGTTATGTGTCCATTTCATGTACCTCCAACAATTCTATAATGTTCTACAAAAATCTAACAATTATGTTACTTTGGTCTACCTAACTATTACAACGGTGAAATGGGCTGTTCCAAAATTCAAACAAGTCAAGCTAAAATGAGCTTATGGTTAATATTTAGGGACTTTTCCAAACAATAGTGTAACACGACAAACCGTGCAGATCCAGATTAGAGGGCTTCTCTATGAGCCTTCTTACCTGGGTCTCCTCTGTTTGCAAAGGGCATAAGTGACTAGGCAAAAGGGGCATTTAACTCAGAATCCGACAACAATATATCGGACGTCTGTAAATACCACAGGAAGGGTATGGAACTTTCAAAATCCGACGACCTTATGTCGGACTTCTGTTGTAAAAAGACACCATGCTGTTTGAACAAAGGCGTTTGGATTGACAGTAGGTCATTGGTAAAATCTATTCATTTTATACTTGGAGATTTCATGAAAAATGGGTCTGTATAATTTGCATATTAAGTATGTACGTTCACTAGTCGTTGTTGCTTTTCACACCTTTGTAGCGTTTAAATAGAACCATGTAACAGTTATATATTGGGACCCAAGCGGTGGCCGAGGGGAAAGAGCTGCGTCTATGAATCTCTAGGTCCTTGGTTCGAATCCCGTCACAACATTCTAATATATTTTTTATTCTTTATCTTTTTTGATATTCTTTTCTTTAAATACATTTTAAAGCAAACAAACTAGAAAACATAAGCATGCCTCTTGAAACTTGTTATGGACTTTTTTAAGCATTATGCTATATTAACATACAGTCCTGGTGTCAATAGTATGCATTTCGATGAAACTTAGAGGCAGGATCCAGACTTTGTGCTAGGGCAACTATGAATTCGAAAGTACCATGTTCAATTTAAAATTGTCACCTGCTCATTATTTTGTGTATTGCATATATAATTATTTATATTCAATTAGTCTATGCTTTGCATAGTTTTATTTTAAAATTGTCAAACATCTAGGATCCTGATCACAGACCGACACACACAATGTACAACTGGCAATTAGGTCACGATAACCTGCATAATATTTGAAAACTTAGTTTGTTTCAAAAGGAATTACTGCACAGTTCAAACTAACTATAAAAATTCCCTGAGAATTTGAACAATAATTAAATCAACAAAAACAATAGTTTAAAAAAGTACATGTATATAGACACAGAGCGCAAATGGAACGGATCCATGTAAGAAACTTGATTCCTGTTCTATGTTTATTACAAATTTCAATACCTACTGAATATTCATGAACAAAGTACAGTAAAACCTCGATTATTCGAATTTTCGTTATAGAAGAAGTTAGACCCTTTTAGGCAGGTGGCTGCTTAATGCATGGTGAAAGTCATGCAGAAAGCTCCTAGAGGAGCTTTCTGCATGACTTTCACCATGCATTAAGTTGCCACCTGTCTTAAAGATCGATAATAATACGTATTTTAGTGTTCGAATAATCGAAGTTTTACTGTAGTTATAATGAAACATGAAAAGTGGAAATTAGTAGCCATTTAAGAAAGGAAAGAAAAAGATCTTTCAAATACCATTAGCCAACAGAGCAGACCCTGATCAGACTACTTCTATAGGAGTCATCAGATCTGGGTCTACTCTGTTTACAAACGCGTGAAAAACATTTATATGAAGGAAAGGGTTAAGTGTTCTAGCACCCAGTCTCTCCTCTCTACCAGTTTGTACAGCTGAATAAGTCAGTTTGG
Organism: Azorinus chamasolen; assembly: GCA_963576725.1. NCBI lineage: Eukaryota > Metazoa > Mollusca > Bivalvia > Cardiida > Solecurtidae > Azorinus > Azorinus chamasolen. Next base: position 53,055,579 of record OY755244.1, read on the forward strand.
AAACATTTTTGCAACTTTAGATTAAACAGACATGATAGCAAATAGTGAAAACCCTTCAAACGGGCCCATTAAGGAGGTGTTTGATCTGGGTCTGCACTATTTGCATAAGTGTTTTTGTCAAAATACCTAGGGTAATTAGGGTATCACTTGTTAATCTCTGAAATACATTCAAAAGTATAGATTTGTCACCTTTTACAATACCGTAAAACCCCTCTTAACCCGACTTCTAGTAGATAAGAATTTAGAAACTTTTAGGCAGGTGACTGCTTAATGCAGGGTGAAAGTCATGCCGAGGAGCTTTCTGTATTATTTTCATCCTACATTAAGCTGCCACCTGTCTCCAAGACTGATATTTATACTGAATTTAAAGTCTGGTTTAGAGGGGTTTTACCGTACATGTATTTTTGAAATTCTATTTCTTTCAAACCAGATCTTAGCAACAACGTCGCACGACCATTGATAAAATTCATCAGGAAACATTGTAATGTCGCAATGGATTCGAATTTCTGCATTTGAATTTTAATCTACCCTAGAAATAGTACCATTGATGTTCGATATTTCATAGTAGTTCACAAAATGTTGAAAGTGTATCGAAATATCAACCGTGGCTGTAATAATCAAATAATTCTTTTCGGTTATGTGTCCATTTCATGTACCTCCAACAATTCTATAATGTTCTGCAAAAATCTAACAATTATGTTACTTTGGTCTACCTAACTATTACAACGGTGAAATGGGCTGTTCCAAAATTCAAACAAGTCAAGCTAAAATGAGCTTATGGTTAATATTTAGGGACTTTTCCAAACAATAGTGTAACACGACAAACCGTGCAGATCCTGATTAGAGGGCTTCTCTATGAGCCTTCTTACCTGGGTCTCCTCTGTTTGCAAAGGGCATAAGTGACTAGGCAAAAGGGGCATTTAACTCAGAATCCGACAACAATATATCGGACGTCTGTAAATACCACAGGAAGGGTATGGAACTTTCAAAATCCGACGACCTAATGTCGGACTTCTGTTGTAAAAAGACACCATGCTGTTTGATTAAAGGCGTTTGGATTGACAGTAGGTCATTGGTAAAATCTATTCATTTTATACTTGGAGATTTCATGAAAAATGGGTCTGTATAATTTGCATATTAAGTATGTACGTTCACTAGTCGTTGTTGCTTTTCACACCTTTGTAGCGTTTAAATAGAACCATGTAACAGTTATATATTGGGACCCAAGCGGTGGCCGAGGGGAAAGAGCTGCGTCTATGAATCTCTAGGTCCTTGGTTCGAATCCCGTCACAACCTTCTAATATATTTTTTATTCTTTATCTTTTTTGATATTCTTTTCTCTAAATACATTTTAAAGCAAACAAACTAGAAAACATAAGCATGCCTCTTGAAACTTGTTATGGACTTTTTAAAGCATTATGCTATATTAACATACAGTCCTGGTGTCAATAGTATGCATTTCGATGAAACTTAGAGGCAGGATCCAGACTTTGTGCTAGGACAACTATGAATTCGAAAGTATCATGTTCAATTTAAAATTGTCACCTGCTCATTATTTTGTGTATTGCATATATAATTATTTAGATTCAATTAGTCTATGCTTTGCATAGTTTTATTTTAAATTTGTCAAACATCTAGGATCCTGATCACAGACCGACACACACAATGTACAACTGGCAATTAGGTCACGATAACCTGCATAATATTTGAAAACTTAGTTTGTTTCAAAAGGAATTACTGCACAGTTCAAACTGACTATAAAAAATTCCCTGAGAATTTGAACAATAATTAAATCAACAAAAACAATAGTTTAAAGAAGTACATGTATATAGACACAGAGCGCAAATGGAACGGATCCATGTAAGAAACTTGATTCCTGTTCTATGTTTATTACAAATTTCAATACCTACTGAATATTCATGAACAAAGTACATGTAGTTATAATGAAACATGAAAAGTGGAAATTAGTAGCCATTTAAGAAAGGAAAGAAAAAGATCTTTCAAATTCCATTAGCCAACAGAGCAGACCCTGATCAGACGACTTCTATAGGAGTCATCAGATCTGGGTCTACTCTGTTTACAAACGCGTGAAAAACATTTATATGAAGGAAAGGGTTAAGTGTTCTAGCACCCAGTCTCTCCTCTCTACCAGTTTGTACAGCTGAATAAGTCAGTTTGGAAACATTTTTGCAACTTTAGATTAAACAGACATGATAGCAAATAGTGAAAACCCTTCAAACGGGCCCATTAAGGAGGTGTTTGATCTGGGTCTGCACTATTTGCATAAGTGTGTTTGTCAAAATACCTAGGGTAATTAGGGTATCACTTGTTAATCTCTGAAATACATTCAAAAGTATAGATTTGTCACCTTTTACAATACAGTAAAACCCCTCTTAACCCGACTTCTAGTAGATAAGAATTTAGAAACTTTTTAGGCAGGTGGCTGCTTAATGCAGGGTGAAAGTCATGCCGAGGAGCTTTCTGCATTATTTTCATCCTGCATTAAGCTGCCACCTGTCTCCAAGACTGATATTTATACTGAATTTAAAGTCTGGTTTAGAGGGGTTTTACCGTACATGTATTTTTGAAATTCTATTTCTTTCAAACCAGATCTTAGCAACAACGTCGCACGACCATTGATAAAATTCATCAGGAAACATTGTAATGTCGCAATGGAATCGAATTTCTGCGTTAGAATTTTGATCTACCCTAGAAATAGTACCATTGATGTTCGATAGTTCATGATAGTTCACAAAATGTTGAAAGTGTATCGAAATATCAACCGTGGCTGTTATAATCAAATAATTCTTTTCGGTTATGTGTCCATTTCATGTACCTCCAACAATTCTATAATGTTTTACAAAAATCTAACAATTATGTTACTTTGGTCTACCTAACTATTACAACGGTGAAATGGGCTGTTCCAAAATTCAAACAAGTCAAGCTAAAATGAGCTTATGGTTAATATTTAGGGACTTTTCCAAACAATAGTGTAACACGACAAACCGTGCAGATCCAGATTAGAGGGCTTCTCTATGAGCCTTCTTACCTAGGTCTCCTCTGTTTGCAAAGGGCATAAGTGACTAGGCAAAAGGGGCATTTAACTCAGAATCCGACAACAATATATCGGACGTCTGTAAATACCACAAGAAGGGTATGGAACTTTCAAAATCCGACGACCTTATGTCGGACTTCTGTTGTAAAAAGACACCATGCTGTTTGAACAAAGGCGTTTGGATTGACAGTAGGTCATTGGTAAAATCTATTCATTTTATACTTGGAGATTTCATGAAAAATGGGTCTGTATAATTTGCATATTAAGTATGTACGTTCACTAGTCGTTGTTGCTTTTCACACCTTTGTAGCGTTTAAATAGAACCATGTAACACTTATATATTGGGACCCAAGCGGTGGCCGAGGGGAAAGAGCTGCGTCTATGAATCTCTAGGTCCTTGGTTCGAATTCCGTCACAACATTCTAATATATTTTTTATTCTTTATCTTTTTTGATATTCTTTTCTTTAAATACATTTTAAAGCAAACAAACTAGAAAACATAAGCATGCCTCTTGAAACTTGTTATGGACTTTTTTAAGCATTATGCTATATTAACATACAGTCCTGGTGTCAATAGTATGCATTTCGATGAAACTTAGAGGCAGGATCCAGACTTTGTGCTAGGGCAACTATGAATTCGAAAGTACCATGTTCAATTTAAAATTGTCACCTGCTCATTATTTTGTGTATTGCATATATAATTATTTATATTCAATTAGTCTATGCTTTGCATAGTTTTATTTTAAAATTGTCAAACATCTAGGATCCTGATCACAGACCGACACACACAATGTACAACTGGCAATTAGGTCACGATAACCTGCATAATATTTGAAAACTTAGTTTGTTTCAAAAGGAATTACTGCACAGTTCAAACTAACTATAAAAATTCCCTGAGAATTTGAACAATAATTAAATCAACAAAAACAATAGTTTAAAAAAGTACATGTATATAGACACAGAGCGCAAATGGAACGGATCCATGTAAGAAACTTGATTCCTGTTCTATGTTTATTACAAATTTCAATACCTACTGAATATTCATGAACAAAGTACAGTAAAACCTCGATTATTCGAATTTTCGTTATAGAAGAAGTTAGACCCTTTTAGGCAGGTGGCTGCTTAATGCATGGTGAAAGTCATGCAGAAAGCTCCTAGAGGAGCTTTCTGCATGACTTTCACCATGCATTAAGTTGCCACCTGTCTTAAAGATCGATAATAATACGTATTTTAGTGTTCGAATAATCGAAGTTTTACTGTTGTTATAATGAAACATGAAAAGTGGAAATTAGTAGCCATTTAAGAAAGGAAAGAAAAAGATCTTTCAAATACCATTAGCCAACAGAGCAGACCCTGATCAGACTACTTCTATAGGAGTCATCAGATCTGGGTCTACTCTGTTTACAAACGCGTGAAAAACATTTATATGAAGGAAAGGGTTAAGTGTTCTAGCACCCAGTCTCTCCTCTCTACCAGTTTGTACAGCTGAATAAGTCAGTTTGGAAACATTTTTGCAACTTTAGATTAAACAGACATGATAGCAAATAGTGAAAACCCTTCAAACGGGCCCATTAAGGAGGTGTTTGATCTGGGTCTGCACTATTTGCATAAGTGTTTTTGTCAAAATACCTAGGGTAATTAGGGTATCACTTGTTAATCTCTGAAATACATTCAAAAGTATAGATTTGTCACCTTTTACAATACCGTAAAACCCCTCTTAACCCGACTTCTAGTAGATAAGAATTTAGAAACTTTTAGGCAGGTGACTGCTTAATGCAGGGTGAAAGTCATGCCGAGGAGCTTTCTGTATTATTTTCATCCTACATTAAGCTGCCACCTGTCTCCAAGACTGATATTTATACTGAATTTAAAGTCTGGTTTAGAGGGGTTTTACCGTACATGTATTTTTGAAATTCTATTTCTTTCAAACCAGATCTTAGCAACAACGTCGCACGACCATTGATAAAATTCATCAGGAAACATTGTAATGTCGCAATGGATTCGAATTTCTGCATTTGAATTTTAATCTACCCTAGAAATAGTACCATTGATGTTCGATATTTCATAGTAGTTCACAAAATGTTGAAAGTGTATCGAAATATCAACCGTGGCTGTAATAATCAAATAATTCTTTTCGGTTATGTGTCCATTTCATGTACCTCCAACAATTCTATAATGTTCTGCAAAAATCTAACAATTATGTTACTTTGGTCTACCTAACTATTACAACGGTGAAATGGGCTGTTCCAAAATTCAAACAAGTCAAGCTAAAATGAGCTTATGGTTAATATTTAGGGACTTTTCCAAACAATAGTGTAACACGACAAACCGTGCAGATCCTGATTAGAGGGCTTCTCTATGAGCCTTCTTACCTGGGTCTCCTCTGTTTGCAAAGGGCATAAGTGACTAGGCAAAAGGGGCATTTAACTCAGAATCCGACAACAATATATCGGACGTCTGTAAATACCACAGGAAGGGTATGGAACTTTCAAAATCCGACGACCTAATGTCGGACTTCTGTTGTAAAAAGACACCATGCTGTTTGATTAAAGGCGTTTGGATTGACAGTAGGTCATTGGTAAAATCTATTCATTTTATACTTGGAGATTTCATGAAAAATGGGTCTGTATAATTTGCATATTAAGTATGTACGTTCACTAGTCGTTGTTGCTTTTCACACCTTTGTAGCGTTTAAATAGAACCATGTAACAGTTATATATTGGGACCCAAGCGGTGGCCGAGGGGAAAGAGCTGCGTCTATGAATCTCTAGGTCCTTGGTTCGAATCCCGTCACAACATTCTAATATATTTTTTATTCTTTATCTTTTTTGATATTCTTTTCTTTAAATACATTTTAAAGCAAACAAACTAGAAAACATAAGCATGCCTCTTGAAACTTGTTAAGGACTTTTTTAAGCATTATGCTATATTAACATACAGTCCTGGTGTCAATAGTATGCATTTCGATGAAACTTAGAGGCAGGATCCAGACTTTGTGCTAGGGCAACTATGAATTCGAAAGTACCATGTTCAATTTAAAATTGTCACCTGCTCATTATTTTGTGTATTGCATATATAATTATTTATATTCAATTAGTCTATGCTTTGCATAGTTTTATTTTAAAATTGTCAAACATCTAGGATCCTGATCACAGACCGACACACACAATGTACAACTGGCAATTAGGTCACGATAACCTGCATAATATTTGAAAACTTAGTTTGTTTCAAAAGGAATTACTGCACAGTTCAAACTAACTATAAAAATTCCCTGAGAATTTGAACAATAATTAAATCAACAAAAACAATAGTTTAAAAAAGTACATGTATATAGACACAGAGCGCAAATGGAACGGATCCATGTAAGAAACTTGATTCCTGTTCTATGTTTATTACAAATTTCAATACCTACTGAATATTCATGAACAAAGTACAGTAAAACCTCGATTATTCGAATTTTCGTTATAGAAGAAGTTAGACCCTTTTAGGCAGGTGGCTGCTTAATGCATGGTGAAAGTCATGCAGAAAGCTCCTAGAGGAGCTTTCTGCATGACTTTCACCATGCATTAAGTTGCCACCTGTCTTAAAGATCGATAATAATACGTATTTTAGTGTTCGAATAATCGAAGTTTTACTGTAGTTATAATGAAACATGAAAAGTGGAAATTAGTAGCCATTTAAGAAAGGAAAGAAAAAGATCTTTCAAATACCATTAGCCAACAGAGCAGACCCTGATCAGACTACTTCTATAGGAGTCATCAGATCTGGGTCTACTCTGTTTACAAACGCGTGAAAAACATTTATATGAAGGAAAGGGTTAAGTGTTCTAGCACCCAGTCTCTCCTCTCTACCAGTTTGTACAGCTGAATAAGTCAGTTTGGAAACATTTTTGCAACTTTAGATTAAACAGACATGATAGCAAATAGTGAAAACCCTTCAAACGGGCCCATTAAGGAGGTGTTTGATCTGGGTCTGCACTATTTGCATAAGTGTTTTTGTCAAAATACCTAGGGTAATTAGGGTATCACTTGTTAATCTCTGAAATACATTCAAAAGTATAGATTTGTCACCTTTTACAATACCGTAAAACCCCTCTTAACCCGACTTCTAGTAGATAAGAATTTAGAAACTTTTAGGCAGGTGACTGCTTAATGCAGGGTGAAAGTCATGCCGAGGAGCTTTCTGTATTATTTTCATCCTACATTAAGCTGCCACCTGTCTCCAAGACTGATATTTATACTGAATTTAAAGTCTGGTTTAGAGGGGTTTTACCGTACATGTATTTTTGAAATTCTATTTCTTTCAAACCAGATCTTAGCAACAACGTCGCACGACCATTGATAAAATTCATCAGGAAACATTGTAATGTCGCAATGGATTCGAATTTCTGCATTTGAATTTTAATCTACCCTAGAAATAGTACCATTGATGTTCGATATTTCATAGTAGTTCACAAAATGTTGAAAGTGTATCGAAATATCAACCGTGGCTGTAATAATCAAATAATTCTTTTCGGTTATGTGTCCATTTCATGTACCTCCAACAATTCTATAATGTTCTGCAAAAATCTAACAATTATGTTACTTTGGTCTACCTAACTATTACAACGGTGAAATGGGCTGTTCCAAAATTCAAACAAGTCAAGCTAAAATGAGCTTATGGTTAATATTTAGGGACTTTTCCAAACAATAGTGTAACACGACAAACCGTGCAGATCCTGATTAGAGGGCTTCTCTATGAGCCTTCTTACCTGGGTCTCCTCTGTTTGCAAAGGGCATAAGTGACTAGGCAAAAGGGGCATTTAACTCAGAATCCGACAACAATATATCGGACGTCTGTAAATACCACAGGAAGGGTATGGAACTTTCAAAATCCGACGACCTAATGTCGGACTTCTGTTGTAAAAAGACACCATGCTGTTTGATTAAAGGCGTTTGGATTGACAGTAGGTCATTGGTAAAATCTATTCATTTTATACTTGGAGATTTCATGAAAAATGGGTCTGTATAATTTGCATATTAAGTATGTACGTTCACTAGTCGTTGTTGCTTTTCACACCTTTGTAGCGTTTAAATAGAACCATGTAACACTTATATATTGGGACCCAAGCGGTGGCCGAGGGGAAAGAGCTGCGTCTATGAATCTCTAGGTCCTTGGTTCGAATCCCGTCACAACCTTCTAATATATTTTTTATTCTTTATCTTTTTTGATATTCTTTTCTCTAAATACATTTTAAAGCAAACAAACTAGAAAACATAAGCATGCCTCTTGAAACTTGTTATGGACTTTTTAAAGCATTATGCTATATTAACATACAGTCCTGGTGTCAATAGTATGCATTTCGATGAAACTTAGAGGCAGGATCCAGACTTTGTGCTAGGACAACTATGAATTCGAAAGTACCATGTTCAATTTAAAATTGTCACCTGCTCATTATTTTGTGTATTGCATATATAATTATTTATATTCAATTAGTCTATGCTTTGCATAGTTTTATTTTAAAATTGTCAAACATCTAGGATCCTGATCACAGACCGACACACACAATGTACAACTGGCAATTAGGTCACGATAACCTGCATAATATTTGAAAACTTAGTTTGTTTCAAAAGGAATTACTGCACAGTTCAAACTGACTATAAAAAATTCCCTGAGAATTTGAACAATAATTAAATCAACAAAAACAATAGTTTAAAAAAGTACATGTATATAGACACAGAGCGCAAATGGAACGGATCCATGTAAGAAACTTGATTCCTGTTCTATGTTTATTACAAATTTCAATACCTACTGAATATTCATGAACAAAGTACATGTAGTTATAATGAAACATGAAAAGTGGAAATTAGTAGCCATTTAAGAAAGGAAAGAAAAAGATCTTTCAAATTCCATTAGCCAACAGAGCAGACCCTGATCAGACGACTTCTATAGGAGTCATCAGATCTGGGTCTACTCTGTTTACAAACGCGTGAAAAACATTTATATGAAGGAAAGGGTTAAGTGTTCTAGCACCCAGTCTCTCCTCTCTACCAGTTTGTACAGCTGAATAAGTCAGTTTGGAAACATTTTTGCAACTTTAGATTAAACAGACATGATAGCAAATAGTGAAAACCCTTCAAACGGGCCCATTAAGGAGGTGTTTGATCTGGGTCTGCACTATTTGCATAAGTGTGTTTGTCAAAATACCTAGGGTAATTAGGGTATCACTTGTTAATCTCTGAAATACATTCAAAAGTATAGATTTGTCACCTTTTACAATACAGTAAAACCCCTCTTAACCCGACTTCTAGTAGATAAGAATTTAGAAACTTTTTAGGCAGGTGGCTGCTTAATGCAGGGTGAAAGTCATGCCGAGGAGCTTTCTGTATTATTTTCATCCTGCATTAAGCTGCCACCTGTCTCCAAGACTGATATTTATACTGAATTTAAAGTCTGGTTTAGAGGGGTTTTACCGTACATGTATTTTTGAAATTCTATTTCTTTCAAACCAGATCTTAGCAACAACGTCGCACGACCATTGATAAAATTCACCAGGAAACATTGTAATGTCGCAATGGATTCGAATTTCTGCATTTGAATTTTGATCTACCCTAGAAATAGTACCATTGGTGTTCGATATTTCATAGTAGTTCACAAAATGTTGAAAGTGTATCGAAATATCAACCGTGGCTGTAATAATCAAATAATTCTTTTCGGTTATGTGTCCATTTCATGTACCTCCAACAATTCTATAATGTTCTGCAAAAATCTAACAATTATGTTACTTTGGTCTACCTAACTATTACAACGGTGAAATGGGCTGTTCCAAAATTCAAACAAGTCAAGCTAAAATGAGCTTATGGTTATTATTTAGGGACTTTTCCAAACAATAGTGTAACACGACAAACCGTGCAGATCCTGATTAGAGGGCTTCTCTATGAGCCTTCTTACCTGGGTCTCCTCTGTTTGCAAAGGGCATAAGTGACTAGGCAAAAGGGGCATTTAACTCAGAATCCGACAACAATATATCGGACGTCTGTAAATACCACAGGAAGGGTATGGGACTTTCAGAATCCGACGACCTTATGTCGGACTACTGTTGTAAAAAGACACCATGCTGTTTGAACAAAGGCGTTTAGATTGACAGTAGGTCATTGGTAAAATCTATTCATTTTATACTTGGAGATTTCATGAAAAATGGGTCTGTATAATTTGCATATTGATGTGTATCACGTGACTTTAATGGCGGACGTATGTTTATAGTTCTCCAAGGATAATTGATATTTTGGTGAATTCTGCAATAAGGAGATACTGATTTTGTACTGTGTGATGTAGTTTTGGACTATACATGTGACATGTGATAGTGTGGAGATATGGTGATATGGGTTGGAAGAATAAGACTAAGAGAAAGAAAGGAAGCAGTAGCGGCGACGATTCTTTGTTTGCGAGCACCCGTAAACAATCCAGAGCGGAAAGCCCGGCAGGGGGGCAGAGTGGGACATCAGACCCGAAAGATTGCAGTGTAAGTGATATTTTAAGCCAGACAAACTCTGTACTATTTGCTGAAAACACTGTTTTTCAAGAAGATAATAAAGGAGATAACAAAGAGATCCAATCGGCGCCTCGCAAAATGGCCGCAACTGCAACGCACCAAGATGCCATGGTTCCCTCGTCCGATACAGTAGTTATCGAGTACTTAAAGAAGATAGATACGAGACTAATGAACGTTGAGGTTAAGCTTAAGAAGCTAGATTCACTGGAAGAGAAGGTAGGCAGATTTGAAACTGATATACAGAAGCTGTGGCTCTATATAGACAATAGAACAAAGGGGTACGACAGTAAATTTGGCGAATTGGACGAACGCATGGACAATGCTGAGTGGCAGGACGGATACCAAGCGAGTAGGCTGCATCAATTAGAAATGGAGAATAACAGATTGAAAGACTCTATGATATATCTCCAGAGCCAATCCATGCGGAATAACCTTGTGTTTACCAATATTACAGAACAAGAGGACGAAAAACCGGAAGACACAGAGGTAATTCTTAGAGAGTTTATGGTAAACCAACTGAAACTTGCACAGGAATATGTAGACTCGATAAAAATCGAAAGGGTGCATAGAATTGGGGCGATCAATGGTGTACGTAACAAGGGACGTAGAAGCATTGTGTGCAAATTCACTCTATTTAAAGACAGAGAGACCGTGAAGCAGAAACGCACTGAGCTGAAAGATACGAACTATTATATGAATGAACAGTTTCCGCCGGAGATAGTTGCTAAACGGAAGAGGTTACTTCCTCACCTTAAAAAAGCTAGGGAAGAAGGAAAGAACGCGTGGATAGCATACGACACATTGTATGTTGACGGTAAGGCCGTGAAAATAGACTAGGAGTTACCGGAGGGTGGACCGAAGTGTATAGTATGGAATTGCAACGGATTGACAAAAGACAAACTTAGTGATATTGATTTCATTAGTCTGCTTACTGCTAATGACATTATCATTTTGTTAGAGACCTGGACAGATGAGAACTCTGAAATAGATATAGAAGGTTTTAGATGCTATAATTACTATAGGAAATTTAGGCATAAAAGAGCGAAAAGAAACAGTGGCGGTATTGCTGTATATGTTAGAAACTGTATAAGTAGCGGCATATCAGTGGTAAAAAACAGCTTTGATACTGTGGTATGGTTGAAACTTGACAAAGAGCATTATGATTTTGAAAATGATGTGTTTATATGTGGTGTATATTTATGGTCGGATGAATCGCCGGCTGCACGAATTATTGATGCCGATTTATTTAATATTGTTATGCAAGACGTTTTGCATTTTGCACAGCTTGGTAGTGTGTTTATATCTGGCGATTTTAATGCTCGAATTGGTAGTAAAAATGATTATATTATGAATGATATAAATGTACCAGAAATAGACAGTTATTTGTATAGTCCAGATCAGGCCCTCGATCGGGCCTCTCTCGATACAGTATGTAATGCACGGGGCAATAGGCTTATTGAATTGTGCAAGGCAACATCGTTGCGAGTAATTAACGGTAGACTAGGGTCTGATTATGGGACAGGTACATATACGTGTTTTAACCGACACGGTTCTAGTACAATAGATTATTTGTTATCATGCCTGAAGGATTTTCATATTGTACACGATTTTGCCGTTCACGAATTCAACATGTATAGTGATCATGCCCCATTACATTTTTGTTTACGTGGCCAACTGAGAAAGGCAGATTCATATAAGCGCACAATACCACATACTTACATTAAATGGAAAGACGAACATAGAACTAGTTTTAGAAGAGGCATTATTGGAAAACTCCCGTACTTTAATAAGCTTATTGAGAGTACAGATAAAACCGATTTTAACAGTTTGGAGAATATGGTTAACGATTTTTCGAAGTCCATCTGTAGTATAGCTGATCCATTGTTTGCTAGAACCGTTCAGCCCCGTAGGCATACTGCAAAAAACGAGTGGTTTGATGTAGACTGCATTGAGGCTAAACAATTGTATATAGAATCTCTGAATACCTTTAATCGCGATAAAACTTCAGAAAAAAGGGCAGATTTGTGTTTCAGTAAAGCAAAGTACAAGAAAATGGTAAGGAAAAAGAAGTATATGTATAAGCTTAGAAAAGGGAGAGAATTAGAAAAAATGAGAACAAGTAAACCGAAAGATTTTTGGCAATTGTTTACTAAAAAGAAAAGACAGATAGAAACCGAAATTGATGCCGAGACATTTAAAGAGTATTTTGAGGGTCTATACGCTGATATAAAAACTACTGTTTTAGATGATGTTGAAAACTTTAATGAACATAGCAATTTCAATGTAACAAATCCGACATTCGAGGAGTTAAATGTTCCTATTACAATCCTAGAGGTGGAAAGCGCTGTCAGGACATTGAAACGTAACAGGGCATGTGCTCCTAGTGATAATTTATTAAATGAATATTTCATAGAATCCTCAGATATACTAATAGGACATTTAACTGATATATTTAATAAAATTTTTGATTCTGGGTACTTCCCAGAAGTATGGTCTAAAGGGTATATTGTCCCGCTGCATAAGAAAAATGACCGGGATGATCCAAATAATTACCGTGGTATTACTCTATCGAGTAATCTAGGAAAACTGTTTACTAGTATATTAACGACAAGAGTCGAAAAATGGTTTGAAAACAACAACTTATTATCGGATTGCCAATTCGGATTTCGGAAAGGAAGGAGCACAGTTGACGCTATATTTACATTACACGCATTGATTGTAAAGACACTAAATAAGAACTTGAGATTGCCTTGCGCATTTGTAGACTTCAAAAAGGCGTTTGATTCTGTTTATACTAACGCATTATGGTTCAAACTATTTAATATGGGGTTAGATGGCAAAATACTTGTTATATTTAGAGCTATGTATGCAGACGTTAAATCTTGTATAAAACACTGTAACTCGTTTTCTGATTTTTTCAGCATATCGGTGGGCTTACGGCAAGGCCAAAACAATTCGCCGGCATTGTTTGCCCTCTTTCTTGAAGACTTAGAACTATTTTTGCAAGACAATGTAAACTCTGGCATTGATATTTTTGAATTATGTATAATGTTACTCTGTTTTGCTGATGATATGGTGATTGTAGGTAACTCGACAGAAGATCTTCAAGCTAGTTTGGATAAATTGCATCAGTATTGCAATATATGGGGACTTGAGGTTAATACAGCAAAAACGAAAATTGTCGTTTTTCGTAAAAGAGGTAAAACATGGAATAACGAGCAATGGTATTATAATGATTCTGTTTTAGAAGTTGTTGATGATTTTAACTATCTGGGCATTACGTTTAATTATACGGGTTCGTTTGTTTTGAACAACCAGTGTTTAGCCGATAAGGCTCTTAAAGCAATGAATATTTTATTCCATAATATCAATAAATTTGAGGTTAGACCGAAAACAGCCATGCAGTTATTTGATGCATTTGTTGGATCTATCATTAATTATGCATGTCCGGTTTGGGGTTTTACAAAATCTAAAAATCTGGAAAGAATCCACCTTAAATTTTGCAAGATGATATTGGGTGTCCGGCAAAATTCATGTAACGATGCCGTATATGGTGAGTTAGGTCGGTATCCCTTATTTGTCAATAGGTTTGTTCAAATTATTAAATATTGGTTGAAATTAGTAAACTCAGATAATGTCATAGTGAAGTGCCTGTATCAAGTATCACTTGATGGGTATGAAAATGGTGAGAAAAATTGGGTTAGAAATGTAAAAACGCTGTTAGATGATTACGGTTTTTCCTATGCTTGGATAGATCCACAAAATATAGATACCAGGCTTTTTGTATTATCATTTAAGCAAAGGGTTATAGATTGCTTTCACCAGAAATGGTATAATGATATACAGTCAAATGCTGTGTTAAATACTCTTTACGTTAATATAAAAGATGATTTTGCAGAAGAAAACTACTTGAATATAATTGGAAACAAACGGTTAAGAAAATGCATTACATGTATTCGAATTGCCTCTCATAATCTGCGCATACAGACGGGCAGATATGGGAGAGAGCGAATACAAAGAAATGAAAGAATCTGCCAATTATGTGAGGCACGTGATATAGAAGACGAATTTCACTTTATCATAAAATGCAATGCATTTGACGATATCAGACGAAAGTATGTAAAAAAGTACTATAGAGAAAGGCCAAGCATGTACAAATTTATAGAACTTTTAAAATCAAAGAATAGGCAAATGCTGATCAGCTTATCTCATTTTATTACTGAAGCAAATAGCAGGCGTCAGGAATTGTTATTAGTTGTCCCAAGAAATTGACATGAAGTGTGAATTAATTAACACGATGTCAATTGAATGGATTGACAATATGTTCATTCTCCGCAACTATGAATTCTCCAGTATGGCACCAAGATACATGGTAAAGGAATACTCATTTATGAAGTGATTGATGTTGTTTGAAGTGTGTGTTTTCTATTATTGTCATGTGATACATATGTATTTAATATCTGTATATGTAACGAGATACTACATGTATAAGTTACTGAAAGAAATAAAATCTATCTATCTATCATATTAAGTATGTACGTTCACTAGTCGTTGTTGCTTTTCACACCTTTGTAGCGTTTAAATAGAACCATGTAACACTTATATATTGGGACCCAAGCGGTGGCCGAGGGGAAAGAGCTGCGTCTATGAATCTCTAGGCCCTTGGTACCAAATGCAAATGGAAAAAAGATTCTTTATTCTTTATCTTTTTTTATATTCTTTTCTCTAAATAAATTTAAAGCAAACAAACTAGAAAACATAAGCATGCCTCTTGTAAACTGTTATGGACTTTTTAAAGCATTATGCTATATTAACATACAGTCCTGGTGTCAATAGTATGCATTTCGATGAAACTTAGAGGCAGGATCCAGACTTTGTGCTAGGACAACTATGAATTCGAAAGTACCATGTTCAATTTAAAATTGTCACCTGCTCATTATTTTGTGTATTGCATATATAATTATTTATATTCAATTAGTCTATGATTTGCATAGTTGTATTTTAAAATTGTCAAACATCTAGGATCCTGATCACAGACCGACACACACTATGTACAACTGGCAATTAGGTCACGATAACCTGCATAATATTTGAAAACTTAGTTTGTTTCAAAAGGAATTACTGCACAGTTCAAACTGACTATAAAAAATTCCCTGAGAATTTGAACAATAATTAAATCAACAAAAACAATAGTTTAAAAAAGTACGTGTATATAGACTAGGAGCGCAAATGGAACGGATCCATGTAAGAAACTTGATTCCTGTTCTATGTTTATTCCAATTTCAATACCTACTGAATATTCATGAACAAAATAATGGCTACTTATTTCCACTTTTCATGTTTCATTATATGAAACATGAAAAGTGGAAATGAGTAGCCATTTAAGAAAGGAAAGAAAAAGATCTTTCAAATTCCATTAGCCAACAGAGCGTATCCTGATCAGACGACTCCTATAGGAGTCATCAGATCTGGGTCTACTCTGTTTACAAACGCGTGAAAAACATTTATATGAAGGAAAGGTTTAGTGTTCTAGCATCTCTACCAGTTTGTACAGCTGAATAAGTCAGCTTGGAAACATTTTTGCAACTTTAGATTACAGCTTGCTTAATCCTTACAATGCTGAGTGATGTTTCGTTTGCAACAATTGACGTCTGCGTCAATTCTTCAATAAACTTTCTTTCATTTTATGCAAAAATATGATCAAGATGACAAACAGTTTGGATCCTGATGAGACGCAGAATTATGTGGCCTCTCATCTGGATCCAAACTGTTTGCATAGGTAATCACAGTTTCGCCGCTAGCGTGCAAAGAGTTAAGCGTATGATCTCTAGAGATTTTAGCATGATGTAACAGTTGCCCTGCACTACTGACCACCAGTGCGCTGTAACCTTTATACTGTAAAGAACGTACATAACTGAAGAAGTCTATTTAACCCTTAATTTCCCCATATAAACTTGTTTTCATGCATCTGCAAATAGATTCGACCCAGATCAGACAGCTCGCTCCCATAGAGTGAGGGTCTGCTCTGTTGCTAATGGATCCACCTTCCATATTTCATTATAAATATTTTGTAAGATTCCGGAACCGGATTGTAAGCCAAGCACTGCACATGCGCGTATTCTCTTAGGGGGATTCCCGCTAGGTAGCGCTCGTGCAATAGGGTTTTCCGCCATAGTTTGAGTTGCAATCCATTTTATAAGGATTTCGGCAAAAGCCGAAACCCTAAAAAGCCATGTAATGCGCACTAGAAACCAAGGATTACACAAAAAGGAAAATATTTTCCTTATTTCCATTGTGGTCCTTGAGAAAACTTATACTTATAGAAAAATGAAAAAGAGTCACCTTTTTATGGTCGATATAGAAATGTATAGGTGTCCTGTCGGCGCTTAGATTTGTGTTTGATTATAGCCCAGTCATCAGTGTTGTAACTAGCGAAACTCGACTGTATTTTTTAACCAAACGAATCCTATGTTCCTGCTACTCAATAGATTCACATCTACATGGCGATTCTAATGAGTAGCAGTAAAGTAGGGTTCTTCTGAGTAATAAGATATTTTGATAGATTTATCCCTTTCACTCCATAAATACGCCTTTCTATGCATTTTCAAACAGAGTAGACCCTGATCAGAGCCGTGTGAACAGGGTCTGCTTTATTTGTTTATGCAATAATGTAGATATGATTCTACAGTTTCTACTGTGGCCAAACATTTCCATGTCTATATGCTATTATAAAATTTATCTAATTAATATTCATTATGTCATTATTTCTTACATAAACATTCATGGAGTAAAGGACCAAACGAGTCTTGTGTACAGCTCTGTGTTTGCAATCATGATAACTGTAAACTAATATTATTCATATGTTTCTATTTGAGTTGAGAATGTGTAAATGAACCCCACAGAGGATGACGGTTGTAGGGTGGGGGTTATTATTAACTGTTTGTTTGACTTGTTGTTTTTAAACAGGGTTGTTTATGGCATTTCATTTCATGAAACAATCATCTTTATGTAAGTATATAAGACGTAGAAAAGTGCGTGAATCCCATTCATAAAAACAGTTGAATTCACGTAGTTTTTAAGTGGGGGCTTTCAGGGGTTTCCTTGAACATACTTAATTAACCCTTTCGCTGCCAGACTCTGTCGTCTGCTAACTTTGTCGTCTGCTACAAATTTTCATTTTTTAATTTTCATCATTTTTGTTTCGAAAACATAGTAACAGTAACAAACAGTTTAGATCCTGATGAGACGCCGAGTTACTCGGCGTCTCATCTGGATCCAAACTGTTTGCATAGGTAATCACAGATGCGACAGTTAAGGCGGTGTGTGATAGAGAATCTACCTACCGATGACAGTTGATGTCACTTGGTGAATTTCGTTCTACATCAACCCAATCCTTCATAGGCTATTCTTTGAGCAAATTTTCTGAAAAGGAGCATTTACTAGAAAAAATGAAAATGTTAGATTTGCGTGGTTTTGCAACCATTGTGATAAATAAAGCATCATATGAAGCAAATGCTCTATTTATCGTACAATGGTTTGAACAATGACTCTTACATAGGCGTCAAAAGGCGCCAATATGAGGAAATTATTTATAATTGCTACATGTACCACACGTGTCAAGAATAGAAAAAAAATATTGTCGAAAAGTTGGACCGCTAACTGCCTACAAAGACCACTGCCATTACAGTAAGCACACGAAACACGTCGTTAAATGCGAGAACCCGTCCGACTTGTAACAGTGAAACGTTTGCAAAACTGGTGACTGGTGACTGGTAGGTACATATGAGTACTTCGATGTTAATACTAGAACAGAACAGAACAGAACTTTATTTTCAATTTGTACAACTTTTTACAAACTTGATACATAGTTTGTTCATGTATTAAGGTCAAAATATTTGAAACGAAAGGAAAAGTTGCAAACAGAAATATTGTGATACTATTTTTATCTATACATGTATACTATTATTGTTACTCTTTTCTCACGAATATTAATTTACTCTGTACATGTATTTCTTTATTTATTGTAATGCCATGAAACACGTTTGTATATACCGAGTAAAAATATTGAATTGATTTGTTATTTACCATTTCCGCCATAAATACACCTTTATACGCTTCTGTACTAGTCTATTCCTGAAACCATTGTGATAAATAGTTGCAAACAGAAATATTGTGATACTATGCTCTATTTATCACAATGGTTTCAATACACAATGTTATCGTTTTCCTTTTCTCTGGTAAATGCTCCTTTTCGGTAGATTTATTCAAAGAGGATGGGTCTAAAAATAGCCTCTGAGGGAATGGGTTAAAGTAAACTCGACGGACATGTCGCGTGTCATGATGTGTATTTTATGAAGTATGAATTGAGTTAATCGTTCTCCGGCCATACTCGCATTGGCAAACAGCTTGGATCCAGATGAGACGTCGAGTATTCGGACCAGGATCTGGGTCCATGCTTATAAAACTTTTAGTTGAGTCTGAGTACGTTCTCAAGCTTTTGATTGGTCAGATTTGAGCCTCTGACTCAAATCTGACCAATCAAAAACTTGAGAACTCAAATCTGACCAATCAAAAGCTTGAAAACGAAACTCAGACTCAACTAAAAGCTTTATAAGCATGGACCCAGCTCTGTTTACTTATAAAATTACCATAGATCTATCTCTGCAGTTTCTACCAATACTTGAAGTTCCAGTTTACACATACAATTCTTCTTCCTTTTCTTCTGTTTCTTCTTCTTCTTCTACTTCTCTTCTTCTTCCATTATTGTACCGATCCCACTCTGGGGGCAATGTCGTACGAATAAAGCTAATAAATATTATAGTATATTAAACATGATATTTCCACAATACCGGGTAAGGATTAACACTGGTTTTGACTGTTATTTCCTCGGAGTCTACTGGAGTTTTCGGGCTTCAACAGCGAGATTCCTCAAGATACATGGCATCAAATGTGCTATCCTACAACCGTTTCTGTTATATTTATATACAGTAAAATCTCTCTATAACGGTCAGTAAATTGTGTCAATTAGTTGGTATTTAGGACAGGTGGCTCCTTAAAGCAAGGTGAAAGTAAAACAGAACGCTAAGGCTAGGGCTAAGGCTAATATGTTTGAGATGAGTATACGCAGGCTAATGTTAATATATTTGATACGAGTACACTAAGGCTAATGTGTTTGAGACGAGTAGACTATTGCAAAGGCTAAGGCCAGTATAGTTGAGGCGAGTACACTAATGTTCAGGCTAATGAGGCTAACATGTTTGAGACGAGTACCCTAAGGCTAAGATGTTTGAGACGAGCAAGCTAATGCTTAGGCTAATGCTAACATGGTTGAGGTGAGTACATTAATGTTTAGGCTAATGCGTTTGAGACGAGTACCCTAAGGCTAAGATGTTTGAGACTAGCAAGCTAATGCTTAGGCTAATGCTAACATGGTTGAGGTGAGTACATTAATGTTTTGGCTAATGCGTTTGAGATGAGTACACTAAGGCTAAGGCTAATGTGTTTGAGACGAATACACTTAGGCTAAGGCTAACATGTATCAGACGAGTACACTAAGGCTAAGGCTAACATGTATGAGACGAGTACACTAAGGCTAAGGCTAACATGTATGAGACGAGTACACTAAGGCTAAGGATAATATGTATCAGACGAGTACACTAAGGCTAAGGCTAACATGTATCAGACGAGTACACTAAGGCTAAGGCTAACATGTATGAGACGAGTACACTAAGGCTAAGGCTAGCATGTATGAGACGAGTACACTAAGGCTAAGGATAATATGTTTGAGGCTAATGCTTGATACCTCAATACTAAGGCTAATGCGAATATATTTTGAGACGAGTAAACTAATGCCAAGACTAAGGCTGGTATATTTGAGATGAGTACACTCAGGCTGAGCTAATATGTTTGAGACGAGTACACTAATGCCAAGAATAAGATGTATGTTAACTCATAAGCAACCAAAACAGACCCTTATCAGACAGCTCATAGAGAAACTGTCCGATATAGGTCTTCTGTGTTTGCAGAAGGCGTCAAAATATGTATACATGTACATGTATATGAGGTAAAGATATTCCATTACCCAATTGTAAGGCACATACTTTGAAAACTAATGCTAGCCCATATTTACTTAATAGTGTGACGTGACTCGCGTTTATAACGTTTTTCATAAAGAGACACATAGTAACCCAGCGTCTCATTAAGAGTTTATCTGTTTGCCATTTGGTCAATAGTTAACCATTTCCCTTTTAACCCATTTGCTCCCACGATCCCATATATGGGACCTAGGCAAACAGTGTAGACTCTGATCAGACGCCGCATAATGCGGCGTATGGTCAGAGTCTACACTGTTTGCTGATAGGAAATTCAACATAAAACAAACAAAAATGAAAATTTAGACCAGACATCCGTTAGATAAAAGATAGACTAATCCAATATATAAGCATGGAAGAATCCACTGGGAGCAAATGGATTAATATTCATGAACGGAATAATAACATCATAAATATTTATTGGCTGATTTTTAATGATCGCATATATACATATATAATCAGATATATATTATTCATTAAGCAAACAGAGCAGAACCTGATCAGACGGCTCCTATAGGAGCCGTCTGATCTGGGTCTACTCTGTTTGCACATGCGTAAAAAAGCTTTTATATGAAGGAAAAGGGTTAAACTTCGACTAAGCAAATACAATATTATCTGTATACATTGTAGGACAAATTGCTAAAAGTAAAACAAAACAAAACATGACAGACTCATATATATAGAAAACAGTAGAATTGCAGGACAAATTGCTAAAAGCAAATTTACATGACAGGTTCATGGATAAATACAGTAAAATATCTCTAAAGCAACCTCCAAAAGAATACACATAAACGTGTTTCAAAACAAGTAGCTGCTAAAGGCGGAATGAAATCACAACAGAATGCTCCCATGGTGGTACTCTGCACAACTTCCACTCTACAGTAAAGTATCACCTACTGCAAAGACCCAGACATAGTCTTCCTGTGAGTGCACGTTGTAGAGCGGTTTCATCTTTTTGTTTTTGCTTCTTTGTTTGCGTGATGTGTAAATGCGAAGAACATTTCCGAAGTAATTGCCATAGTAACTAACAATATACACGTATTCGAGATGCGAATAGTATTGATTTTTGGTAGAAAATTAACTAACCCATTATGGAAAATTCCTGACATGAAATATTTTGGTATCAGCAATTTTTTTGTATTATTATCATCAGACATGCGGTATTTCATAGGACTTAGTAAATACTGGTATTGAAACCAAGCAGGGTCCATTAACACAGAGCTATCTTTAGTTCTCAGTCTTAACCCTTTCGCTGCCAATGCCGGATCTGTGATTACCTATGCAAACAGTTTGGATCCAGATGAGACGCCGAGTAACTCGGCGTCTCATCAGGATCCAAACTGTTTGTTACTGTTACTATGGTTTTGAAACAAAAATGAAGAAAATCAAAAGAATGAAAATTTGTAGCAGACGACAAAGTTAGCAGACGACAGAGATGGCAGCGAAAGGGTTAATAATATCCAAATTGTATCTATAGTATCCAGCGCTTCTGAACGCACATATCCTGTGTGAAAGGAGCGCTATATAAATCTGGTATAATAATAATAGTATATATTTATTAGGACATACTGTAAAATATGCTGTAAATATAAGTTGCAATGGAAATTCTGAAAGAAGCAGATCCTTCGAAAGCAAAAGTAGCCAAGTGAATAGAGAAACTTACAGACTCGGTTTTATTGAATCTGATCATGAGCAGTTATTAAAAGCACAACACTATATGCACCCAAGTCTTTTCGTTATAATATAACGGCACAAAGTAAAACCTTTTCACATTAACCCTTTCCCTGTTGAATATTCATGTAAGAAATAACGCCACAATGAATATCAATTAGATTAAGTTTTATAATGCTATATGAACACATGGCATTTTGGCCCAGGCAGAAACTGTAGAATCAGATCTATATTACATCATAAGCAAATAGAGCAGACCCTGATCAGACGGTTCCTACAGGAGCCGTCTGATCTGGGTCTACTCTGTTTGCAAAGGTATAAAAAACGTTAATATGATGTAAAGAGTTATTATAAATACTGGTCTCAGTGATCTGTCATACAGATGGAAGCTTTATGCAGGGTGAAAGTCATGCATTCATAAGCTCTCAAAGGAGCTTTCTGCATGACTTTCACTCTGCATTAAGCAGCCATCTACCTGAAAAGACTTTAATTCTTCTTTATCAAAATTCCGGTTTACAGGTTTGTTACTGTACCTTTTTAGTGCTCTCTATATAGTGGTTTTGCTGTACTGTTTGCGCTCTGTTTGGTTCTGTGTGACTTTCATCAAGCATTGATCCTTCGCTTGCTATTCACGTCAATATACCTACCTGTAAATAGTGAAGACCCAGATGAGACAGCTTCTGCAGGAGCTGTCTCATCAGGGTCTGCACTATTTACAAGTTGATTGTGCAACCAGTGCACTCCACAGCAGTGATTGCGCAGCGAAATACTTGTACACAGTGAAGATATGTGTAATTATAGAACAGGGCATGGGTAAAGAAGGAGAAATGTAGTTTAAAATCAGCAAGAGAAGGGTTAAATTAATACGTCTTTACTAAAACATAAAACTTCGATTTATAGTGATTACACTCTACAGAAGAAAAAAACGCTCAAAACTTAACATTGTAAGTGGCTTAATCCTGGGTCATAGAGACAGGTGATAGCAACCAGAGTAAACCCAGATCAGACGGCTCCTGTAGGAATAATATACAGTTGAACTTCGGTAACTCGAACTTCAATGGATCGTACAAATTAGATCGAGATAACAGGAGTTCGAGTAATCCGATTTCTAATCTGAACAATTTCTCAAGGCCACAACTTAATACAGGTCTAAGGTAATGCTGAAAGCTCTTATAGGAGCTTTCAGCATTACTTTAGACCTGTATTAAGCTGTCACATGTGTTTCTAGATATCTGTAGCGAGACATTTTAAAGCAATTCTGTGTTGTAAGTTGTGGAAGGACTGAACGTTTTGTTCGAGTTATCCCAAAATTCGAGTTATCCGAGTTCGAGATATCGAAGTTCAGCTGTAGATATAATTTTACAGTTTCTATCAATACTAAATCATCATGTGTACATGTCATTTTACAACACATTGTCCCTTAGTATCTCTATAATTTGAAAGCGATTTTAAAGGGGCCCCAGTGGCTCTTTTAAAGAAGTCGTTTTCTTGACTCTGGATGTCGCCCACTGCATGTATGACGTCATCATCTGACTGGAAATGGGCACCAGATGTTATCTTTTTTCAACATGGAAATAAATGGAAGTCTGATGGAGCGAGATTAGGTTCCATGCTTATAAAGCTTTTTAGTTGAGTCTGAGTTCGTTCTCAAGCTTTTGATTGGTCAGAGTTGAGTTCTCAAGCTTTGGATTGGTCAGAAAGGCTCAAATCTGACCAATCAAAAACTTGAGAACGAACTCAGACTCAACTAAAAGTTTTATAAGCATGGACCCAGCTTATTAAGGGGGTGATGAAATAATTCAATGCCACAAGCATTGATTGCAACCATAGCAACGGTATATAATTATATTAGCTGGAACGTTGTCCTGGTAAAACAATGCACTTTTACTGAGTTTTCCACGTCATTGTGATCTAAATATTTTCTTTTAATTGTCTAAGATGTTGTCTTAGATGTTTATTGTTGTTCCATTGGGATATAATCTACCAAACGAATAACATCATCACAATTTTTGTCCTCTTTAACCCTTTCCTTCATATAAACGTATTTTTGTGCATTTGCAAACAGAGTAGACCCAAATTCAGAGTAGATCCTGATCAGACGGCTCCTATAGGAGCCGTCTGATCAGGATCTACTCTGTTTGCCAATGGAAATTGATAGTTCTGTTTCTCTACTTTATGAAGTGGCTACAATGTTCCACCTTCCATAATTCATTATAACTGTTTTGTTTATGAATATTCAGTAGGTATTGAAATCTATTATTATTTGGAATAAATATAGAACAGGGAAAATGTTAATGGGTGTGAATCAGTGTGATTCCATTATTTAGATATCTACAGTAAAACCTCTCTAAACCGGACGTTAAATTTAGTATAAATATCGGTCTTGGGGACAGGTGGCAGCTTAATGCAGGGTGAAAGTCATGCAGAAAGCTCCTCTAGGAGCTTTCTGCATGACTTTTACCCTGCATTAAGCAGCCACCTGCCTAAAAGTATCCAAATTCTTCTCATCTAGAATTCCGGTTTAGAGAGGTTTTACTCTATTTGGATTCTGGGATGAATGATGGACACATATTTCATCTATAGTCACAAACTTCAGCAGAAAGTTATCAAAATCTCTAAAAAAAGATTCAGATTAGCACCAGACATAGTCAGTTTCGAGTACTTTTAATCAACAGTCAGAAGTGCGGATACCCAACGGGCTGTGCGGATACCCAACGGGCTGTGCGGATACCCAACGGGCTGAGATTTTTCTCATCTACAGATCTTCCGTAAATGTATGGAATGAAATACTCTTTCATGAGAAATCCCGAAAACACTAACTATAGCTATGTGTTTTTCTGTAATTCGTCTGTCACCCATAACAATGCTATGGACTTCACTGACTATTTCTGGAGTAACCACAACGACAGGCCTTCCAGGACAGGACAGGGTTCAAACCATTTCTCTATTTGCCATGCATATGTTCTGCCATCCACCTTTCTACGGTAGCCTATGAAGGGGTGTCATTTCAAATTGTTGACACCTATAATTGTTTGTGATACAACAAACTATTATCGGCCTATTGCGAACAGTTACGAAACCAAACCGCAAAACCAAGTAAATACTAATACATCGGCGAATAACATCGGACTCTTCGATATCAACGACATAAAATGTTTTGCCGTCTTCTATGGCGTTTCAGATGTTGCAATAATCTATAACTGTATGCCTATATCTGTGTGATAAAATAAAATACATGTATATTATAAAATGTCGTATATAGAGTAATACCCCTCCAATGCGATCATCTAAAAGGGTATTATTTTGGGTGCTAGATACAGGTGGTAGCTTAATGCAGGACAAAGGTAATGCAGAAAGCTCCTAGAGGAGCTTTCTGCATTACTTTTGCCATGCATTAAGTTATCACCTGCTTATAAAGACAACCATGTTTATTCATTAAGTGATCGCATTAGAGGGGTTCTACTGTATATCACAAACTATGGTATAAATACTTGAATGGTACATAATGACGTATTTCAATCAATCAATCAATTTTATTGCATTAAACATAATACAATGTTTATAGCAACTATTGTCAATTAAAAATGGATATTCACAGAAATGTGGTGACATGTTAATAATTTCCATATCTTTTCAGAGCCTTAAATAAAGTTCAAATACTTTCTATCAAAAAGATTCTTTACATTTATAATATATCCTGTCCAGCCTACGTCGATTTTCCGTCGTCAAGTCCAGCTTAATTTCATGATTGGGTCGTTTCTCCTGTCAATATTGCTGATGGTCCTTGGTCACGTGGTCAAAAGGTCGGTCGTCACGTGGATTGTGTCGATTTCTGAATGAATGGGTAGTTCATGTGTGTGTGTAAAGTTGCGTAAGTTGGCCTTATCTGTGATTCATGACGTATTCAGTATTTAGTTGTGGAATTATTGAAATCCTGTTTGGGTGAGTATTATTTGAGTTTATAGTTATTTGCCTGGTTTGCATTATCAGGAAGTCGCAATGTGTAATCGTGATACATGTGCATGCTAATTCTACATAGTATTTTTTGCAAAAATGCCGTCTGCTACAGATTGGAGTGTAACCTTATGTGTACGCTCGTGCAAGCGAGTGGTTTGCAGCTGATATTGTGGCGATTTTTCTATTGTACCGATAAAGAAGTAACACTGTTTATTGTTCTGTTCTAATTTCTAGTGCATGAAATATATATTTTGCTATATTGTTTACAACTCGTTTTGATGTTTCTGAAAATAAATTAGTTAATTTTTGCATTGATGGCCAGCTGCAGTAATAACGTTTAAAGTATTTCAGTCTGATGTGCCGGTATTTCGGACATACCAGTAAGAAATGAAATTCGCTTTCAGTTTTTTTCATGTTACATTGGTTGCAATGGCTTTCATCCCTGTGTTGATTGATATATCTACCTGTTTCTATTGCTAATTTGTGTGACGATAGTCTGAGTTTGGTGAGTGCGATTCGAAATCTTTGATCCTGTATGTCATCTAAATATGTTTCAAATTTGTGATCATGTTTAATTAGACTGTAAAAGTCTAGTCTGCTCGAGTTGTTAATACTTGCGTACCAGGATTGTTTGTAAGTATCAAATATTCGTTGTTTGATTGATGTGATGTTGATCATTGTTTCATATTGATGTATCCATAAATCAGACATCCCTATTGAATCTAAAATACTTTTGATTTGATAAGCCCAATTTACGCCGTTGTATATTATATTCATGTCAACGTCGTGCTTTAGCATTTTGTATATGTTCAGTGGAATTGAATTCTCATCCATTGAGAGTAATCTAATCCAATACTTCATCATGATGACTTTTCTCGTGACGCTATATGGGAAACGGCCTAACTCTCCATACAAACACTCTAAATTTGTTGAATTTTTAACCCTAAGAACTTTTCTACAGAATTTATTATGTATTTTTTCAATATCGCTTGCTTTGTGATTTCCCCATACTTCGGCGCTATAATTAAGAACAGATCCGACTAGAGCATCGAAGAGTCTACATTTATCTTTGTTAGTGAGGTCGATTTGGTTCATTATTGTAAATAAGTTGTGTAATGAATAGGATGCGTGTTGGGATATTCGTTTTTGGGTCATGTACCAGTTATTGTTTTTAAAAAAGTAGACTCCTAGATATTTGAAGGAATTTACAATTTCTAATAGAGTTCCATTGAGGTAAAAGTTATATTTTGTATGCCTTCCCTTTTCAAAAATCATTATTTTAGTTTTCTTTGTATTAATTTTTAAACCCCATGTGTTGCAGTATTGTTCTATATCGTCCAATATTGACTGTAGCGTTTCCGGTTTGTAGCAAAATAAAAGTCCGTCGTCCGCAAATAGGATCATAAATATCTGTAATTCATTTATTGTTAGAATCCCTTCATGATCAGAATTTATGCTTTGAATTATATCATTTATGAAAAATATGAACATCAGACTGGAGCTCGGGTCTCCCTGTTTGATACCTTTTGTGGAATCGAAGAACTGCGACATGTGTGATTTGTATCTAACACAGGCTTTAACTACACTGTACATGGATTTGATCGCTTCTGTGAATTTTGTGCTTACGTTTTCTGTTAAGAGTTTTTGCCATAAATAGTGTCTTTCTAAATTATCGAACGCTTTTTCGAAGTCCAAGAATGCACAGTAAACCTTTTTGTTTTCATTCATCAATTTCGAGACTACCGTGTGTAATATAAAGATACAGTCAGTTGTGGATTTTCCTTTTTGAAAGCCAAATTGATTGTTAGTAATTTTGTTATTTATTTCAGACCATTTTGTCAGTCGATTGAGAAGAATTTGGGAGTAAATTTTGCTCAAAATGTTAATGAGTGTTATTCCTCTGTAGTTTTTTGCTTCGTTTACTTCTCCGCTTTTGAAGATCGGGATGATAATTCCCTCTCCCCAAGATCTCGGGTAGTTTTTGCTGTCAAAAATCTGATTGTAAAGTTTTATCAAAAACGGCGCCATTATTTCTATTGAATGCTTGAATATTTCTGCAATAAGTTGATCGTTTCCCGCGCTTTTCCCATTGTTTTGTGATTTAACTGCCTGGGTGAGTTCATTAATGGTGATAGGTGAATCTAAAAAGCTGTCATGTTTTGTCTGAGATGTATTGTCTGTATCATGGTCTTGCGGTTCTCCGCCGTATAGATTGTGGAAATGGTTATATAGATCATTGATCGTGAGTGTTTCAGATGTTGGTCCCGGACATTGATTTTGTTTTTTTACGGTTTTCCAAAACTGTTTCGGGTTCGTTTTAGCCTCGTGTGCCAATCGCGATCGCTCTTTTTGCATAAACAGCCTTTTTTCCTTCTTTTTAGCTTGGTTGTACTCTTTTTTCTTTTCTATAAATGTTTTTCTGGAAGCGTATGTTTTTTCCCTTAAAAAAACATTTCTTGCTTTTGTGTATTTTTTTCTTTTATCGTAACAATTTTTATTAAACCATTTCTTTTTGTTTATATAATGGGTTTTTTTCTTGATTGAACGAGATTTACCAAACGTTTTAAATGCCTCTTCTTGAATGAGTGTGGTGAAATGTTGTACACTTTCGTTTATATTATTTTCATTGATGTTCTCTATAATGTGTGTCAAATCTTGACCTCTACTGGATAAACATGTGTTGAATTCATGGATCAGCGATTCGTCCCACGCAAGGTATTTATCGGATTCGCCGTGTTGGTCACGTGGTATATGTTGTGGACTGACTCTTTTTACGCTAATAGTAATTGAGCAGTGATCTGAGAATTCAGTGGGATGATTAACTTCAAATTGTGTTATTACATTAAAATCGTTAAAATCTAGTAGGAAATAATCTACTGCACTGGATCCATTGTAGTCGTTATATGTAAGTTCACCAGAAGAGTCATTTAGCAGACGACCATTGCCTATTACCAAGCTTGCAGTTTTACATAATGAGAGTAATTGTCTGCCCTGTGCATTGATTATGTGATCTCTGTTTTTGCGGAGTGGAATCTGTACGTTATTTGATGTATCTGTGTCTGTATTTAAGAAGTTATTTTCTTCCAATATGTCTGTTTCATTCGATGTCCGGCTATTAAAGTCTCCATTGATCATGATTTTCCCTAGTGTCCTATATTTTTCTATGTCCGTCTCAATCTGGTCAAACATGTCCTCGTCAAAATGAGTAGTTATATTAGAATTGCTAGGAGGTATATAAACAGTGCAGAAATAGATATCTTCCTCAAAGTAAAACAAATCTCTAGAAAATTTCGTCCACAAAATCCCATTTTGATTTTTTTGTACTATACTTATTTTGTTTCTGAGCGATTGCTTATAATACACCGACACTCCTCCGCTGTATCTACCTTTGTTTGTATGGGGTGACTTATTACCATATAAATGTTCACATACATAATCATTTAAATTTAAATTGAAATGTGAGTTTTTTGATAACCATGTTTCAGTTAAGAATAGAACATCATAGTCATTTATTAAATTAATGAAATCTGGATCTACTAGTTTTCTGGTCAGTCCATTAACGTTCCATGAAAGTATATGTAGGTTGCTCTCACGACTTCCTCATTTAGCTGATGTCGGTTTATACAGCTCACCATCTATGTACAATTTGTCGCCTATGAACCTCACTTTTTTCCCTTTCGCTTCCTCACTTTTCATGATTGGATAGAGTACCTTACGTGCCTCTCTTATTTCCTTTGGCTGCTGAATTCCAACACCGAAACCCTTTTGCTTGAGAGTACCTCTTTCCTCGTAGCCCTTTTTGCGTATTACCTCCCTTTGCTTATACTGGTGGAATTTGGCCACGATTGGTCTCGGTTTCTTAGCACTATCAGATCCCAGTCTGTGCACTCTGTCGAATACGATGCCGGCTGATTCTTCTTATTTGTATTGTATTGCATATTGGGATATATTTACAATATTTGTAACGAGAGGTTGGATTGGACAATAAAATATAATATGGCGACCCCCTCAGAATGAATGTTGTCAGGTCGCAATACGAAGCTTTTTTGATTTAAATTTGTAAAACGTTGTTAGTTAAGTTTATTTTGTTTAATTCAGATCACGTCTTCATCGGAGACAGCCATGTTTCAAAGCTTGATTCGTCCCAGATTTTACCGTCCAATCAAACCTGTCGCTACAACTGTTGCAAACATATCCCAAGATGCAGTTATACAATATACATGTGCATAGTTGTCAAGATTGAACATAAATGAACTAGTTATACAGTGCTCCCTCTCTACAACGACACCTTTTGGAAAACGAAGATTGTATGTGTTGTTCAGAGGGAGTTGTTACAGGGAGGGAAAATCAAACATAATTAGCTTGTTTGCAGATTCCCAGATAAGGTGTATTTCGAGAACTAAAACCGTTATGCCTCTATCAAACCCTATGTTGTGACCACTCTTTAGAATCGTCACAAAGTATTGTTTCGGAAACAGTGACATGCGTTGTTGTAAGGAGGAATCGTTATTGAGAGGGCCGTTGTAGGGAGGGAGCACTGTACCACGTATATATATGATCGTTTGCAACGTAAATACTGTTTTATCAATAAAGATAAACGATATAGAATACAAATACGCCAATAGGTACCATTAGTACCTATACCATATACATATTCAAGTTTAAACAAAAATATTTAAGATATTTTATAATAAACATATCATTTTTTTACAATATTGTCATGCATACATTGGATTTTAGAAAATAAATATAAGTTTAACCCTTTACTCCATAAATACGCATTTCTACGAATTGCAAATAGAGTAGACCCAGATCAGACGGCTCATACAGGAGCTCTGTCTGATATTGATATGATATACAGTAAAATCTCTCTATAACGGCCACTAAATTGTGTTAATTAGTTGGTATTTAGGGAAGATGGCTGATTAAAGCAAGGTGAAAGTAAAACAGAACGCTTCTATAGGATCGTTCTGCTTTACTTTCACCTTGCTTTAAGCTCGTATAGGGGCTTTCTGTTTTACTTTTACCTTACTTTAAGCAGCCACCTGCCTTTAACATAAAATACTTGATGTAATTTAGTGGCCGTTATAGAGAGATTCTACAGTTTCTGTCAAGATAAAAACAAATGTTCAAAATACCATTATAGATATTCAGTGAATTGATATTCATGACGTCATTATTTCTTTCATGAATATTCATGGAGTAAAGGGTTAAAGAACACAAATATGCAATGTACATGCATTGAACTTTTCAACGTATGACACGCCATAGTATGCAGGGTTTATTCAGTCTGGCCCCGAGGTTATAAAACTTTTTACACGAGTCTGAGATCATTCTCAAGCATCTGAGCAAGCTCAGAATCTGACCAATCAGATATTTGAGAATGGTCTCTGACTCAGATTCAGAAGTTTTATAACCTTGGACCCTGGTTTCTACACATACTTCTTTATAGCGTATAAACAAATGATTTACATATATATGTTTAAAATATGTTTCAATTAGAGAATATCACTTTAATTGATCAAATGACACGGAGTGTTGATTGCATAGCGTTATACAGTAAAGGAATAATAATGCTTAAATGGACAGCCTTGCTTAAAACTTATCAATCAACCCTTGTATGTACGAGAGAAGGGCTTAGATAAGAAAACAATATGATAAAACGTTCCTGTACTTATAACCTGCTATAGTACATGTACTTTATATTTTATATAACATATGACATATAATACAGAAAGACCTCTCTATAACGGCCACTTTTTAACCTTTATCTGCTGAATATGCATGTAAGAAATAATGACATCTAGAATATTAACCCTTTCGCTGCCAAACTCTGTCGTCTGCTAACTTTGTCGTCTGCTACAAACTTTCATTCTTTTGATTTTCTTCATTTTTGTTTCAAAAACATAGTAACAGTAACAAACAGTTTGGATCCTGATGAGACGCCGAGTTACTCGGCGTCTCATCTGGATCCAAACTGTTTGCATAGGTAATCACAGATCCGGCATTGGCAGCGAAAGGGTTAATTAGATTACTCTTTATATAATTGCTTATGAACACACGGCATTATGGCTCAGATAAAAACTGTAGAAACAAATCTATTTTATACCATACCCCAAACAGAGCTGATCCTGATCAGATAGTTCCTATAAGAGCTGATCTTGGTCTACAGTGTTTGCAACGGCGTGAAAAGGCGTTTATAATTTTATATGAAGGAAATAATTAATGCAAGACAAATGTTATGCAGATTTTTCTACAAAGCTTTCGCTCTGCATCTGTCTTCTATCACTTTACTCCATAAATACGCCTGTCTACGCCTTTGCAAGCAGAGTAGACCCATATCAAACGTCTGATCAGGGTCTGCTATGTTTGCTTGTGATATGCTATAGATATGACACTATAGCTTCTGCTAGGGTCAATACTCCATGTGTTCATACGCCATTATATAAATGAACCCAATTAATATTCATGGCGGCGTTATTTCTTACATGAATATCCATGGAGCAAAGGGTTAAGATGTTTGTTTAACTGTTTTGCCTTATGATCGTACTTACCGTAAATATTCGGACACCCAATCTCCCCAGTTCACTTTAAAGTTTTGTTTAATTACTTATTACCCTATTTATCGTAACTATTCGGACATCCACTCTTCCCATCCCACTTTAACGTTTTGTTTAGTTACGGATTACCCTATTTATCGTTAATATTCGGACACACAATCTCCCCATTTTAGATGTTTGTAAAGCTAAATACGGTAATTCAATTTAACACCATTAACGTAACACCAT
The DNA here is from genome assembly GCA_963576725.1 of Azorinus chamasolen. Taxonomy (NCBI): domain Eukaryota; kingdom Metazoa; phylum Mollusca; class Bivalvia; order Cardiida; family Solecurtidae; genus Azorinus; species Azorinus chamasolen. The sequence continues at coordinate 53,088,672 of OY755244.1, forward strand.
ACTGTCTTAAAAGCACATAATGTAGACATTGATCGAACATTTCCTTCGGGAGCAGATTGATCTGGGTCTGCACTATTTGTCTATGTTTGTCTGTCCGAATAATTATGGCGATTATACGAGTATGCCAGACATAGCTTGGAAGCTAGTATTAAATATGCTTGATGAACATAATTAAATAAAGATGGTCTTATCTTACGTAATTATGTATAACACACAACGTATTGTATCCCTCGTTGTAAACAGAGAAAAAATAGACCTACAGTAAAATCTCGATACTACGAACACTCAGATACGTATCATTTTCGATCTTAACCCTTTCGGTGCCAGTATTGTCGTCTGCTGGGCATAGTTATTTTTAGTGTAAGTGTGTGCACTTCTTCCATTTTCTTTATAAAACAGTAAACAGCGTGTCAAACAGTTTGGATCCTGATGAGACGCCGAGTTACTCGGCGTCTCATCTGGATCCAAACTGTTTGCATGTGATATCATGACCCGTCATTGTGGCACGGAAGGGGTTAAAGACAGGTGGCAGCTTAATGCAAACCGGAAGTATTTCACCCTGCATTAGGCAGCCACCTGGCTATAAATACATACAGTAAAACCCCTCTAATGCGACCCCCTAAAAGAGGTATAATTCTTGGTGGTAGAGGCAGGTGGTAGCTTAATGCAGGACAGTAATGCAGAAAGCTCCTAGAGGAGGAGCTTTCTGCATTACTTTTGTCCTGCATTAAGCAACCACCTGCTGATAAAGACCACCATGTTTATTCATTAAGTGGTTGCATTAGAGGGGTTCTGCTGTATATTCTTCATTACTAAAGTTTCGCAGTATCGAGTTTATACTTTAGATTGTTGCTAATAGCGAATGTTTGCTGCGAATAGCGAATGTTTGCTGCGAATAGCGGATCTTTGCTGCGAATAGCGTCCAAACGCGAATCTGTAACTACCCATGCAAAAACACAGTTTAGATTAAGATGATACGCCGAGTAGATAGAGTTCAAACTGCTTTTTACCTTCATCATGTGTTTAAGGAAAATGCAATCAAATTAAACAACGAAAATTGTAGCACATCATTTGTACGTGAGAGCGACAAAGAAAACTGATTTACGTCCTGTCTGCCTACAGGGAACGCCAATAACAACATTTAGACCTAGGTGAATGAACTCTCTAGATGCCATTCAGCCTGCTATGGGAGACTCGGTGATTGTCTTTGCTATCTAGATGAGACGTCGTTTAACTCTTTTGGCGCCAAATTTAAAAGTGTCGTATGCAATAACAATTTCATATTAAATATAATTCTAAACGAAATAATAAAGGTATATTAGTAAAAAAAATGTTTTTAAAAACCTGTATGTTTGTGCTAAAAAATACAGAAAACAGTGAAGTCCCATGTCCCTCTTTTTCAAGGCGGCATCTGACCTGGGACTGCAGTTTTCAATGGTGCCAACAGGCGACATTGGCGCCGAAAGAGTTAACTCCCTGTCTCATTAGGATCAGATATACAGACACTCTGGGAATGTCTTAATCCTTTCCTTTATGTAAGCGCATTTTGACGCATCTGCAAACAGAGAAGACCTAGACCAGACGGCTCCTGTAGGAGCCGTCTGATTCTGATCAGGGTCTGCTCTGTTTGCTCATGGTGTATTATAGATCTGATTCTACTGCTTCTGTCTGAACCAAAATGTCCCGCGTTCATATCCCATTATAAAAAATAATCTATTTTATATTCATGACGTCATTATTTCTTACATGAATATATACAACAGGGAAATGGTTAACTATTTACTGAATGCATTTTAACGCATTTTCAAACAGAGTAGAACCAGATCAGATGAGCCGTCTGAACAGAAACTTTGTTTGCTTATAGATCCGATTCTACAGTTTCTTTCTGCCACGGCCAAATGTTGATGTGTGCATATGCCATTATAAAAATTAATCTACTTAATATACATGATGTCTATTTCTAAGAATAAAGGGATAAAAGAGATGAAGTTAAATCTGTTTCTAAAAGGTTTGATGGGTCCGGAAATCTGCTATAGTTAACCCTTTTGTCTTTGAACTCCTTTACAAACAGAATAGACCCATATCAATTTATCAGATCATCCCTATTGGAGTCGTTTGACCAGGGTCTGTTCTGTTTACTTTTTTTAAGTTTCTGCCATGTCCAAATAATCTCATGTTAATATGCCATTATAAAAATCAGCTAATTAATATTCATAAGGTCAGTATTTTACATGAATATTCTTTAAGTTTGCACACGTTAAATTCCAATGTGCATTTGCATAAATACTTCAGAAAAGAACTACAGTAAAACTCCGCTAATGCGACCACCAAAAAGGAGCATACTTCTGGGTGGCAGAGGCAGGTGGTAGCTTAATGCAGGACGAAAGTTATGCAGAAAGCTCCTATAGGAGCTTTCTGCATAACTTTCGTCCTGCATTAAGCAACCACCTGCTTTAAACGACACCAGTGGCTGTTTATTAAGTGGTCGTATTAGCGGGGTTTTACTGTATTTATGAACTATTTCCCTCATATATAGATAGGCATTTACACGTCTTTGCAAACAGAACAGACCCAGATCGGACGGCTACTTCAGGGTTAGGGTCTACTCTATCTGGTTATGGAACTACTTAACTCGAACTTCAAGGGACCATACAAATTAGTTCGAGATAACAGAGGTTCGAGTAATCCGATTTCTAATCTGAACAATTTCTCAATGCCACAGCTTAATACAGGTCTAAAGTAATACAGGAGCTTTCAGCATTACCTTAGACCTGTATTAAGCTATCACGTGTGTTTCTAGATATCTGTAGCGATACATTTTAGAGCAATTCGGTATTGTAAGTTTTGAAAGGACTGAACGTTTTGTTCGAGTTATCCCGAAGTTCGAGTAATCCGGGTTCGAGATATCGAAGTTCAACTGTGTATAGATTTGATTCTACAGTTTCTGCCAAGGTAAAACAATCCTTTAAAATTCATCTAATTATTATTCATACATATACATGACCTCATATATGAATATTCATTAACCCATTTGCTCCCACGATCCCATATATGTGGGACGTAGGCAAATAGTGTAGACTCTGATCAGACGCCGCATAATGCGGCATCTGATCAGAGTCTACACTGTTTGGTGATAGGAAATTCAATATCAAACAAAACAAAAATGAAAATTTAGACCATACATCCCTTAGATAAAAGATAGACTAATCCAATATATAAGCATGGAAGAATCCACTGGGAGCATATGGATTAAATTAAGGGTTAAGTTATCTTCAGCATCTGAACATTGTCCGAACTTTTCATGTATGAAAAATATGTCGCCATGAATATTAATGAGCCTAATTAGTTATAACAGCACATTGACGCGAGAAATTTTGGCCGTGGCAGAAACTGTAGAATCATTATTATATCATAAGCAAGCAGAGCAGACCCTGATCAGACGGCTCTTATAGGAGCCGTCTGATCTAGGCTTACTCTATTTGCAAAGCCTTAGAAAGGCGTATTTATGGAGTAAAGGGTTAAAATTAGGTAATCTGCTGTAAAGCATTTACATCAGACGAAATTAACTGCAGACGACAAGTATTTAGATGTCAACCAGTGTATCACGGCTTTTCCACAGAGACAAGTAGCAATGCCCTGATATAGATTTTAGCATTACATTCTCTTTTCGGGATTCCAAGTACATGTCGTCTGTACAAGTTGTCGTCTGCTACTGTTTGTAAAGCTAACCTACCGTTAATTCTTTTTTAAAATAAAAATAACAAGAAATATCTTTTTAAAAGATATTCAGCGGCATTCAAATATTGACACATGTAATGTACAAAACAATCTCTGCAATATTTATTTCAATGTTTGGAGATTCTACTAGTACAGAGAACTAGATCTATGAAGGGTCGCTTGTTATTATACTAGCAGAGAAGCATGCAATGAAAATGACTTGGAGTAGAAGAAACAGTTATTGAAATAGTTCAATTTGCTTTTATAGGAAATCACTTTTAAAATGTACGATGTCAAAGTAATGTTTTAAAACTATCTCAAGTTAGTTCATTATTTTACCTATTATAAAATGTACATGAAATCGCGTATATCTGTATTGATATGAAGGTAAGTAATTGAATACACTTTAAAGCATAAAGTTTTTGTTTGTGCAGAGTCTGTAATTCCTTAAAGAACGGTATTTATTTAGCCTAGACCAACGCTTTAATCAACTTGTGTGCATCATCATTAATGACATTATTAACTGAATCTACATGTATTTTTAAAACAATATAAAGTTAGCAACTTCAACCTACGTCTATGAGCCCAAGCCCCATGTGATAGAGCGGTAGCAATAGCCTTCAGTAAGTGGCTTTATATTAAAGAGAGCCAACAACCAGAGCCTCGGTGCTGTGGTCGGGGATAGTAATTAATACTATTAATACCACTACTCTAATATACTAAACAACCCTTCTTCTTTATTTCCTATAGCACTGCCTGTGAATTATGGTGGTTTCGGCAAACTACCTGTTCGTCAAAGTAAACTTTATTATCAATTGTCGCCAATATACAACAACTGATATAACTTTTTAGGTCTAAAATCTTGTACAAAAAAATCTAGTGCCAGATCTGTCATTTATGCATGACCTTCTAATTGGAAACAAAGATAAAATGAATAAGAGTCAGATTATGTAGACGGCACATGGTCATGGTAATTAATTTTTCAAGGCGATATTACAAGTGAAAACAGAAAAATGCATTGTGCTTACAGCTACATGATGTCTGCTAAAACATGAGAGTATAAAATGTGACAAATTCACAATATGATGATACATACATGTATACTAAAGAAATTGGTATAAAAGTTTTGGTATGAACATATCTTGATTAACACTCACTGAGAACAGTATCAGTGATCTGGTTCATAACAGTTTATTGTGAAGAGAGAGAGATTTTTCTTAAAATGGGCATATGTTTTTTTTGCAGTCGAGTCTCTTATCTGCATTTGTCAGCAGCAATTAAAACTTCCGCCATTTTATCTTCTTTCTAGAGAATATTATCTAAATGGTGTAAAGTTGTAAGGATTTACCTATTAGTAAGGTTAATTGGCGACAAGTGTGATATTGTACGGTCATGTCCGTCGCTATCGCGACGGACATACAAGACCGTACAATATCCCACACATGTTGTATTAACTGATAGCAAAATGATAGTAAAAGTTTGAAAATTTAATAGTGGTTTCGACAAACTGGTAATATTGCTCAGCAACCATTACCATGAGCTGATAAATATCAGTACATCAGTACTTTGATTTTATGGGAATTTCCAGGTCTTAAAATCTATTTTAAGAACAGAACTTTCGACAGTCGACAGTCTTCGGTACCATGCTAAATATCTGCGTAAATAATGATTTTCTGTACTATATGGCGTTTTGACTGAACTCTAAGAAGTTTATAGAATATGTCTGTGTAACATGATGCCTTACATAATTATGTTGTGATTATGTTAATTATTGCATTGAATTCAATTCGACACGTTAGCAGACTGTATATCAGAATTTTACATAGTTTGGCAATGTGTAGAGGCATATAAAAAGGTTGTATGCCAGTCAAGGTATTAACTAATGAAAATACAGTTTACTACTAAATACTCGTAGGTCATATGCAAATTACAATGTAACATAGTTTCTCATTGGTGGAAAACTAGAACAAAAGTGAAAATAGAAAGCTAGCCGCTGAAAAAAGAGTGTCAGACATGTACTTGAAATTCAGTTGACCTCTCCTATGTAACATACTGAATGTCAGCAGCGTAGCTGAATCCAAATGTAATGTACGCACCGTGGCTATAGGGCTCCGGGGGCATGCTCCCCGGGGAAAATTTAGAAGTGTGTTGTTTTGAAACCGTTGTGATAAATAGAGCATTTGCTCCTATAGGAGCAAATGCTCTATATATCATGATGGTTTCAAAGATGGCTTTTACAGAGGCGTCAATAAGATGAAATGTATTAAAGCTTACATGACAAGATAACGTTATAAAAGTCTACCCCCTTCGCGTTCCATTTTGGCCATAGTAATGTTTTCACTTTTCAAATTAATGTTACGCACGTGCGTAAGTGCGTATCGCTAGCTACGCGCCTGAATGTATGAACAAGTGTGAGTACTAAGGGCTTCCGTAGCCAAGTGGTTATTTATGGTTATCGGCCTCACCGCTGTGGTTGTAATATATTTTCATGTGAACTAGACGATGTACTTCAGTCCTAATAAAATATCTGTTCTGTTCTGTAATCCCGGTCTGGGCCTTTGGGTTTTTCATGTAAGGAAGCCTTCCAGCTGGCTTGCGTTAGGTCGGTTGTTCTACCCGGATGTTCCCCTATGCACGAAACCATGCACAGAAGAACCTCTAGGGTCTTCCTCCAACTATAATTGGCTGGACGTCGTGATATGACTGACGTACTGTTTATTTATTTATTTCTCCTCAATGTACAAGATGACAGAATCACACACATATACAGAAAACATAAAATGTGCACACTGCCACCCTTCCGTAGAGTTATAAGAGACTACATATACATTCTCAAAACTAACACTTTGTTCACAAACAAAAAGTCATCGGCCTAGATCCAAGCAAACGGTTACAGTCCGACTGGACTCAGAAAGTCTGAGCCTACAATGTATTGGACCAGAAGTTCCGAATTAAGATGGTTGCCATATAGGCATGTAACTGCATTAAAAACGACTGTTATAGAACCACCCAGTCCCAATACCAGTCACATGTATATTTGATCAACACAGTTTCAAATTTCACCGATAACCATTTGACAACTAACACAACCCAATTTACAAAAAAATACACTGACATACATATCAGCTTCAGTACTTATGCTGCAAGGTAAACCCTACTAGGATATTACCACCATAAGCCAAGATTAAACACTCAGTACAAAGATTAGTCAGGTAACTTTTTAACCGATAAATTCCCAAAGGGCTTTAACCAAAGACTTTTGCCAGAAGTATCTAGAATGCCGTTTCTCTAACAATATACACCTATTTGGTTCAAAAAAGCTTATTTTAAACTTGACTGAACACAATGCAATTAATATTCTAAAACGGTTACCAGAGATCCATGCTAGTGGTTACCTGTAGCATATAGCTTAAAAATTTAAACTACTACATCACAGACACATTCTACAAATCAACACTTGCCGAGTATTGGACCCAGAAACATCTCTGAACAAATCATGGTCCAGATAACCTCGCTTTAACAGTATAAAATAACTTAAGGTTCTTACACTTAAATAATAATACAAACTTTACACATTACAGTGCTCCCTCCCTACAACGGCCCTCTCAATGACGATTCCCTCCTTACAACAACGCATGTCACTGTTTCCGAAACAACAAGGCTCCAGAAACAACTTTTTTCCATCGTATTTTCTTTATGCCTCCATCAAACCCTATGTTGTGACCACTCTTCAGAATCGTCACTTTGTGACGATTCTAAAGAGTGGTCACAGCATAGGGTTTGATTGAGGCATAACGGTTTTAGTTCTCGAAATACACCTTATCTGGGGATCTGCAAACAAGCTAATTATGTTTGATTTTCCCTCCCTATAACAACTCCCTCTGAACAACACATACAATCTTCGTATCCCAAAGGGTATCGTTGTAGAGAGGGAGCACTGTACATGTAAATTGCATACTGCATCTGTTAATCCTACAAGCCAGAGATCGTGTCACCAATACCAGCCCCCATGATTGCTAAAGAATTACCCTTTCCTCCATAAATACGCCTTTCCACACATTGGCAAACAGAGTAGACTCGGATCATACGGCCCATATCTGAGCTGTCTAATCAGTATCCGCTCTGTTTGTTTACGATTCGATACAGATAAGACCCCACAGTTTCTGCCAAGGTCCACAATTTCCGTGACCAAGAGCCATTTCAACCAAAGACCTACGATAATGTTATCCTAGGTCTTTGTTTCAACAAAACATCTAATCAATAGTCATGACACCACCATTTCCTACATGAACGCCAATGGAGGAAAAGGTTAAAGTCTATCACCACAACATTTGACACAAAATATTCAGCAAACAAGTCTTATTTAACCCTTCGCTTGCTATTCACGTCAATATACCTACCTGTAAATAGTGAAGACCCAGATGAGACAGCTCATGCAGGAGCTGTCTCATCAGGGTCTGCACTATTTACAAATTGATTGTGCAACCATTGCACTCCACAGCAGTGATTTCACAGCGAAATAATTGTACACAGTGAAGATATATGTAATTATACAACAGGACATGGGTAAAGAAGGAGAAATGTATTTTAAAAGTCAGCAAGAGAAGGGTTAATACAAAACTCTCTGCTAATAGATTACCGCAATGAACCAGGTCCAATGTGAAATAGTATACAACTGATAAATGATATCCATCCATTTACTTTTCCTCAGTGTACAAAAAGACAGTAAGATTAAACATAATTGTAAAAACTACATAACATTTGCACACTGATACTCTTCAAAAGAGTTATAAGAGACTATAAATACCTCCCCAACATCAACATTTTCTACATAAACTTTAAAAGATATGAGGACTTACGGTCTGTATGGCATGCAGGGATACCATATTATTATGGAACCCACCAGATTTAGAATAGAAGGGCGTTGGCAAATAGTCACTAACGGTTACACAAAACCACTCAGTCCAAATACCAGTCACATGCATATTTGCTGCTCAATACAGTCTCGAATCCTATTGATACCACAGGGGTCTGGACCGCTTCATGGGGGCCTATATGTACTATATAATAACAAGGGTTCCAACTAGCAGAACGGATATCCGTGTACCACGGGTACAAATATGACTGTAACTCTTACAATTTAAATGATAATTTCGTAATTCTTTCGGATATTTAAAGCCAATACATGTATATTTTTCTATCAAATGAATATAATCCTATAACGGTAACTTATGAACAAGTATCAATCCAACAATGATTTTCTCAAAATTTCACGCGTTTTTGGGTCATTGACAAACGTTCGTTCATCCCGATTTCACTATATCACAGCAATAACCTGGCAATTTGCAGTTTAAAAAATGGCGTGGTTCAATAAAACGAATCAATTCTATCACCCACTTCCAATTTTTAGTCCCCCGCATCAAAAGAATGATGTAAAACTAGCGAGTTTTTTTCCGTTAGCTTCAAATCGTCGAGGAAGGAGCCATTGTACGTGACGTCACGGATTTTCCAACTTTTCCTTCGCTCATCCAATGAAATGGCTCCATTCAAATTTGTTGCAAAATGGCACCATCCGAAATAGAAACATAACGATAGACGGAAAGGCCGCTGTTGCTAGTTGATTACTTATTCAGAGGACAAAACAAATGGAGATTGGTGATATAATTGGGTTGTTTTATTGAACCACGCCATCTTTTGAACTGAAAATCGCCAGGTTATGGCTGTGATATAGTGAAACCGGGATGAACGAACGTTTGTCAATGACCCAGTACAAAGATTAGTCAGGTAACCAAACTTTTTAACCGATAAATTCCCAAAGGGCTCTAACCAAAGACATTTGCCAGAAGTATCTAGACTGTCGTTTCTCTAACAATAAACACCTATTTGGTTCAAAAAAGCTTATTTTAAACTTGACTGAACACAATGCAATTAATATTCTAAAACGGTTACCAGAGATCCATGCTAGTGGTTACCTGTAGCATATAACTTAAAATTTTAAACTACTACATCACAGATATAGTGAAACCGGGATGAACGAACGTTTGTCAATGACCCAGAAAACACGTGAAATTTTGAGAAAATCATTGTTGGATTGATAATTGTGCACAAGTTACCGTCAGAAGATTATATTTATTTGATAGTTAAATATATTGGCTTTCAATAGCCGAAAGAAATACGAAATTATCATTTAAATTGTAAGAGTTACAGTCATATTTGTACTCGTGGTACACGGATATCCGTTCTGCTAGTTGGAACCCTAGTTATTATAAAGTACATATAGACCCCACCCCTGTGATTGATACCTACAGTTACAGCGACCTAACACCCGATAAAACCAAACCTAAACCGTAAGTAGGCTACTACAAGTAATAAACACTTGAAGCCTTAATCAATTTTAAATTAATACAGCGACACCTAAAGCTGAATTTGTGAATCAGTCACGCTGTGATAATTATTATGATAATAGTTTTTTTTTCAATTATTAGTTATTGTACCCCGTGATGCTTCCATTTATAAAATGGTTTTATACACCACGCTGTCGATGGTGCAAATTATAACCCTTATCCCATTTTTCCGCGACCTGACTCGCGTATGCAAACAACTTGGATCTAGATGAGACGCCGAGTAACTCGGCGTCTCATCAGGATCCAAACTGTTTGCTCATCGGCCAATAGTTTCTCTAAAGCTTAATCGATCTGGAAGTAGGCGAAAGTATTGGTAATTCAAACTCTGGCAGACATTATTTCTATCACGGCGGTATAAATGTTTACCCATTCTCTCCTACTGACATCTTTTTGCGTCTCTGTAACACTCATTTTTGAAACCATTGTGATAAATAGAGCATTTGCTCCTATGGAGCAAATGCTCTATTTATCACAATGGTTTCAACACTACACAATTCTAAAATTCTCCTTTTCTATAATTAATGCTCATTTTCGGTAGATTTGTTCTAAAAAGTTGCGTCTAAAATTAGTCTAGGAAGGTATGAGTTAAACAGTCAGTGGACACAGACTCATTGTCACGTTGCTTAACCCTAACTCTGCTGAATAATTAAAACTTGGCTCCTCATTTACCAAATATCAATTAAACAAAAAGTTGTATCCAAATGTATGTCTGAAGAAGATAAGTTTTTATGACAAACAGCCTAGATTCTGATCATAGAGCTCTCCCAGAAGTCCTTCGATCTTGGTGTACACTGTTTGCACGTGCCCTATGTACTCATTTCCTGCACATTAAGGATTAATAATCAATTTGCTGAACGAATTCTTCTTTGGCAGGAAACGGGGTCGACATAAATTCTAAAAATCTAGTTTTTATGAATTTCTGTTTACAAACAAAGCAATTCATAGGTAATGTTAACTGTTATATACCATACTGAATTTACTCCGTGAATATTCATGCGAGAATTAATAACATCATTACTATTAATTATATTAATTGTTATAATGGCACATGGAAATATGACATTTTGGTCATGCCAGACACCAGAACCATGTCTAGTATATCATATACAAGCAGAGCAGACCTGATCAGACAGTTCTTGTAAGAGCCGTCTGATCTGGGTTTACCTCGTTTGCAAAGGCGTAGAAAGCCGTATTTATAGAGTAATGGGTTACCCTTTAATTTATGTATCTGTGGTTTCACGCGTTTGCAAACAGAGTATACCCAGATCAGATGGCTCCTATAGGAGCCATCTGATCTTGGTATGCTCTGTTTGATCATGACATGCTATAGATCTGATTCTATAGTTAATTTCAAAGTAAAAAAAAATCCCTTGAAAAAATGTACATTATAAAAATCATCTAATAAATATGCATGATGTCATTATTTCATACATGTATATTGAACAAGGAAAGGGTTAGATAACAGTTTGTACTTTGTATCCTAATTTTATATCTTGTATCCTAATACATTAATACATTGTATCCTAATTTTATATCTTGTATCCTAATATTGTATATTGTATCCCAATATTGTATCTTGTATCCTAATATTGTATATTGTATCCTAATATTGTATCTTGTATCCTAATATTGTATCTTGTATCCTAATATTGTATCTTGTATCCTAATATTGTATCTTGTATCCTAATATTGTATATTGTATCCTAATTTTATATCTTGTATCCTAATATTGTATATTGTATCCTAATTGTTAGCATATGTCGCCATCGATTCGTCCGTAGGCTACTTAAAAAGTAAAATAGTCCTACTTGTCACTTCCCTAACCTCATTTTCGTTTTGTTCTGACCTGTTTACTGCTTTTATCCTTTGAATGTTGAAGAAAGTATAGCTATACGAGAGAGTGTTTTTTTTGTGTTAGATGGTCGAACTATACACTTGTTGTAACCCCACCCCACCGAAGTCGATACAGTTTCAGACTCATTTTACCCTTTACTCCATAAATACGCCTTTCTACGCCTTTGCAAACAGAGTAGACCCAGATCAGACGGCTCCTATAGGAGCTGTCTGATCAGGGTCTGCTCTGTTTGCTTATGATATATTATAGATATGATTCCACAGCTTCTGTCAAGGCCAAACATTCGCGTGTCCATGTGGTATTATAGAAATTAATCTAATTACTGTTCATATGTAATTATCTTTCACACGAATGTTCAAGGACTAAAGGATTAAATATCCAGTGTTCTGTGCCTACAGAGTGAGAAGTAACTATTGAATACAAAAATCTAATCATATATCTACGCAAGGGAGACAGTTATATATTGAAGGCGACCGCTTTATGCAAGAGTTACATGCTCACAGGAGAGGGAGACATTGACAACTTTATGCTAGAGTTATACACTTCTAAGAGAATTCGCAAATGACAAACCACAAACATGCAGAAAGTATATACAGGAGTTACCATCTGCATTTAACCCTTTCCCTGTTCATTATTTATCGCAAATTCCAATACCTGAATATACTGAATATTCATGGTCAAACTATTTATAATGAAATATAGAAGGTGGAATATTAGAAAGTAAATAATCAGATCTATCAAAGTCCATCAGCAAACAGATCAGACCCTGACCAGACGGCTCCTACAGGAGCCGTCTGATCTGGGTCTACTCTGTTTGCAAGTGCGTGAAAACAATTTTATATACAGGAAAGGGTTAAGTCCAAATTAACCCTTTACCTCATGTTAACGCATTTTTACGTATTTACAAACAGAGTACACCCAGACCAGACGGTTTCTGGAGGAGCCGTCTGATCAGGCTTTACTGTTTGATTCTACAGTTTTCGCCAAAGCCAAATAAAATATCCACGATGTCATTATATCTTACACGACATTCATCACGTAAAGGGTTAACCCTTTCCCACATATAAACGTGTTTACACGCATTTGCAAACAGAGTAGACCCAGATCAGACGGCTCCTGATCAGGGTCTGCTCTGTTTGCTAATAAAATTTGAATGATCTGTTTCTTTAGTTTCTGAAATGGGTACAATGTTCCACCGTTCATATTTCATTATATTTTTTTTTGTTCATGAATATTGAGTAGGTATTGAAATTTGGAATAAACATAGAACAGGTAAAGGGTTAAGGAATTTCTCTTACACACTTTTGCATTGATTTTGTAATCTAAGATTTAAAAACAGAGTGTTTCCTTATCAAGTGTCACGTGTGAGACTAGTCTGGGTACACATAGTTTGCGAACCTGTGACCCATATTTAGCCTTTTCCCAAACTCATCTAAGCCCGCATTATTAGAATTTAATTGTGAGTTTAATCGATGATCGATTGAGAACATGTGCCGATGATCGAGTAAATATTTGGGCCCGATTCCAAACACTGCTGGAAAGTGTCGGATGGTCGTTCTAGTAACCAACTGCTATAGTTTATACTTAATCGACCAGTGTGTTGCAAGTACAGAGTAACATATTAAACGTTGCCCTACTTCAACCATATTCTCATTGAATACTTTTGTAAGAAAAATGACATCATGACTATTATTTAGATTAATTACTATAACAGCACATAGACACAGGAATGTTTGGCCATGACAGACACTGTAGAATCATATCTATATTATAAGCAAACAGAGCCGTGTCTGATCAGACAGCTCCTATATATAGGAGCTGTCTGATCTGGGTCTACTCTGTTTGCAAAGGCGTACAAATGTATTTTAGTGGAGTAAATGGTTAAAGCGCCTTATACTCTCACTTAAGAATATCTGTCAGGCTCCATTTATTTGATTCTGTATGGTCATTTTTAGAGAAGTTTCACAGTTTATGTTCATTGCTTCGATGTAAATCATAATAACAGTGTCGGGTAGTCACTCTTGTAACAGTATGTGATCATTTATACTGACAAAGTTATTTCCCTTTAGCCACCACCACTGTAGACATGCTGTCCCTCTAGGCACATTTAGCCCTTTACCTGATGTAAAACCGTACAAGAAGTGTCGATTGTATACATATTAATTAACTGGGTTTTTTTTATAATGGCGTAACGAGCAAAGACTTTTTATCATGACAGAAGCTGTAGAAGCAGATATATATTATTTCATAAGCAAACAGAGTAGACCCTGATCAGACGGCTCCTATAGGAGCCGTCTGATCTGGGTCTACTCTGTTTGCAAGTATGTGAAAGGGGTGTCAATCAGGTGAAGGGTTAACACATCTGAGTCTGAGAATTGGTGTATTGTCAAATACGTCGTTAAAACGTTCTAAGCCACCGCCATGGCCTATCAAATGATGTGCTTGTGACGTTTTATTATGTATCCGTATTTAGCTGGTCACACACCACTACACAGTCTGGTCACTTTTTATTATCTATTTTCATATTCTATCAGGAAAGCATTTCCTGCAGGGCAAAAGTAATGCAGATCCCGAAAGCATCATTTTTAATATGTTTAGACAATACAATTCTGAAAGTATTACCTGCTTGTGCTGAATTATTATTTTGTAAATGTAAACGGGTCACTTTCCTGTCCATATTTTTAATGCTTCAGTTTTTAACATATAACAGGTTTATATCTTTCATCCTTTCACCGTCAATGTCGCATAAATGCGCCACGACAAATTGTGCAGTCCCAGACCAGACGCCGCCTTTTCAAGGGATTTCACTTTTTGTCTCAATATATATTTATATATCTGTGCTTTATTCCTTTGAAATGTGCATTTAGTTACCTATTTCCTTATTGTACCGAATGATCTAGCAGAAATTGGATTGCAGACGACAATTAGAAATTTGGCACCGAAAGGGTTAAGTAACATTTTTCACACATTTGACTGTCCGTATATGGTCCGGAGATTAAAAGATATTTGCTTAACCCATGACCTCATACGCTATTTTAGACCCAACCTCTTTGAATAAATCTACCGAAAAGGAACATTGACTAGAGAAAAAGAACGTTTTACAATTGTGCAGTTCTGCAACCATTGTGATAAATAGAGCCTTTGCCCCAGTTATCACAATGGTTTCACAAAGTGACTTTTATAGAGGCACCAAAATCGTCAATGTGAGGGAATGGGTTAAGTTATTTGGATTGAGTTGATTCTCAAGCATTTGATTGGTCAGATACTTGAGAATAAACCAAGACTCAGGCTCATTATTAGTATAAACTCTGGACATGAAGAATCTGAAGTAAATTCTTCCCTGCCTCCCATTCTTCTCTTTTCTTCTGGAAACAAATAATAGTGATGGAAAGAGAGTGAGAGATATTTTTCCTACCTCTGACTGTTTGTTTGTTTGTCTGTCTGACTGTCTATCTTATATGTCTCTCTGTATCTCATCGTCTCTCCGTGTCTGTCTCTGTCTGTCTGATTCTGTCTGTCTGTCTGTTTATCTGCCTGTGTCTCTCTCACTCTCACTCTCTCTCTCTCACACATTCTCTCTCTCTCTCGTCTCATCTCTCGTCTCGTCTCGTCTCGTCTCGCCTCGTCTCGTCTCTCGTCTCGTCTGTCTCGTCTCGTCTCGTCTCGTCTCATCTCCTCTCTCTCTCTCTCTCTCTCTCTCTCTCTCTCTCTCTCTCTCTCTCTCTCTCTCTCTCCCTCTCTTTTTCCCCTCTCTCTCAGTTTACTCAGTTTTTTTACAGTAAGGATATTACATTTTGCGGTTTATAATTTAGCCCTTATCTTGCGATAACAACTAATATCTGCACACGTATGAGCTTTTGACTGAAATATTATCTAGTTTTTAGATTTGGAGGACCTAGTGATCGAGTGCAAAACAACTTCGATCCTCATGATACAGTATACGTTATTCGGTATTACATATGGATTGTGTGCACATACATGTATTAATCAGGTCCCGTTTAGTATGATCGGGGTTAATAAAAATACGCCCAGATGAATAATGAAATCGTGCCATAATTAAGGTCAAAGGTAAACAGAAAAAAACATCTTAAGAAGTTGTTGCATTTAAAAAAAAACATTATCACGATCACCATCGTATGTGTCAGCCGTGTCTCAGACACCGCGTCTTGTCAGGGGCTACACTGTTTGTCACATAAAGAATCTGTAGTACGATTAATGTGTCCTCTATCTGTCAAAACCAGATAAATGTGCCTCGTTATCCATTTACTCCATAAATACGATTTTCTGCGCCTTTGCAAACAGAGTAGACCCAGATCAGACGGCTCCTATAGGAGCCGTCTGATCAGGGTCTGCTCTGTTTGCTTATGATAAGATATAGATATGATTCTACAGTTTTTGCCATGGCCAAAACTTCCTGCGTCAAAGTGCTATTATAACAAATTGATACATTTAATGTTCATGACGTCATCATTTCTTATATGAATATTCATGGAGGAAAGGGGTTAATCAAGGACATGTTGCCTGGTCTTGGTGTTTATCTACAATGCAGTTATATCCCCTTTCTTCTGAGAGTGTCTCAAATATATATGTCACATGCGTTTTGGAGGTTATCAAATAGGGGATAACCAGTTCGTTTTTGTTTATATTAAACTTAAATCATGAGATAGGGTTTTTATCCGGTTAAGAACGAGTTCGAAGAACGAATTTTAACCCTTTCTGTGCCAACTAAATTTCACCTGCTAAGAGTATCGCTCGTTTCAGATTTCAAAGTGACATTTCTCTAATTTCTTTACAAACATATAAAAGTAGTATCAAACAGTTTGGATGCTATGTCTCGTCGACTTGAAGTGATATCTGTAATAACGATATCAAATTTTATACATGTGAACATTTCTTTGTAAATCATATAATGATATTGGTTATTCGATTTTGACTGTTTAACCCTATTAAATTTTATGTAACTCTTTTACTTTCACCTTGCTTTAGCAAGCACCTGCCTTTAACACAAAATACTTGATGTAATTAAGTGGCCATTATAGCAGAGAGGTTTTACTGTACTTGCTGAATAATAAGCATGGATAAAACAGCTATAATGAAATAAATAAAAAAAAATATGGAAGGTGTAACAGTAGCCATTTCAAAAACTAAGGAAGAATATCTGTCAAATTACATAAGCAAACAGAGCAAGTCCTTGGTCTAATCTGTTTGCAAATGCGTTTTATGAAGGAAAGGGTTAAGAGCTGTTACAGTCCCCTCTCTGGATTAGATAAACATGGAGAAATAAATCAGCATATCTGAAGCAAAGAAGAAAATTCAATCTCGATTTTTTAATGATTAACCAATTACTCGAAAACTAATTTTAGCTACTAACTGAAATTAAAAATTAAGAACATCCTTACGCATTCTGAACAATCATAGGTTTATGAGTTTGAAATATTTTAAAGCTTAAACGTCCGATAAAAATTCGAAATAAATGCGTCATGCTTATTTTAGCCCTAAATGGTTCTTGGGGCGTTTACAATCCCAATACCCTTTTAACCATTTCCTCCATAAATACGCATTTCTACATCCCTGTAAGACACTTTATGAAACCATTGTGATAAATAGAGCATTTTCTCATATGGATTTATCACAACGATTTCAAAACTACACAATTATAAAATTGTCCTTTTCTATAGTTAAAGCTCCTTTTCGGTAGATTTATTCTAAGAGATTCGGTCTAAAAATAGTATAGGAGGGAATAAGTTAAAGGTTAAGATAGTCTTTGTATTCAGTTGCAATGTATGCTATCCATCTTGACTAATTCTGTATCAAATTGGGTTAACGAGTCATACAAATCACTTGTAATTGTTGCCGACCACAAACTGACACATTCAGTAATAATTAGCAAGCATGACATTATTTACCATTATCAATACTAAATGTGATTTAAGTGTCATATGCAAACAGCCTTGACCCAGATGAGACGCCGAAAAACCCCAAGCTTCTCATGATAGGATCAATATTTCTGATACTCAATGTTTTTCTAAAGCATTAACCCTTCACCGCCAATGTCGCATTTAAATGCACCACAACAAATAGTGCAGTCCCAGATGAAAAGGCGGCGTCTGATCAGGGACATCACTTTTGTCTCAATCTCTATTTTTATACCTGTGCTTTATTCCTTTAAACTTTGCATTTATATATCTCATTTCCTTATTTTACTGAATGATCTAACAAACTTGGATTGCAGACGACAATTAGCAATTTGGCGCCGAAACGAATCGAAAGTAAGTAAAACTTGTTCCAGATAACGATATTCACCCTTACAACGCTGAAAATGGACTATTCCAAAATTCAAACAGGCCAAGCTTATGGTGAATATTTGGGGATTTTTCAAAAGAAAAGTGTAACATGACATACAGTGCAGACTCTGATGAGAGGGCTACTCTCATCTGGGTCTACACTGTTTGCAATATACATTAGTGTCCCAGGCACCCAGGCACAATGTATTCTGACACCGGACCAACCAAACATAGCACCAAACTCATATGCTTCAGCTCAATCGGCAAGACAAACGAACCCCAACACCACACTAGTATGCGTCGGCTCAATCGGCAAGACCAACGAACCACAGCACCACACTAGTATGCTTCAGCTCAATCGGCAAGACCAACGAACCCCAACACCACACTAGTATGCGTCGGCTCAATCGGCAAGACCAACGAACCACAGCACCACACTAGTATGCTTCAGCTCAATCGGCAAGACCAACGAACCACAGCACCACACTAGTATGCTTCGGCTCAATCGGTAACACCAACGAACCTAGCAGCTACAAGAGACGATTATAAAGATAAGTCACAATGATTTGATGAAGAAATGACGACTACAGTAAACCCCCTCTAAACCGGGATTCTAATAGAGAATAATTTAGATACTTTTAGGCAGGTGGCTGTTTAATGCAGGGTGAAAGTCGTACAGAAAGCTCCTCTAGGAGCTTTCTGCATGACTTTCACCCTGCATTAAGCTGCCACCTGTCTCCAAGACCGATATTTATACTATAATTAACCTCTGGTTTAGAAGGGATTATATTGTGTAGTGTTTGAAATACATTCATTTATCTATTGTTCTTGTAACACTCTTAAGTATTTGATATGACTTATCCTGTGATTATACAAGAAGGGGCAAGGGCAGGAACACACGTAGAGAAAACGATAGTGTCCACGGAGGTCAGGTAGAGACAAAAAAAGAGACAGACTGCGAAAAGGTCAATATTTATTTTTTATGACGACCAGCAAGTTAGACACAATGGATTGTCTGTATGACATACAGTAAAACTTGTCTTAAGTTACCATTAAAACTAAATCTACCTTGTGGTCTTAAAGGCAGGTGGTAGCTTAATGCAGGGCGAAAGTAATGCAGAAAGCACTTATAGGAGCTTTAGGCATTACTTTTGCCCTGCATCAAACAACCGCCTGCGTTTTAAGTTTTCTATGTCAAGTCAATAAATGTTCGCTTAAGACTGGTTCTACTGTAGTTATTAAGTTATTTTTGGTTAATTCATCTTGATTTATTTCACTTATCCCACTTAACCACATATTATTTAAGGAAACCCGTCCAGATTTAATTCGGGAACCAGTCCATGTTTCATACTGAGTGGACACGGCAAACAATACGTTTGCTGGTATGAGCCATTGATATCGATGGGTTCAGCAAACAGTGCAGACCCTGATCCGAGGGTTCAATCAGGAGCCCTCGGATCTGGGTCTACACTGTTTGCCCATGTTCTTAATAAGGGATGCTGGGCACATATAGGTTAACCCGAGTTAGTGTACCATAAAAATGTTAACCTACCTCTCATCATCTTAGTCAGGTGTTAATTAATTAAACTTTATCATGCTAAGCAAGTTTTCATTTGTAGAAAATATCAGAATTTGAAGCAATCTTTTTTTCTTTCTTTTTGTTTCAGAGTCTAACAGTGTGGCTCCTAATGAAATACCGAAATATTCCATGTCTCATCTGGATCAACACTGTATGCAAGGGACATCACGCATATTTGCCCTTAGCGAGTTAAAGGTTAACATTTGATGCGCTAGAACGGAGTGAAGAAAACCTTTGAAAACAGTGTAGATCCAGATCAAATTACTTCTGATGGAGGTCCTTTGATCGGGGTCTGCACTGTTTGTCATACAAATAATTTTCTTCAGTGATAATCTTATGTGATTTTATGTTTAATTAACCTATTTGTTGCCACGATCCCATATATGGGACGTAGGCAAACAGTGTAGACTCTAATCAGTCGCCGCATAATGCGGCGTCTGATCAGAGTCTACACTATTTGCTGACAGGGATTTCAATATAAAACAAAACGAAATTGAAAATTTAGACCAGGCACTCCTTAGATAAAAAATGGACTAATCCAATATAATTATAAACATGGAAGAATCCACAGGGCGCAATTGGGATAATATTCATAAAAGGAGGACCTGTAATTATTCAGCAGATTGAGGGTTAACATTTTACCTGATAGAGACGTATTTTCACTCGTTGCAAACAGAGTAGACCTACATCATCGTCTGATCAGGGTCTGTTCTGTTTGCTTTTGATATAATATAGATCTGATTATACAGTTTCTGTTTTGGTCACATATTCCTGTGTTCACATGCCAGAGGAAAACTCATTCTGATTAATATTCATGAAGTCATGAATGACGTCATGAATGAGGTAAAGGGTTAGACTTATTAGCTCTTACAATACTGTTGACGAATCTAAGTATTATTCATGGTAGCAGTATTCCTTACACGAGCAGGACTAAGCAATATATAGTTTCTCATTGTTATGTTCAATTGTTATCCCATTACCTCATATGCTATTTTTAGATACAACCTCTTTAAATAAATCTACCGAAAAGGAGCATTAACAAGAGAAAAGGATTTTTTTTAGAATTTCGTAGTTTGAAACCATTGTGATAAATAGAGCATTTGCTCCTATAGGAGCAAATGCTCTATTTATCATAATGGTTTCACAAAGTGACTTTTACAGTGTCGTCAAAAGTCGTCAATATGTGGGAATGGATTAATAGGAACAATATATTAACGAAGATATCACCCTAAACCTCCGACGCCTTTTGTCAAAACATGATTTCGCTTTGAAGTAAGCATCCTCTGACGTTTCTATTTTTCTTTTAACTTGTTTTCCTCATAAATATTCATTTTAGAAATAATGACATCATCAATATGTATACTGGGTTTTAAAAATGGCTTGTAGACACAGGAATTATTGACGCATGACAGAAGTTGTAGCACTGAATCCATATAAATACCATAGGCCGACAGGACAATTCCTGATTAGACAGCTTCTAGGCGAACAGTTTGATCTGGATCTACTCTGTATCACAAAAAAAATGTTACAAATGTGTTCGTAAATAGCATATACAGCAGAATACGTCTTAGGTCATCTAAAAGAGGTCTAATTGTGGGACTGTAAGGCCGGTGATAGCTTAATGCTGGTCAAAAGTAATGCAGAAAGCTCCTATAGGAGCTTTCTGCATTACCTTTGCCCTGCACCAAGCAACCAGCTGTTTTAAGACTCCTATGTTCAATAAATGAATGACCGCTTAGAACATGTTCTATTGTAAATACATTTATGTCCACAGACTGTAATGTAAAAAGTAATGCAGAAAGCACCTATAGAAACCTTCTGCATTACTTTTGTCCTGCATTAAGCAACTATCTGCTTTTAAAGATTCATATGTTCAATACATGAATGACCGCTTAAGAAAGGTTCTATTGCAAATACATTTATGTCCCGAGGCTGTGATAAATTCGATTATCTATTAGAACATTGGGCATCAATGAAGACTCACAAGTTGCAGGCTCCGAACCATTGTCCCTGGCTCCATGCAATGACTTGTTTTGTTCATGTAATTACGCAAAACTTTGGTGAGACTAACCCTTTCGCTGCCAACTTTTGTCGTCTGCAAACTTTGTCGTCTGCTACAATTTTCAATTTTCAACTTTTCTTCTGGTTTTTTTTCATAAAATAGTAACAGTAACAAACAGTTTGGATCCTGATGAGACGCCGAGTTACTCGGCGTCTCATCTGGTTCCAAACTGTTTGCATAGATATTGACAGATGCGACATTGGCAGCAAAAGGGCTAATGTGGAAAATAAATTGTGCCTTTTGCTTTACACAATATTTAGAAACCTCGATTGTCATACAGGAAAGCGAGCGTCTATCTCACGTCTATTGTACAACAATGTCAGTGGACGCTTAACGTTTTTACGTTAACGTCTTATGCAGGCTGTCACCAGCGAGAACTCCTTTCTTAAATCATTTGTCATAAGATACAGGATATACAAAACGCAATACACAAGCTTCAAGACCACAGCTAAAGGCATTTGTTAATTAAGAGTGACCGAACAATATACGTGTAACGGATTACTTAGTATGCACGGATGCACTAATTAAATGGTGAGTTTCTTTGAATCGCTCCTCATATTACGTAACTGACCGATTAATCAGCAGTTTTCCAAGCTAAGTCCTTGGTTTACTTTTTGTTGTGTGTTCTTTCCTGGTTTTCTAGTGAATGCTAGTGATAACAGTTGCCTACGGTAAAGACAAACTATTTTTCTTACTTTTTATCTGATAGACGCCTACATCGTTTCGAACTCAATTTCTTTGCAAATGTCGTAAATGCAATGTGTTTTAATAGTTTATTTAATCCTTTCCTCCATAAATACGCCTTTCTACGCCTCTGTAAAAGTCACTTTATGAAACCATTGTTATAAATAGAGGATTTGCTCATATAGGAGCAAATGCTCTATTTATCACAATGGTTTCAAACTACAAAATTCTACTAAACTTTTCCTTTTCTCTAGTTAATGCTCCTTTTCGGTAGATTTATTCAAAGTGGTTGGATCTAAAAATAGTCTATGGAGGAATGGGTTAATATAGCGCCTTTACAAATAGAGTAGACACAGATGGAACAGTTCCTACTGAAACTCTCTTATAAGGGTCTGCTTTGTTTGGCTATGGAATGATCTGATTCTACACTTTCTGCCATGCCCTGTGTTCATTTAGTATCATACAAAGCAGCAACTATATATTCATAATGTCATTATTTCTTACATGAATATTCATCATATAAAGGGTTAAATGTCCCTGTAAAGTATGACAACGGTTTTATTGCATACCACGCCGTACTTATTAAATAACACCGTTGTAGTAACGTGTTCAGTTGAACCTACAGTAAAACCTCTCTATAACGACCACTAAATTACATCCAGTATTTTGTGTTAAAGGCAGGTGGCTGCTTAAAGCAAGGTGAAAGTGAAACAGAACGCTCCTATAGGAGCGTTCTGTTTTACTTTCACCTTGCTTTGAACATTCACCTGCTCTAGATACCAACTAATTAACTCAAGTTAGTGGCCGTTATAGAGAGGTTTACTGTATCTTAATTTGCTATCAAAAAGAGGTTAATTATGTGTCTGTAAGACAGGTAGCAGCTTAATGCAGGTCAAACGTTATGCAGGAAGCCGCTATGGGAGTTTTCTGCATTACCTTTTCCCTGTATTAATAAAACACCTGCTCTTTAATATACTCAATGAATGAATGGCTGCTTAGGACAGATTCTACTGCAGTGTATTTTAAGCATATTCACCGCTTCTGATTATCTCTTTCAATGCCAAATACTATCGTCTGTAAATATTTCGTCTGCTTCAATTTTCGTTAGTTTAATTTTCCCCAATTTCTTCTAAAACATTACCATAACAACAAATATGTTGGAGTAACTCGGCGTCGCATCAGGATTCAAACTGGTTGTTACTGTGACTGTTTTTTTACACAAAAATGAAGTTGAGTGAAAATAGTAGCAGACGACAAAGTTTGCAGACGACAAAAGTTGGCAGCGAAATAGTTAATAAATACGCAGACATACAAGCAATACATTGTATGCCGTCTTGTTTATTCTTGCAATTATTGCCATAACGATAACGTGACTTCAGATATATGTATCAGAGCAACAGATAAAGGTGCGTACTCAGATACTAAAATCGTCATTTTTCCACCAAACCCCATGTTACAACATAGGGTTTAGTGGAGAATTTAAGAAGTTATTGTTGAAAATGTTTAAATTAACGGACTCTATCTGGACCTCTG
Source organism: Azorinus chamasolen (assembly GCA_963576725.1). Taxonomy (NCBI): domain Eukaryota; kingdom Metazoa; phylum Mollusca; class Bivalvia; order Cardiida; family Solecurtidae; genus Azorinus; species Azorinus chamasolen. The sequence goes on from OY755244.1 coordinate 53,112,790, forward strand.
CAGATATCAATTATTCTGCAAGATGGTTACACTTTCTATGTTTTCACTATGTTTTGTACATTATTCTGCAAGGTGGTTACACTTTCTATGTTTTCACTATGTTTTGTACATGGATGCGCTTGCATATGCTCATGTAGCGTAGAACTTGTCTTAACCCATTCCCTCATATGACGACTTTCTACGCCTCTGTAAAAGTCACTTTGTGAAACCATTATGATAAATAGAGCATTGCTCCTATAGGGGCAAATGCTCTATTTATCACAATAGTTTCAAACTACAAAATTCTAAAAGTTTCCTTTTCTCTAGTTAATGCTCCTTTTCGGTAGATTTATTCAAAGAGGTTGTATCTAAAAATAGCATATGAGATAATGGGTTAAGCGACAATAAGATGTCTAATTCTGAGTATTTAAGACAGGTTTTGTAATTTAATGCAGGTCAAAAGTAATGCAGACAGCACCTGTAGGAGTTTTCTTCTCTTCTTTCGCCCTATATTATGCAACCATCTGCATTTTAAGAGTCATATATTCTTACAACAAGTACTACTGCTCTTGCAAATCAAACTTAAGCCTCGTAAATAACATGAATATGTTTGTTTTGAAACGATGCATGTCAATGTTTCCTATGCAAACATGAAATTCGTACATGAAGTTTGTACATATTAGTTTGCTTCAGAAAATATATTGATACCATGACCAAAAAACCAATTACATGTATTTTAACTTTAAAACAAAGATATTGCTTTCTATTTGTGGCCTTAAAGTGGAAACATTTAATGATATAATCGCACAATAACAGTAATTATTCAACCTTTTATCTATATAGGCCTTTTGGCACCTTTACAAACAGAGTAGACCCAGGTCAGACGGCTCCTATTCTATTTGTTTATGGAATTATAAATATCTGATTCTACAGTTTTTCTGTAATGGCCAAGCATTTCTGTTTTTATATGGCATTATAAAAGGTCAGCTTATTATTATTTCTGACATGAATATTCATGGAGTTATAGGTTAGGATATACACTGATAAACCAATTACAGTAAAATCTCTCTATAACAGCCACTAAATTACATCAAATATTTAGTGTTAAAGGCAGGTGGTTGCTTAAAGCAAGGCGGAAGTAAAACAGAACGCTCCTATAGGAGCGTTTTGTTTTACTTTCACCTTGCTTTAAGCAGCCACCTGACCTAAATACCAACTAATTAACACAATCGAGTGGTCGTTGTAGAGAGGTTTTACTGTATCTGAACTGTAGGTAAGAGTCGTAATCAAAATTGCATTACAGTCAAATCTGTCTAAAACGACCATCAAAATCAGGTCCTATAGGAGCTTTCTGCATTACTTTTGCCCTGAAATAAGTAACCACCTGTTTTTTAAGACTCCTATGTTCAATGAAATGAATGGTCGCTTAGGACAGGTTCTAATGTAGATGTTATTTCTTCACAGAGTTGCATTCACATGTTTTACAATCCAATCAGATTACACAACCAGGACATATGTTTAAAGATATAAATAATAAAACAAGGAGTCAGTTTTGACAAAATGTAAGTCGCGTCATCTATATCAATCATGTTTTAATTGTTATACAGTACAGCATGCCTTAAGCGGCCATCAAAAAGAGGTATGATTATGGGATCGCTAAGGCAGATGGTAGCTTAATGCAGGTCAAGAGTAATGCAGTAAGCTCCTATAGGACCTGATTTTGATGACCGTTTTAGACAGATTTGACTGTAATGCAATTTTGACTGCGGCTCTTTCTGTATTATCTTTACCCTGAATTAAGCAAAGCACCTGCTTTTAAGTCTCGTGTATTCAACAAATGAATGGCCACTGAGGACACGTTCTACTGTACGTCAAAGACAAGACATGGAGTAGTAACATTTCTTAATTATAGATGAATATATGACTTCTCTTTGCAAATACAATAAAACCCCTCTAATGCGACCACAAAAAAGGGGGCAAAATTCTAGGTGACAGGGGCAGCTGGTAGCTTAATACAGGACGAAAGTTATGCAGAAAGCTCCTATAGGAGCTTTCTGCATAACTTTCGTTCGTCCTGCATTAAGCAACCACCTGCTTATTAAGACAGCTATGGTTCTGTTTTAAGTGGTCGCATTTGAGGGGTTCTACTGTAGATGAAATCCCGATGAAATGCCAAGAATTATTATCCTAATTTTTGATTCTTTGGTCGTGCTTTAATGAAACAAAATAAACGTTTAACCCTTTCCTCCATAAATACGCTTTTCTACGCCTCTGTAAAAGTCCCTTTTTGAAATCATTGTGATAAATAGATCATTTGCTCCATAGGAGCACATGCTCTATTTATCACAATGGTTTCAAAACTATTAAATTCTAAAAATTCTCCTTTTCTCTAGTTAATGCTCCTTTTCGGTATATTTATTCAAAGAGGTTGCATCTAAAAATAGCCTATGGGGGAATGGGTTAATATTGACGGACGAAAGTCATATACACGTAGAGTTTAACCCTTACTCCATGAATATTTACGTAAGAAAACATGGCACCATAGTTATTATTTAGATTACTTTTACATAAACACAACAGATGTTGGTCATGTAGAATCAGGTCTATACAAATTCGTAAGCAAACAGAACCGATCCTGATCAAACAGCTTCTATAGGAGACGTCTGATCTTGGTCTTCTCTGATTGCAACGGTTTTAAAATGTTAAAATGCGTCTACACGGAGTAAAGCGAGAAAAGTTCGCTATATGATTACACGCGTAAGTTCGGTGCACAGCTTGTGTTATCCGTGCAATGTCATGAGATTAATTTTACTCGCATCACCGCCGTAGTTCAAAGCAGTATGTTCTACATCATCACGTGAAAATGCATGTTCAACGTTTACACACTTATGTGCAGGTATGCATGCACAGTTAGCACGTATCCTTTAAAATGTCTGCAACAAAATTTCTGATTTTTTCTCTCAAACAATTTCACAAACAAGGCGATTCGTAAGGAACAATTCAAACGAGAATCATACACTGTATATCATTGAAATGAAAACAATTATAACATAGTGAGTGTTTTTAGACTTGAATTAGTAAAAAAAACAACACCGTGAACATTCCTCTCAGGAAGTTAGGCATTCAATGATTAACTTTAATAAAGCTAAAACTATTGCCTGCTAAACTTCTTATCTTGAGCGGTTTAACTTATTTTCGATTCGTTTAAGCTTTTAAGATAGTTTTAACCATGAGTTGAACAGCTTAGATCCTGGTGTGACGAATGGTTACCCCGTGTCACATCAGGTTCCAAACAATTTGCAGATGCCTGTCAGCATGCACTTAGCATGATAAGAGTTAAGTACGCACGTCGGGCAACGCGACATTACCTGTCATTTCGTGACATGTATAGATGCATGCATTAACAAAAAGTGTCCATAGGTGTAACAGTAGCAATAACATCTGCTAGAGCAAAGTTGATTTGCATCTTCTGAGAAGCGATAGCTTAGTGTTATACAGTAAAACCTCTCTCATGCCACCAATTTATGAATGGAAATAAATGTCTTTAAAAGCAGGTGGATGCTTAATGCAGGTCGAAGGTTATGCAGAAAGCTCCTGCAGGAGCTTTCTGCATAACTTTCGAACTGCATTAAGCTACCAACTGCATTTAAGACCCAGAGTTATACATATTTTTGGTGGTCGCATTAGAGCGGTTTTACTGTATTTACTTGACAGAGAGACATTTTAACGCCTCTGCAAACAGTGTAGATCCATATCAGACAGTCCCTGTATAGAAGCCGCCCGATCAGGGTATGTCCTGTTTGCTTACGAACTTATATAGATCTGAGTCTACAGTTTCTGCTATGGTAAAACATTTCTAGCTCATAATGCTATTAAAATAAAACAGTTTATTACTACCCACAGAACTTATTTCTTACATAAGTATATAAAGGGTTAAAACATGTCCCTACTTCACGCGTGACTACAGCAATGCTGAAAGATCCAAAATGAGCTATCTTCGTTATCTGTCTTTAAGTTCTGTTGTTTTACTTACTTCCAGTGGTCAATTTGAAGGGATTTTTAAAGTATTTTGTTTATTATACAGATGCACGCTTGCCTTCCGTGTATTATTAATTATAAAAGTAAGGACGAATGTGTTCGCCTTGTAGTAAACCAACAGCTGAGTGTTACCTTTACTAACATTGATTTGTTCTCAATATGAATAAAGTCGTGTCATAGAGATTACATAATCTTTAAATTCAGTTCCTAGCTTACGTTCTAAGAGCTGTACATCTCAAGAATTGCATAAACACTCAAAAATCTGTCCGAGACAGATGCAAAAATCGTAGCTTGAGTGGCATCAGAAAGTTGACACATAAGGTGACAAAACAATAAATTCGCATGACAACAGGAAAGGTATAACAAATGAGGTTGCTCTCCAGCTAAAAGCAGAATAACGCATTACCAATAAATTAGAAAAAAATTGACCGAGCCCAGCTTTACGAAAACCAGCATCTAGGATGAACAGTGTGGAACCAGATCAACCACCGTGTTTGCCACATATCAGATTTTAATTTATTTTGCTGACGTGTGTAATACAAGGTGAACATTTTAGGATCTTATCAGATCAAATGTTTTATAGTCGATGGTTTGATTCTACAAAGCCTAAGGTTTCGTTTTCATACAGCCGGGCTCAAATGTTTGTATTACGTTCTTGTATCTGTATAGAATACAGTGTCTTAGTACGCAAACTAAGGCTTTCTACGACACATGAAGTCAATAAAAACTACAGTATAATTAACGTTAGACATTCATTAGACGAGATATGTATTCGCGGTCCACGGGGCACATCACAACACGCGCATATATCTCACGCGCTGTCATCACGTGACACATCAACGTTATATATACAATATATGACATGATATCATATTTAATCATAAATCATTAGCTTGCTAAAATGTCTGTTAGCTTTACTACTTTTTTGAAGAGTATTCAGCTTGGTTTTCATCTATCTTGTAATTTTTTACATTGAGTAAAGAGATTAACAACAGATGAACACACGTAAATATAAATGGAACAAAATACATTTCAAATTAATACATGAATGACTGGTTGCAATAAGCATACAACTTTTTTTTTCGTACCCGTGTGGTAAATACAATATGATTGATCGTTGTGGTTAAGATTGTTCCCAGGGTTAATTCCTAGAAACAATTACTAATCAACAGGACTCTGATCAATTAACAAATGTACTGCTTTACCACTATAGATACCCTTTATAACATGACAAATACCGGTACGCCCTTTTAAGCCTTCGCAAACAGAGTAGACCCAGATCAGATGGCTCGTGTAGGAGCCATCTGATCAGGGTCTGCTCTGTTTGCTTATGAAATAAGAAGCCGTCTTTTCTGGGTATACTTTTTTGCAAAGGCATAGAATGATGTATTTATGGAGTAAAGTATTAAAGGTTTAAACACATTCCTACAGTAATTAATACTATTTATTAATGTACATTTTGTATCTACAGAGGACCACATACGATGCGTAAATTGTAACATTTTCTCGAAGAGACGATTCTAAAGAGTCGTCACAGTGTAGGATTTGGTAGAGGAATGGCGATTTGGGAATTTCAATACGTACCTTTATCTGTAGCTCTGAATTCCAGTAACATGTCTGTTTGCAGTTCTTTCTAGGCTGTGCTGCATATTTTGTTCGTAACATATACTGACACGAAAAAGAAACTGTGCACTTTTATATTTGAGATAACTTTTTTGCTATAAAGTTTATAATTACAATTTTATCATCATGAGTGCAGAAAATAACCCTCCACATTTTGAACTCATGTATGGACATTTTAAGTACATAGACGGCCTTCAAATTGACCGCAGACGATTATGCAACTTTTCGCTCGTGCTACCCGTGCAGCCTATGTACAGGTACAGAATAACCCTGACCGATATCTCTACTCGTTGTGCAATCATAAATCACAGTTCAATTTTGAATTTCACTCGTAAGCAAGAAAAAAACGAACGAATTCAAGCTCTTATGCAACTCGCAGCTGGCGTCAGTAACTTCCACTTTTACAAAAATTATATCACATAGATGCAGAGAAATCACCAATTTTAGAGTGTTTCATTTATTGATATACTTACGTCATAACCATCATATATAAGGTATAATAAGCCAAATATCATGTATGATTTGTTTATTCATATGCATACTATGCTCAATGTTTTCGTTAATGTGTTACTCGATCAATGTTTTTTCTTATTGTAGAAAGATATGGTTTGACTTTAAGAGTTACAGATTGTGAGTTAGTTAGCACTAAAAACAAAAAGAAGATAAGTTTATTTTATTTAGATATATACACCTTCTCCACAGTTGAACTGATTTAGATAAGTATATTTTATTAACCCTTCGCTTGCTGAATTTTAAAATACATTTCTCATTCTTTACCCATGCCCTGTTGAATAATTACATATATCTTCACTGTGTACAAGTATTTCGCTGTGCAATCACTTCTGTGGAGTGCACTGGTTGCACTCAACTTGTAAATAGTGCAGACCCTGATGAGACATCTCCTGCAGGAGCTGTCTCATCTGGGTATTCACTATTTACAGGTAGGTATATTGACGTGAATAGCCAGCAAAGTGTTAAGATATCTACGCCTCCGCGTTTGAACTGATTTATTAATTATAATGTAGAGCTAATGCAAACTAGATATTAGTTTTATTTGGTATAAATTAAGATCTTGGTCTAGAAATTGCAGTTCAATATGCAATGAAAATATGTCAGTGCACAATATTCTATGTGACTGTACATCAACTTGACCATGCAGCTAATGAATATTTATAAGAAATATGATACATCTTAGATATTGAATGAAATATGTTCATTAATTAGATATAGTCAATAAACAAATATATCGTTTAATCGATGCAATACTATTGTACCTGCGAGTACCATTGCTCGCAGATACAATAGTGTTGCGCCGAGTCATCGAATTACATGTATACTGTGTTCTAATTTCATTATGTAACAGTAAGTATATATTTTACAGTTTAATTTAGAACTGCTTTCTGGCAAACAGAGAAGACAACAATCGGACAGCCTTTAAGGGGCTATCTGATCAAGGTTTGATCTGTTTCCAAATGCATGATTTTCAAGTGGTGCGATATCATATAGCTATATCTAAGGGACATATGTAGACGTCTAATATTTATGTGAATAACTAGCTAGAATGTCGTAAAATTGTATTGTCAGTCATCTTAATGTATTTATTGAACTTGTATTAACCTCATGGACTTGTTAGTCTAAAGATGAAAATAAAATCTTATCTTATCTTATCTTATTAAACGTTATGACTTTTTCAAGTGAATCCTTTAGTGCATGCACACTAACCTTTCCCTGTTCTATGTTTATTCCAAATTTCAATACCTAATGATCATTCATACACAAAATAAGTATAATTAAATATGGAAGGTGCAGCACTTCAGCCATTTTAGAGAGTAAAGAAACAGATACAGTAAAACCCCACTAATGCGACCACCAAAAAGGGGCATAATTCACAGTGGCAAGGGCAGGTGGTTGCTTAATGCAGGACGAAAGTTATGCAGAAAGCTCCTATAGGAACTTTCTGCATAACTTTCGTCCTGCATTAAGCAACCACCTGCTTATGAAAACAGCCATGTTTGTTTAAGTGGTCGCATTAAGTGGTCGCATTAGCGGGGTTCTACTGTATATCAAAGTGAATTATCAAACAGAGCAGACCCTGATCTGGGTCTACTCTGTTTGGAAATACACAAAAACATGTTTATGTGAGGGAAAGGGTTAAAACAAGAAATAATGATATCATGGATATTAAGTATATGCATTTTGATTATGGCACATGAACACAGAAAAAGTTTGGTTATAGCAAACACTGTAGATCTGTATTTATCAATATACAATCAGAGAAAATCATGATTGGACGGTTAATACAGGAGCCATCTGATCTGGATCTACTGTATTTGCAAAGAAATGAAATGCGTAGCTATGGAGTAGTGTGTTGGTAGAAAAGGGACATGGACACTCATAATTATAACACACGATATGAATTTGTATATTGTTTTATTTTGCATAACAGTCATTCAGAAAAAGAGTGTAATGATCAATTACATTTAACAATAGATAAATAACAGATAAAGTAAGTAAATATTAAAATACTAGTACATAATATTACAAACACAATACTTGTCAAATACCTGGCTCCCTGGTTATAAAACATTTTGCTTGAGCCTGAGATCATTCTCAAGCATCTGGCCCCGAGGTTATAAAATCTGAGATCATTCTCAAACATCTGATTGGTCAGATTTTGAGCAAGCTCAAAATCTAACCAATCAGATACTTGAAAATGAACTCAGACTCCGAAGTTTTAAAACCTCGGACCCTGATTGGTCAGATTTGCGATCAGATACTTGAGAATGAACTTTGACCCGAGCTCAAAAGTTTCATAACCTGGGACCTGAATGATAATCGAAGCCCTGTTTTGTAAAACAACTACAATATAGCACTTTACTTTTCACAAGAGTGTATAAAACACATCCGTAAATTACATACATTTGAGATGTAGAATATCAAAACATATACGTAGGATTTCTGTAAGTCTGGTTATGATTGTCTATCAAAGGCTAAACATTTATCTTTCAAAAAATCGGAAATAATAATTTGGAAAAATTTGCAATTGATTTGCCACCTGTCTCCAAGACCGGTATTTATACTGAATTTAACGTCCGGTTTAGAGGGGTTTTACTGTACTGTAGCTCTTCCATGAGCTTTCGGCATGACTTTCACCCTGTATTAAGCAGCCATCTGCCTTTAAAGTATCTAAATTATTCTCTACTAGAATCCCGGTTTAGAGGGGGTTTACTGTACGTAAAATATACGTCTGTAACAAGGGTTATTTACCAATATGTATACTTCTTTATGCTTAACCCCTTTCCCTCATATAACCCTGTTTTCATGCATTTGCAAACAAGAGTAGACCCAGATCAGACGGCTCCTATAGGAGCCGTCTGATCAGGGTCTGTTCTGTTTGCTAAAAGAGTTTTAAATATATATTTCTTTACTTTCTAAAATGGCTACAATGTTTCACCTTCCATATTTCGTTATAACTATTTTGTCCATGAATATTCCGTAGGTATTGAAAAGAGTAATAAACATAGCACAGGGAAAGGGCTAAGCCTGTTTTGGACGGATCTGTATTCATCTTTACAAACAGTTTGGAACCAGATGAGACGCCGGGTAACTCGGTGTCTCGTCAGGATCTTAACTGATTGACGCCCTGTTTACGACTTTGAAAAGAAATAGAAGAAAGTATGCTGTGAAAATGTAGGTAGAAGACATTTTCTGTTAAAGAAATGGTTGCTCATAAGGCTTGTGGTTAGAATGCCCGTTGAGAAATACCATACTGTAGAACTAACTACAATTATGTGGGACCACCGACACCGTAGACAATGTACGGGTCACTGTATTCTGAGTCAAAAGTGTAAAAAGGTTAAGAATATTTGTTACACTGACACAAAGAACGAGCAAGCTCATAATACAAAGCTCATAAAGTTCAAATACAGAGCTCGCTAAAAATAATAATACGGTGTTGATAAAATACTAATGAGAGGTGGATTCTTTCAAATTAAATTACAATGATAAAAAGCAATACCAGTGCCGTAAAGCACTAATTCAAAGCTCTTTGGACAACAGATATAAGGCTCGTATATGTAAATGCCCAATACAAAGCTCATTGAACTACAAATATAAGGCTCATATAACTATATATCCAATACAAAGCTCATTGAACTACAAATATAAGGCCCGTATAACTATATATCCAATACAAAGCTCATTGAACTACAAATATATGGTTCATTATACTATTAAGAAACATTTTCAATAGTGTATGTAGAACATGTCAAGCAACCCCTAGAAAGAGAACCTTATACCAGTGAGTTTATCTAATATGTACAGAACAACGAATAGAGGTGCATACTCAAATACTAAAATCTTCCTTTCTCTACCAAACCAAATGATGTGACCACTCTTTAGAATCGTCTCTTTGAGACGATTCTAAAGAGTGGTCACATCATAGGGTTTGGTGGAGAAATAAAGAAGTTATCATTGAATATGTTTTAATCAATGCGTCTTATTTGGACCTCTGATGCAACACTGAAAACAAAAATCTTAACTCTTCTGCCGCTAACCGCGACCTTAGCCGTCAATTGCAAACAGCGTGGACCCTGATGAGACGCCGAGTAACTCGGCGTCTCATCAGGGTCCAAGCTGTTTGACACTTAGTCAACAGTTTGTAAAGGCTTGATCGAATCGTACCAAGCCAAAAACGCACACTGTCTAAAATGGAACAGGCATTATGTCAGTCACAGCCAGATAAGGGTTAATTCGATCATCAAAATCAAACAATTACCACATCATTCATTGTGTTTTACGTGTACAGTAAGACTTCGAATACCCGAATATCTAAATAATTATCATTGTCGATCTTTAAGACAGGTACGTGGCATCCCAAAGCAGGATGAAAGTCATACAGAAAGCTCCCTCGGAAGCTTTCTGCATGACTTTCATCCTTCATTAAACTGCCATCTATTAAAAAGGTAATTAGTTCTTCTTTGGCAAGGTTTTTTCACTGTGTAAGCAGTCGAACACGATTTGTATGTATGCACCACCTTTCAATGTGAATTTTTAAAGAAGTTTTCCATTCTTCTTTAAAACTTACTTCTTCTTTACTACATGTGTAAGATGTTGAAAACTTGGTGCTTTCCTCACCTTGCAAAGTGAATTTTCAAAATCACAGTGTGACAAACAGTTTGAATCCTGATGAGACACCGAGTTATACATAGAGTGTATGTACGTACATGTACTATAGTCATGCATGTATGTATATGTACTATAGTCATGCATGTATGTATATGTACTATAGTCATGCATGTATGTATATGTACTATAGTCATGCATGTATGTATATGTACTATAGTCATGCATGTATGTATATGTACTATAGTCATGCATGTATGTATATGTACTATAGTCATGCATGTATGTATATGTACTATAGTCATGCATGTATGTATATGTACTATAGTCATGCATGTATGTATATGTACTATAGTCATGCATGTATGTATATGTACTATAGTCATGCATGTATGTATATGTACTATAGTCATGCATGTATGTATATGTACTATAGTCATGCATGTATGCATATGTACTATAGTCATGTGTGCACGTATATGTACTATAGTCATGTGTGCACGTATATGTACTATAGTCATGTGTGCACGTATATGTACTATAGTCATGTATGTACGTATATGTACTATAGTCATGTATGTACTGATATATACTAAAGTCATGCACGGAACTCTTTACCGCATGAATATTCATGTAAGAAATATTGACATCACGAATTATTAATGAGATGATTTTTACAATGACATAGAGACCAAGAAATGTTTTAGAATGATATACACTGTAGAATCTGATCTATATTAATTCATTTCACTAATTAGATATTTTTTAACAATGTTATATAGACCAAGGACAATTTTAGAATGATAAATACACTGTAAAACCTGATCTATATTATTTCATTTCATTAACAGAGCTGAACCTGATCAGAGGACTCCTACAGGAGCCGTCTGATCTAGGTCTACTCTGTGTGCAAAGGCATCTCTTTCAAGTAAAGGGTTAAAACACTAGTTATACATATTTGCCATCTCAGTAATGAAGATGAATCTGTGAATTATGAAAGATAAGTAGAACGGCGTGCACTTGAAACAATGAGTAATTGCATCTTGTAGTTTGACGGTCACATAATGAATAATTGCATATATGATGACGAAACACCGAGATTATGAGACGAGCACAAGCTCCTCAGAAAACTGGCCCCACTTTCACAAACATTTGCATCTAATTGTTCGACAAAGGACGTTGTTTTACGATCGAGACATACAACGTTCTAGTTTTACCTCTTTCGCGACCAAATATTGTCATCTGCAGGAGTTGTCTGCTATTCATTTAGATTTTCAGGTTTTTGTTTGATTTTTGTTTGATTTTTTTTTGGGGGGGGGGGGTGTATACAACATCATCATGAACCAAAAAGTTTGGATCCTGGTGAGACGCCGAGTTACTCGGCGTTTCATCTGGATCCAAACTGTTTGCACATAGGTAATCACATATTCGCCATTGGAAGTGTAAGGATTAACAGCAATTCCTGTCTTGTTAAATTCATATTTTAACTGTTGTCTTGGTGTACTGCAGAACCTGTCCTAAGCGACCATTTATTTATTAAATATAGGAGTCTTAAAATCCAGGTGGTTGCTTTATGCAGGCCACAAGTACCGGTAATACAGAAAGCTCCTATGGGAGCTTTCTGCATGGCTTTTGACCTGCAGTAAGCTACCGCCTGCCTTACAGACCTCGTAAGACATGTTCTATTGTATTTGAATTACTATAAGTTAACAATATCTAACCGTTAACTGATCAGGGTCAACACAGTTAAGTATATATCTGACGTTTCCCTTCGTACACGGTGTAGTTAACCTTTTACCTGATAGAGACGTAGTTTAACCATTTCCTCCATGAATATTCATGTAAGAAATAATGACGTCATGAATATTAATTAGATGCATTTTCTTAATAGTATATGTACACATCAAATTTTGGCCATGACAGAAACTGTAGAATTAGATTTATGTTATTTCATAAAGCAAACAGAGCAGACCCTGATCAGACGGCTCCTATAGGAGCCGTCTGATCTGAGTCTACTCTGTTTACAAAGGCGTAGAAAGGCGTATTTATGAAGTAATGGGTCAATACTCATCCACACATATTAGAGACAGATCAAATGGCTCCCGTATAGGAGCCGTCTGGTCAGGGTCTGCTCTATTACGGATGGAATTATATAGATCCCAATCTGTGTCTGCTATGGCCAAAACTTTCTGTGCTCAGTTGTCATTATAAAAAGTCAATTAATAAATACTTATTATGCCGTTATTATTTACATGAATATTAATGAGGTAAAGGGGTAAAACTATTATTACATCAGGGCTGGAAGCCTCTCTGATAGAATTCTCAGATAATTGTCTCGCATGTTATGAAAATAAACATTATCGATCTTATCATTCAGGTGGAAAAAATATGTGGAACCTAATTAAACTTGATGCATTTAATGTGATCGTGACAAATCGTTCATAATGGAGTGGAATATTTTGCAAAGAACCTGCTCGACCTTTGAAAAAATACCCATGATGCAATATGATTTGCTTTTAAAAGATTTCACTATGGAAACTTTTAGCATAAACAACAATTTGACTACGAACATAAACCTAATGCCATTAATAAATACTAATTTAAAACTACACATGTATTCAGTTCTAAAGCTGCAGCTTTTCTTAATTACGTATACATGTACATTTAAATTACATGTATATACAAAGCAGCACTTTTTGCGGTATATGAAAAGACACATATCTTTGGTGAGTTGTTTTTGATAACGGAAAACTAAAACATTTTAACCTTTTCCTCCATAAATACCCATTTCTACACCTTTGCAAACAGAATAGACTCAGGTCAGACGGCTTGTGTAGGAGCTTCCTGTTTGCTTACGACATAATACAGATCTTGTTGTACACATTCTGTATTGGTTAACCCAGTACCTCTAGGCTATTTTTAGATCCAACCTTTGAATAAATCTACCCAAAAGGATAATTAACTAGAGAAAAGGAAATTTTTTAGAATTCTGTAGTTTGAAACCATTGTGATAAATAGAGCATTTGCTCCTATGGGAGCAAATGCTCTAGTTATCACAATGGTTTCACAAAGTGACATTTACAATGTCGTCAAAAGTAGTCAATATGAGGGAATGGGTTAAATGTGCATGTGTCCATGTATTATTTTAAAGAAACCGTCAATTAACATGCATGATGTCATCACTTTTTACATAAATATTCATGGAATAAAGGGTTAACACACTTCAGCGTTTCATACAGTATTATATGCTATTACGACAAAATAAACACCCAAAAACAGACAACTAAGATCTGCTTTGGCTCAAGTCAAAACAAAACGACCTATACATATAAACCTAAGACTACTAACCTAAGACTAACTCTTATCTTTTTTTTATAAAAAAAAACCCAAACAAAACAAAAACAACAACAACAAGAGAAAAACAAATCATACAATCATGTACAATAACAAGCTTAAAACAATAACAAAATTACAAACAGTAGAGAAATAAAACATTGTTTAAATTATTCCACCAAGAAAAAAAAAATAGTTAAAGACGTTCAAAGAATTAAAAAAAATAATAACAATAGTTCATAATATCTTTAAAAAAAATAACAGCTCAACAAAATATTGCAGCATTCTTTCCAACAATTTATGTGCATATACAGTAAAACCTCTCTATAACGGCCACTAAATTACTTCAAGTAGTTTGTGTAAAAGGCAGGTGGCTGCTAAAAGCAAGGTGAAAGTAAAACAGAACGCTCCTATAGGAGCGTTCTGTTTTACTTTCACCTTGCTTTAAGCAGCCACCTGTCCTAAATACCGACTAATGAACACAATTTAGTGGCCGTTATAGAAAGGTTTTACGGTAGTTTTTATAAAACAATGCTCGGGACTACTTTTGTTGGTTTTAAATTCCGTATTTTTGTGAGTGTCTTGGACCTTGGGCAATAAATATGAAATATGACATTATTATAATAAGGAAATACACTGTAAATGATAAATATGTAAACTTTGTTAAACTGATACCATAGAAAAAATAAAACTATACGAAATTATGAAACTAATACCATACTGTTACAGTAAAGTCTCCCTAGTATGACTACTTAATTGATTCACTCCTAGACTATTTTTATACCCAACCTCTTTGAATTAATCTACCGAAAAGGAGCATTAACTATAGTTTAAACATATTTTATTTGAACAAGTATACAGTAATCATGCTATACACAGAGTATCACTATAGGATTAGAACGAAAGCTAAAAGCTTATTGAGTTCTTCTCCTTCATATAACTATAGAAAAGGAGAATTTTAAAATTGTGTAGTTTTGAAACAATTGTGATAAATACATGTAGAGCATTTGCTCCTATGGAGCAACTGTTCTATTTATCACAATGGTTTCAATAAACTCGCAAAAAAGGCGTAAGTAGGAGAGAATGAGTTAACATGAGCGTCTTAAAAGACAGGTGGTTGCTTAATGCAGGGCAAACGTAATGCAGAAAACTCTGGTATAACTTTTATCCGACATTAACCATTTCCCTGTTGAATATTCATGTAAGAAATAATATCATGAATATTTATTACCCGAATATGTACATGGAACCTTTTAGTATTGGTAGAAACTGTAGAATCAGATAATCATTATTCCATAAGCAATCAGAGCAGACCCTGATCAGACGGCTCCCACAGGAGCCGTCCGATCTGGGTCTACTCTGTTTGCAAATGCGTGAAAAATCGTTTATATCAGGGAAAGGGTTACTGTACCTCCTGTCTTAAAATCAGAATTAGATTTCTTTGAGTGGTCCTTATAGAGAGGTTTTACTATAATATTATACAGAATACAATATGGCTATACAATTGTACTACGTTTAACAAAATAATGATGGAAGAAAAGAAAAGTACCAAGACCCGTAAGGTTCTACGAAGTCATGCATCTAAAACTGTAACATATTTATCTGGCGGATACGCCTTTTTGACATCTTTGCAAACAAAGTAGACCCAGCTCAGATGGCTCTTTAGGAAATAATATTGATATGAATCTGCAGTTTCTGCCATGACCAAGGGTGTGCCTAATTCATATGTCATTACAATACGTAAATTAGTTTATATTCAAACAGTAAGCATTTCGTGAACGACTGAAAGAGTTTAACCAACACACTAGGCGCACGACTTCTCCTTGTTCCTATCACTTGTATATATTTGTGACTGTTGCGTAATCTTAACCCTTATCCAGCAGTGAAAAAAATAATGTCCATTCAAAGTTGAAAAAAATAATGTCCATTAAAAGTTGGATCTGATGCAATTTTGACTACTTCCGATTCGATCAAGTTTTTGGGAAACTATTGACTGGTTGTCAAAGAGCTAGGATCCGGATGTAACGCCGAGTTACTCGGCGTCTCATCTGGATCCAAGCTGTTTGCTACTACGAGTCAGGAGGGGGTAGTTGGTTAAGGGTTAAGATTCTTATTGAGGTATAGTGTTTAATTGTAATGTCCGGTGGCTATATTTGAAAATTATATGTTACATTCACATGAACCGTCCCTTTAATATCTTAGAAATATAAGTGTTTAAAACAAATTCGTATCTGCATGTAACTTTGATTCTTTTTAAATACAACTACTTGTTTAAAACATATTCGCAAATTGATATAGATTAAAATAATTGAGTGGGTCAAAAACTAGGTTGCGTGGCGTACAACATATTCCCTGCAGCTGTTTCTATATTTCTGTGAGGTATTTGAATAACTTTGCCTCAACTCTTAACTCCATAAGTACGAATTTCTACGCCATTGCAAACAGAGTAGACCCAGAGCAGACGGCACCTGAAGGAGCCGTCTGATCAGGGTCTGCTGTGTCCAGATGGAATACTATAGATTGATTCTGCAGCTTGTGCCATAGCCAAAAAATCACGTGTTCATGTGCCATAATTAGAATCAATCTAATCAATATTCATGACGTCATTATTCCTGATATGAATATTTATGGAGTAAAGGTTAAATGCATGACAAGTTCAAACACTATATTGCAATACGTTTGTATGTCTCATGCGTAAGCGGTCATTCATTTATTGAACATATGAGTCTTAAAAAGCAGGTGGTTGCTTAATACAGGGCAAAAGTAATGCAGAAAGCTCCTATAGCTACCACCTGCCTTACAGACCCATAATTAGACCTATTTTTGATGACGGTTTAACCCATTCCCGCATATTGACACCTTTTGACCCTTCTGTAAAAGTCACTTTGTGAAACCATTGTGATAAATAGAGCATTTGCTCCTACAGGAGCAAATGCTCTATTTATCACAGTGGTTTCAAGCTACACAATTTTAAGAGTTTCCTTTTCTCTAGTTTATGCTCCTTTTCGGTAGATTTATTCAAAGAGGTTGGGTCTAAAAATAGCCTAAGTGGGAATGGGTTAAGACCGGTTCTACTATACGCAAGTTTAAGCTGACAATCAACTTATATACATAAGAACGCAATAAATAACATACCACTTAGTGAAAAATATCGAGGTGACTTAGACATGCCAAGAAGGCCTTACGGGTGGTGTGATTGGTTCCTACAGGAGCATCCTGCGTTACTTTAGTCCTGCGTTCGCCCATCCACCTGTCCTAAATTCCGTCAATTAGCATTTGTTTGAGCGGGCGCATTAGAGAGGTTTTACTGTACACATATAATGTATTTAAAGATACCTGCCATGAGTCCAGTATCGAAACAAATTGGTAAACGTTTCCAAGCTAGCTTCAAGACTTTGAATAGATACAAATTAAATATGATCTATCATCATATCAAACATAGCATATACTTATGCGTGTGGCAAGTCTCTAGTTGCGTATAGTTACTATTAAATGTGAACGTTAGCCTTAACTAACATTTGGCTGCTAATTGCATCTTAGAAATAATGTTTTGCTATAAACTCGACACGGTGGCCAACCGAATACCGGCAACAAGACAAACAACATCGTAACTAACTGTATCACAGGCTTAATTTTTTAAATGCATGCATGTTTAGGCAAAGGGTTATGGTCAATTACCTTAAATAAGATATAAAACAAAACAAAACAGGACTGTGTGACATGACATCGGTGATTTCCTTGCATTGCATGTTTGGAAATTTCACAGTGTAGTTTGTAAAGGCTTGGTCACAGATTCTTTCTGTTTCTGTCTCTGTCGTTTTATCATTTTGCGTCTGTAGAAGAGCACAGCGGTGATTATGCACAGAACTATTATCGGTAGCACGGTTAGAACGATACCGATAATTAACACATAGTTGTCCTTTTTATTGGATGAGTAGTTAATTGTCAAAATACCTGAAATATATATAAGCATAGGTAAATATACAGACTGTTAAAGCTTCCCTAATGTAAGGTCTGGGGGGCAGATGATAGCTTCATGCAGGTCAAAATTAATGTTGAAGGTTCCTATAGGAGCTTTCTGCATTACTTTTGCCATGCATTTAAGCAACCGCTTGCTTTTTAAGACACATATTTTCGATAAATGAATGGCCATGTTCTACTGTATAAATACAAGTTTTCGCTATTTTCCTGTTTACTATTCCTGTAAAAATATCGACATCCTGAATATTTATAATCTGAATTTGTATAATGGCACATGTGCAAAGTATGTTTTGTCTCAGGCAAAAACAGAAGAATCAGATCTATATTATACTATAAGCAAGCAGAGCAGACCCTGATCAGACGGCTCCTATAGGAGCCGTCTGATCTGGGTCTCCTCTGTTTACAAATGCGTGAAAAGGCGTTCATATGTAGGAAAGGGTAAAGGCAGGTGGTAGCTTAATGCATGACGAAGGTTTTGCATTAAGCGACCAACCGTTATTAAAGACATGTATGTGTATTCATTAAGTGGTCACTTTAGAGAGGTTGACTTATGTATAATTTTATATTAATAAAAATATAATTATGTTTTAAACATAGTGTTATATTATTACTTTTTAATAAATAATTGATAAGCAAGGGACAAACGTTTCATTATTTCGCCGCCACGGTCACCAGGCAGCGTCCCATGGGGATTGCTGCAAGGGCGAATCTTTGATTGTCATTGCGAATAGAATGGGTCCACATGAAACCCTGATTAACTATATTTGACACATCACTTATATTTTGAGAAGAAATTGAAAGAAAATCAACTCTGACCTTTTCTATCAAAGTCTATTTTTAGATCCAACCTCTTTGAATGAATCTACCGAAATGGAGCATTTACTAGAGAAAAGGAAAATGTTATAAATGTGTAGTATTGAAACCATTGTGATAAATAGAGCATTTGCTCCTATGGAGCAAATGCTCTATTTATCACAATGGTTTCAATGGGTGACTATTACAGAGGCGTAGAAAGGCGTATTTATGGAGTAAATGGTTAACACACAGGCTGTTTTCAGCTATCTTGGGAAAGTGTATCTGAATTATGACAAGCCAAAACACATACCTTGTCATAAATGTTTTCCTTATATTTATCATTTTCTGTTACGAATTAAATATTTATATGTCACAACATAGTTTCCTGCTCACCTGCGGGGAAGACAATGAAGAATAGAAAGACAGCTAGAGTTCCCGTGACACATCCCTTCCAACAGCAAAACCCGGTGGCTGTGTCGTCATACTCTGAAATTATGCAATAAAAATAATGTAAATTAAAGGTATAATAAATTTGTGCAATATTTACGTGACATGTCTATTGCATATAATTATGTACAATGTTTACCTGACATGATTGCATATTAATATTGCAATGTTTACGAGACATGCCTATTGCATATAAATATGTGCAATGTTTACGTGACATGTCTATTGCATATAAATATATGCAATGTTTACGCGACATGTATATTGCATATAAATAATTATGTGCAATGTTTACGTGACATGCATATTGCATATAAATATGTGAAATGTTTACCTGACATGTATATTGCATATTAATATGTACAATGTTTACGTGACATCCCTACTGCATATAAATATGTGCAGTGTTTATGTGACATGCCTATTACACATATATAGTAAACCCCTCTACAACGACCGCTCAAAAGTTGTCTAATTCTTGATCTTTAAGGCAGATGGTAGCTTAACGAATCATGAAAGAGTTGCAGAAAGCTCCATATAGGAAGTTTCACTTCTAAGCAGAGCCAATGATTATCGGAAGGGAGACAACTTTTCTAAATGGTTCAAACATTAAAAATCGAGTTATGTTTCTTCGTTTCAACGGGGAAAATCGATTGACAATACCTTGACTAATGACATAAACGTATGTACTTACGAAATGTCAGGTTATCACGATTGTTGTTAACTTTTAGCCTGCTATGGGCGGATGAGTGAATACCTATGCAAACAGTTTGGATCCAGATGAGACGCCGAGTAACTCGACGTCTCATCAGGATCCAAACTGTTTGATATCCTGATTGTATTTTGGTAGACAAATTAATTATAGTTTGAATGTAGTAGGTGAACAAATTGAGTAAATATAATTTGCTAACGGTTAATAAGGTCAATTTTAATCTGGGTATAGGGATGATCACAATATTACATGGCATTATCCTCTACTAATAGACCATTTACCTAATGAATACCCAGGTAAGACTCCGCCCACTATGCATATTAATTAGTTTACAGTATAACCTGTCCTAAACGGGCATTAATTTACTAAGCATAGGAGTCTTAAAAACAGATGGTGGCTTATGCAAGGCAAAAGGAAGTAATGCAGAAAGCTCCTATAGGCGTACAGATGGAGCAAAGGGTTAATTACACTTCTAAAAAGAAGAGAAAGCTCTAATTGACAGAAGCGTGTTTGCTCAGCTACCTAAACGATAAGGCTTATCTTAATGGATGTTCAAACTCGTAGTTAATAGCAACATCGCCATCGTTAACAAATAAGTTGGATCCAGGTGAGAGTGGGTCTCTGTCTAACTTGAATAAAACTATACGGTAAAACCCGTCTTAAGCGGCCATCAAAAACGTGATCTAATTATGGGTCTGTAAGACAGGTGGTAGCTTAATGCAGGTCAAATGTAATGCAGGAAGCTCCTATAGGAGCTTTCTGTATTACTTTTGCCCTGCATTAAGCAACCACCTGCGTTTTAAGACTCCTATGTTCAATGAATGAATGGCCCCATAGGACAGGGTCTATAGTAAAACCCGTCTAAACCGGGCCTTCAAATGTTTAACCCTTCACTCTATGAATATTCATTAAGAAATAATGAAAATTATGAATATTAAGAAGCGGGGATGTTTTGCCATGGCAGGAATTGTAAGCTCATCTCTATATTATTTCTTTAAGCAAACAGATCAGATCCTGGTCAGAAGGCTCCTGCAGGCCCCGTCTGATCTGCGCCTGCTCTGTTTGCAATGGCGCAAAATGTGTATCATGAGATACTGGGCTAAGACAAGACTGACAGCTTAATGTAAGGCAAAAGTCTGGCACCTGCCTGTAAATATCTAAATAGAGGGAATTTACTGTAAACTTTACTCTTATTGTGTGTTTGTTTCTTTCTTGATATCTAGAACAATGGATAATTCGAAGTAAAACATGGTCCTTCCTAAAAATTAAAATACACAAGTGTTCTAAAATGTGACACATGTGGCAGCTTAATGCAGGTCGAAAGTAGTGCTGAAAGCTCCTACAGGAGCTTTCAGGATTACTTTAGACCTGCATTAAGCTGTGAACTTGAGAATACGAAATCGGATGACTCGAACTTCCGTTATGTCGATGTAATTTGTATGGTTTAATGAAGTTCGAGATATCGAAGTTCATCTGTATAAAGATAAAAGATGCATGTAGTACTGTTTTGTTCAGAGGACACTTTTAAGCAGACGATAGAACCAAAGTCTAATTGCGATATTCATGTGATACATGGTTCTGGGAAATCAACGATCGTTAGAAAGATAATTCTTTACGTGCTAAGTAATTGTCGGCTGCGAAAAAATAGTACATCTGCTTAATTCTAAAAAAAATAGTTTTCCACAGTTAATTTCATTGATACAGTCAGTGTGTCAAATAATTTGGACCATGATCAGACGCCGAGTTACTCGGCGTCTCATCTGGATCTAAACTGTTTTGAAAAGATAATCACAGATAAAACCCGAATACATGCGTACTCATCCTTTTTCCACGTCAGCTTTGACAGTGTCGCTATCATAGGTCGATAACCTAGGTGTTGTGAAACTGAGTTTTCGAAACGGTGCAGATCCATATCAGAAACCATGACTCAAGAGCACTCATTCGGAATCTATATTATATGATAAACTATATTCGAGTTTTTTAACCCTTTAACTGATTAACCCATTTGCTCCCACGATCCCATATATGGAACGTAGGCAAACAGTGTAGACTCTGATCAGACGCCGCATAATGCGGCGTCTGATCAGAGTCTGCACTGTTTGCTGATAGGAATTTCACTATAACACAAAACGAAATTGAAAATTTAGGCCAGGCACCCCTTAGATAAAAAAAATCGGACTACTCCAATATATAAACATGGAAGAATCCACTGGGAGCAAATGGGTTAATGTTAATGTAAGAATAATGACACCAGGAAGTGTTTGCCAAAGCAGAGATTGTAAAATCAATTATATACACGATAGAACCTGTCTTAACCCGTTACCCCATATGCTATTTTTAGATACAATCTCTTTGAATAAATCTACCGAAAAGGATCATTAACTAGAGAAAAGGAAAATTTTAGAATTGTGAAGTTTGAAACCATTATGATAAATAGAGCATTTGCTCCTATAATGTTTTCACAAAGTGACTTCTAAAGAGTCGCCAAAAGTCGTCAATATGAGGGAATGGGTTAAGCGACAATTAAAAAGATGTCTGAATTATGGGTATGTAAGGCCGGTGGCGGCTAAATGCAGGTTAAAGT
Organism: Azorinus chamasolen; assembly: GCA_963576725.1. NCBI lineage: Eukaryota > Metazoa > Mollusca > Bivalvia > Cardiida > Solecurtidae > Azorinus > Azorinus chamasolen. The sequence goes on from OY755244.1 coordinate 53,135,406, forward strand.
AACAGGAACTTTTTGCATTACTTTTGTACGGCATTAAGCAACCACCTACTTTTTAAGACAATTATGTTCAATAAATGAATGACCGCTTAAGACAGGCTCTACTGTATTATAAACAGCCTAAATGCTGACCAAGTTTCTCTTGTAGTTTTATTATTGTCTAGTGGTGTGTGGCTGCAAATGAGTTTAATGGCTTGCTTAACCCTTTCCTCCATAAATACGCCTTTCTACGCCTCTGTATAAGTCACCTGTTGAAACCATTGGGATAAATAGAGTATTTGCTTCTATAGGAGCAAATGCTCTATTTATCACAATGATTTCAAATTAAAAAAATCTAAAAAATCCTTTTCTCTAGTTAATGCTCCTTTTCGGTAGATGCATCCAAAGAGGTTGGATCTAAAAATAGTCTATGGAGGAAAGGGTTAAAAGAGGAGAGAAAAAAGATATATCGATCTATCTACCCGCCTCTAAAATTGTGGGTAGGGTCATCGCAAGCATACATTAGCCTGTCTAATAGTTTGGGTAGGGTCACCGCAAACATCCATTAGCTTGTCTAAATGGTGCAGACGGCAATTCAAGCAGACGACGGTATGCTATGGGTATTCAGGTCGATTACATCTGGTGTCAGTTAATAGAATTCTCTTATTAAATTTGTCGTCGGCTCTAACATTTGTCGTCTTTTTTTCTTTTCTTTTTTTTTTAAAAAACAACAACACAAAAACACCAATATTTGCTTAAATATTAGTAATGAACATGTCAGTAAAATATTGGGTCCTGGTAATATACAAAACTATTTGTATCTGAGCTGGATGTAAACCGTTTGTAATCATTACCACTTCTGACTTGTAAATGGGTGTGATGTACAGTATTGTACAACATTAACACTCTCTAAATCAACTACTTTATGAATAAACCTAGATTCTTTAGAAGCCGATGGTCGCTTAATACAGAACGAAAATAATGCAGAAAGCATTAAACAACCACGTGCATTTAACACCTAGATATAGACCTGTCTTTTGGACGGTCGCCTTATGGACGAGTTACTGTACTTGCATTACGTATGTCACCTACGGATCATTATCTCAAAGTTAACCCTTCGCGCGTAGAAAAAATAGCATATGCTCCATCTCGAATTTGCTGAAATTTTTGCTAACTTCTGATTCGTTAATTCTTTTGAAAAACTATTGACCGAGTGTCAAACAGCTTAGATCCTGATGAGGTACCGTGTTACTCGGCGTCTCATCTGGATCCAAGTCGTTCGCAAATGTCAGCCATGACGCGATTTACATGAGAAGAGTTAACTCTTTCGCTGTTACGTATTGTCGTCTGAAAAAATTGTCGTCTGCTTGAATTTTCATATTTGAATTTCATTTTTTAATTGCTTTAAACAGACCACAGCATCAAACAGCCTGGATCTTGTTACTCTGCATCTCATCTGGTTCCAAAATATTTGAAAATATTTTAAAGGCAAACACAGATTCTCCAGTGGCCCTTAACATCTGCAACATGCTGAAACCATTCCACTGACAACAGTAAAACATCTCTATAACGGGCTACTAAATTGTGTTAATTAGTTGGTATTTAGGACAGGTGGTTGCTTAAAGCAAGGTGAAAGTAAAACAGAACGCTCCTATAGGAGCGTTCTGTTTTACTTTCACCTTGCTTTAAGCAGCCACCTGCCTTTAACACAACACACTTGATGTTATTTAGGGGCCGTTATAGAGAGGTTTTACTGTACTCTTTCAGAATATATTTGTTCCATGTTCTGTTAAAACACTCTGAGTGCCAAGCAGTTTGGATCCAGATGTCATACATATGTCATAGATGTCATATAGATGTCACATATAGATGTCATACATGTAATCTTGATCCAAACTATTTGCAAAATGTTACAAAGTACTCACCATTGCCATGCTAAAGCTTTAACAACATTATTGATAAAAATAGATATGTGATGAACTGTTTGGATAGGGAAAAAGTGTACAGTAAAACCTCTTTATAACGACCTCTCAATAGACGTTTATCGCAATTATAGGTATATTACGCAGGTGGTAGCTTAACGCGGGATAAAAGTTATGCAGAATTCTCCCAAAGGAGCTTTCTGTATTACTATCGTTCTACATTACATCGTCTCTTCTTATAGACTCCAAGGCAATATACATGTATTAACCCTCTCCCTGTTCTATATTTATTCCAAATTTCAATACCTACTGAATATTCATAGAGAAAAAAGCTATAATGAAATATGGAAGGTGGAACAGTATAACCATTTTAGAAAGTAAAGAAACAGATATTTCAGATTCCACTAGTAAACATAGCAGATCCTGATCAGACGGCTCCTATAGGAGCCGTCTGATCTGGATCTTCTCTGTTTGCAAATGCGTGAAAACACGTTTATATGAGGGAAAGGGTTAAGTGGCCGCTATTGAACTGTTCTACTGTACCCAAGTTCGTGTATTTTAACCAACTTTATTCTTCATGAGAAACGTTCTTGTTACTTACACTTCTGGGGTCACCAAAAAACGCCTGACCTCACATTGTTGGAATAATTATCTACACTATTATTATGTGTAATGTCTATATGTCTAGCTTTTGTTGGACAGAACTCTCCCATCATTTTAACTAATTGGCAATAACCCACCCCTGTCTGTTTGTCTGTCACTCAAAAACCACCCCGGAGAAATCTATATATATTTTAAAAATATTTGGTAGCTTAATTCAGGACGAAATATATGCAGAAACTCTCAGGAGCTTTCTATATTACTTTCGTTCTGAATTTTCCACAAGGTTTGGATCCAGATTAGACACTCATTTACTCAGCGTCTCATTTGAATCAAACGTATACTTGCAGATGTAAATCAGGCATTCAAATTATGGGAAAAGGTTGAACTCTCTTTGTTTGCCAGCATTATTGGAACAGAATTCATCATCATTCTAATGAGATGCTTAATTGTTCATGAAACGAAACGAATAAACAACCTCGTAAAGTGACTGCATTTAAAAGTCATTAAAAATAATGAACCGTACATAATGGCAAAAAGATTTTATCATTCGAATGCGAGAAATGTGTGTACTGGAATTTGCAAATAATGCAGACCCAGATCATTCGGCATTCAAAAGGTTTAAGACTTGTTAAACATACAGAGAGATGTAAAAGAGAGAGCGCGTGCGATAGAAAGATGGGAAAGAAGAGATAGAAAGAAAGAGAGAGAGAGAAAGAGAGAGAGAGAGAGAGAGAGAGAGAGAGAGAGAGAAGGGGTGGGGGGAGGAAGAGAGATGAATAACCAAACTGAACCCATACATTCTTTCAGTGTGGTCTTTAATTGGCACAGATTTATTTCACCTAAACATTCCTTTGAAACCCAAATTGCTACATAGCCAGCGGGGCTATTAAATTAGTGCTGTGTGTCTGGTCGTAATTCGGGTAAAGAGCAAACATTTGAGGAAGAAGTGTCGGTATTTCATGACCCAGGGGTGACCTATGGGTATACTTGGAACACAAGTGTTTAAAGGGTCTGAAGCACACTGTCATCCCTTTGTTCTAAATGTTCTTTAACCCCTTTTCTTTATATATACGTATAATCACGATTTTGCAATCAGACTAGACCCAGATTAGACGACTCCTATAGGAGCCGTCTGATCAGGTTCTGTTTTGTTTGCTTTTGACAAGATATAAATTTTTTAAAGCAAACAATTTGCATGAGAGAGAGAGAGAGAGAGAGAGAGAGAGGGGGGGGGGGGGCACTTACAGATAAGTGAGCAAAACGAATATAATATAGACGGCTCCTATTGTACAGGTATTGATGTATCACATCGCTTATTTCTCAACCAAGCTCCGATATTGCTGCTACTCATTTGAATCACCTCTCCGGTGAGATTCTAGTGAGAAGCAACAAAATAGGGATAAATTGGATTATGTTTTTTACTTAGATATGCATGTACTTTTTATCTTCAGTTCTGTATTGTAGCTGTTCTACTATAGGAGGCGTCTGATCAGGGTCTGCTCTGTTTGCCAATAGAGTTTGGTAGATCTGTTTCTATACTTTCTTAAACGGCTACCATGCACCACCTTCCATGTGTCCTTATAACTATTTTGGCCATTAATATTCAGTAAGTATCGAAATTTGGAATAAACAAAGAACAAGGAAAGGGTAAAACGCAATAACTGATCTGGTTCTAGACTGTTTCCATATCCTGCAGGTTGGTGTTATTACAGCAGAGTACAGGTGCAATTATACCCTAGAGTGTGCTATAATTTATGTTTAGTCTTAGCCTTGTAACACCATGCATGTGGGTGGATTAGAAAGGAAACTCGCTCTTGACACTTGTTTATTTTATAAACAGATCGAAAACAGCCGTGCCAGGCGAATCTTCAACATCGCAAGTGCCATCATTGAACTTTTATAGCGATGAGTAATCGTCATTTGCTTGGATTTTATTTCAAACTGACAACCTGAATGTAAAACAGCTGGGATCCTGATGAGGGACTTTACAAATGTCGATTTGATTGTGTTTATTGAATCCCTCATGGCCCAACTGGCTGACTGTGGGTTTAACTCTTTGCGGATCTCCTATCCCTTCGGTGGTACTACACTCTATATGACAAACAGTTTGGATCCAGATGCGACGCCGAGTTACTTGGCGTCTCATCACGATCCAAACTGTTTGACAATTTGAAAGTGTTTTCCAATAAATAGGAAAGAAAACCCAACTATTGACAGTTTTAGGAAGTCGCCCATTTTATATGCTTGTAAACGTTAAATAATTTAAGTGAGAAAAACATTAGATACGCGAATAGCATATGATATTAGATAATATAATCTAAGTAATATTGCAACCAACCGTTGCCATTCCGCGAGTCTAAACGGACCATTTGTACTAGTTCTATGTATATGGAGAAAATGATATACAGTAAAACCTCTCTATAAAGACCACTAAATTGTGTTAATTAGTTGGTATTTTGGGCAGGAGGTTGCTTAAAGCAATGTGAAAGTTAAACAGAACGCTCCTATAGTAGCGTTCTGTTTTACTTTCACCTTGCTTTCAGCATCCACCTGCCTTTAACACAAAATACTTGATGTAATTTAGTGGTCCTTATCGAGGGGTTTTACTGTACTGGGGATAACAGTAAAACATCGCAATTTCAAACTCTATAATAAGTAATAAGTATCACCACGGGTCTTTAAAACGTGTGACTGCTTAATGCAGGCTGAATGTCATACAGAAAGCTCCCAAAGGAGCTTTCTGTATGACTTTCATCCTTCATTAAGCAGTCCCTGCCTATAAAGCGTTTCTCACATTTTCTTTACCAAAAATTCCGATTGGTGAGGTTTTACTCTAGTTTGCAGACGTACGACAGATAAACGGTCACGCTTCCTCGAACTATCGTCTGCAAAGTATATCACGTGCTTCAATTTTCATCTTTGATTTTTTTTATTTGTATCATTAAACATTAGCACAGTACCAAATAGTTTGGGTTGTAATGAGATGTCAGGTGCCTCGACATCTCATCTGAGTACAAACTGTTGGCAAATGTGAACACAGATTCGTCATTTGGCAAAGAATGCGTTTAATGGTAGACAAAATAGCATATGTCATTTACAATATTTTATCATCTTTATCACCTGATCAATTAGTATATTAACCTGAACCAGATGTGACATAAATAGCCTTTATCCTGTCGTCATGAAAATAATCGCCTGCTAGAATTCTCGTCTGCTGCATATATTTTTGTGCTGCTTATATTTTATAAATTATTTAGCTTTGTGACAAAATGTATTGTGTTAAGTATTTAACTATTTGACCAACTATATTTGAATTGCTCGGCGTCTCATCTGAATTAAAACTATTAGCAAAATCAAGCATGGTCACAATTAGCACGATCAGGTTATGTGTTATCTGATATATCACGATGTTCTTACATCATGTATATTTATTATGCCGTCAGCATTCTAAACAATGGCTCCCCGACATAGCTGCCAGTATAAGAGAGTATGGATATGTGTAAGTAGGTGTTAGGACTCGTTGGGTACAGTGAAATCCATCTAAACCAGAATTCTGGTACAGACGAATTTAGATACTTTTAGGCGGGTGACTGCTTAATGCAGGGTGAAAGTCACGCAGAAACTTTCTGCATGAATTTCATCCTTCATTAAGCTGCCACCTGTCTCCAAGACTGATATTTATACTAAAGTACTCGTCCAGTTTATAGAGGTTTTACTGTATTGCTACAATTGCTGTCTGACTTAGCGGCCAGTATAAGAGAGTATGACTACATATACAAAGGTGTTAGGACTGGTGATAGTAAAATGTGACTGGGTGTGAATTAAATTCCACAATGTATCAGCAATTTACAGTTGAGTACTGAATAGTACATAACTGTTTAAAGGTAGAGTTCATTAAGTATGAAAGGGTATAATTTGTGAGAAGAATTTGAATGACAAACTGTGCAGACCCTGATCAGATGGTTCCTCTTGGAGCCCTCTGGGTCCATGCTTATAAAACGTTTAGTTGAGTCTGAGATCGTTCTCAAGGTTTTGATTGGTCAGATTTGAGCCAAAGGCTCAAATCTGACCAATCAAAAGCTTGAGAACTCAAATCTGACCAATCAAAAGCTTGAGAACGAAACTGGGTCTACACTGTTTGCAAATGGCAGCTAACCGGTTTCCCTGCATTTACAGGGTTAATGAACCAGGAAGACCAAATAATGTTTCCTGTTTCAAAAACCAAACTCTTCTCCAGGGCGTCAATTATGAATGTTTAAACTTTATCTCATTAATATTCATGTAAGAAATATATATATAAAAAAAAACAGCCTTTACCATGGAGTCACCAATGTGTGACATTGACATTGACAAAAACGTATGATAAAACCTCAAATGTTCTATGTGATATCAAGCGATTTAAAAACTCACGATCTTATATCACTACAAATCTGAACAAACTGACACACCTCGAAACGTCTGAAAGATTCAGAACAAAAAGAGATGTCCCCGATATACTGACATACATGTATATATATACCGAACAAAACGATGTGCATTGTACCCCACAAAAGTGACATACACTAAAACCTCCCCCACCCGAACTTTGAGTACAGAATTGTGAGATTTTTATAGGCAGGTGGCTGCTTAATGCAGGATGAAAGACATGCGAGACAGCTCACAGATGACCTTTCTGTATATCTTTCACTCTGTATTAAGCTGCCTCCTGTCCTAATGACCGATAATGGTATTTATTTGAGTGTTCGGTTTTGAGGGGATTGGGTTATTGCATATAAATACAATAAAACCTCTCCATAACGCCCACTAAATTTTGTTAATTAGTTGGTATGTAGGGCAGGTGGCAGCTTAAATCAAGGTGAAAGTAAAACAGAACGCTCCTATAGGAGCGTTCTGTTTTTCTTTCACCTTGCTTTAAGCAGCCACCTGCCTTTATCTTCACACAAAATACCTGATGTAATTTAGTGGCCGTTATAGAGAGGTTTTACATTGTACGTTGTAACTACATTTTTGACTCGATATTGTTAAAAACTTTTTCTTCAAGTCTTTCGCTGCCATGGGTGAAAATGTGATTACCTTTGCAAACAGTTTGGATCCAGAAATTTAAAAGTGTCGTCTGCAATAATAATTTCATATTAAATATAGTTCTAAACTAAATAATAAAGGTATATTAGTAAAACATTTTGTTTTAAATACCTGTATGCTTGGGCTAAAATAATACAGAAAACAGTGAAGTCCCAGGTCAGATGCCGCCTGGAAAAGGCGGCATCTGACCTGGGACTCACTGTTTTCAATGGTGCCAACAGGCGACATTGGCGCCGAAAGAGATAAAGGAAGAACTACATATTTTGCAGACGACCATACGTGGCAACGAATTAGTTATAAAACGAAGAATTTAGCACACGACATTTAACCATTGTCCTGTTTAATATTCGTGGAAGAAATAATGACATCGTGAATATTTATTAGCACTATTTTCGTAATGGTATATATACACAGGATTTGTTGGTATTGGTAGAAACTACAGAATTAGATCTATATTATTTTATAAGCAAACAGAGCAGTCCCTGATCAGGCGGCTCCTCTATAGGAGCCGTCTGATCAGGGTCTACTCTGTTTGCAAATGCGTGAAAATGCGCTGTTGGTTAAACTTACCTAGTAAATTAAAGCCGTAAATGTATGCCAAGCAGGGCCTGATTGTCGTTTGTAAATAGTCAGCTTATATCCAAATGAGACGTTGAGTAACTCGGTGTCTCATCAGGATCCAATCTGTTTGACATTCTGTAAGTAGTTGTTGAATCAAACGAGCAAACCTATTCCCTAATATTGGCGCTTTTTAACGCATCTGTAAAATCAGTTTGAAACCATTTTGATAAATAGAGCATTTGCTCCTACAGGAGCAAATGCTCTATTTATCACAATGATTTCAAAACAAAACAGTCCTAAACGTTTCCTTTTCTCTAGTAAATGATCCTTTTCGGTAAATTCATTCAAAGAAGTAGGGTCTAAAATAGCCAATGAAGTAATGCGTTAAACGAAAATTGCTCAAGATTATATTTTTTTTTTTGCAACATGGCGGATATGTGAAGTTGGTTCACAATGAAACGCCTAGTAATATTAGTTGATATATTGACATTGTTTTATTAAAGTAATGAAAGGAAAATCAACAGTAGCATAGCTCTCTCTCTCTCTCTCTCTCTCTCTCTCTCTCTCTCTCTCTCTCTATATATATATATATATATATATATATATATATATATATATATATATATATATATATATAGCGATCACGTGATGAATATACATGTATGAGTGTCTGTTTCGCTGTCAATGTCGCATCTATGATATTACCTAATGTAAACAATTTGGATCCGAATGAGACGCCGAGTAACTCGGCGTCTCATCAGAGTCCGGACTGATAGTAACTGTGAATGTGTTTTTGAAATAAGACGAAATAAAGCATGCAAATTGTAGCAGACGACACATTTTGAACACCACAAACTTTGGCAGCGAATGAGTTAAAAGTAGGAGTATGCTTACTGCATCTAATGAAAGATATGCGGAGAGCTCCTATGGGAGCTTTTTTGCATAACTTTCATCCAGCATTTATGCTTTAGTCCATAGATATGCATTTTAATATATTTCCAAATGCTGTAGACCTAGATCAGACGGCTCCTGTAGGAGTCGTCTGATCAGGGTCTGCTCTGTATACTTATGAAACTATAATATACCTGGCTCAACAGTTTCTATACCAATATCAAACGACTCTGTGTTCATATGTAAATAAATATGCATGATGTTATTATGTGTTACATGAATATTCAACAGGGAAAGGGTTAAAAGAAAATAAATTCTAATACATTGTATATTGAAACTTGGCAGACGACAATGTTTTCGACTAACATTTTTCTCTCAAGACAGCAGTTAATCTTATTATCAAATATTCTTCGGTGTGTGGATTCGTTAGAAAAACAAACGTTCTGTCAAAACATGTATTTGCTTACCACGGGACGAATGTAGTTCACAGAAAGCTCTTACAGGAACTTTAACCCATTGCCTCATAGGCTAATTTTAGATACAACATCTTTGAATGAATCTACCGAAAAGGAGCATTAACTAGAGAAAAGGACATTTTTAGAACTTTGTAGTTTGTTCGTATAGGAGCAAATGCTCTATTTATCACAATGGTTTCACAAAGTGACTTTTACAGAGTCGTCAAAAGTCGTCAATATCAGGGAATGGGCTAACATGCATTATTTTTGCCCTTTTGTCACTCCTATGTTTAACCATTTCAACGCTAAATTGCCAGTGTGGAATAGTCCGTCATTGTTTATTGGTAGAGTTCATAATTATGTAGTATGAAGGGGTAAAAATAGCGAGAGGATTTTGAATGACAAAAGGTGCAGACCATGATCAGATGGCTCCTGGAGGAGCCCTCTGAACTGGGTCTACACTGTTTGCAAATGACAGTGCACTGTTTACCCGCGTTCTAGGGGTTAATTAGGTTATACTGCACATGTACTTATTGCGCATATCCGGCTGACTTGTGCCGAGTGTCTCGGTGTCTCAACGGACTACAAAAGTCATTGAGACTTCCTTATACGGCAAATACAGTGAATCCCACTCTACAACGGCTACTAAAAAGAACTCTAATTCTTTTTTAACCATTTACTCCGTGAACACGCCTTTCTATGCCTCTGCAAACAGAGTAGATCCAGATCAGACGGCTCCTATAGTAGCCGTCTGATCAGGGTCTGTTCTGTTGCAACAAGACGTAATATAGATATGATTATATCTATGTAGTTTCATCCTTGGTCAAAATGTCTGAGTGCATATGACACTATAAAAAAAAATCTAATTGATAGTCATGGTGTCATTATTTCTTACATTAATAAATTATGCATGGAGTAAAGGGCTAAGAATGTGATATATTAGAGCAAGACGAAATATATACTGAAAGCTCCCAAAGGACAGTTTTGCATTACTTTCTTTGTACATTGAGCTACCACACGCTTAACTCCTTTAACCCATTTCCCTCATGGGCTGTTTTAGACCCATCCTCTTTGAATAAATCTACTGAAAAGGAGCATTTACTACAGAAAAGGAAACATTTTTGGAATTGTGTATAGTTTTGAAACCATCGTGATAAATAGAGCATTTGCTCCATAGGAGCAAATGCTCTATTTATCACAATGGTTTCCAAAAGTAACTTTACAGAGGCGTTAAAAGGCGTCAATATGAGGGAAAGGGTTAAATAGTGACTACTAGTCAGAGGCCCTGCTGTGCAGCATACAGCGACAATAAGGCGAAACTTACAGGAGGGAAACCAGATACTGTTGACTCGCAAATGAACGAATTAAGATAACTCCTTCGCCAAAATAAACTCACCTGTAAGCCTTCAAAGGCAAGGTAGACGCCATTTACTATCTGATCTTTTATCATATACAAGTAAACGTTACAGAAAGGGTACAATTGTTTTTGCTAAGTAGAGCATCTATAGAGGGAGGGAGGGAGAATAGGCAGAGGGAAGGAGAGAAAGATAGTGGTGGAGAAAGAGAGAGAGAGAGAGAAGTAGAGAGAAACAGAAATGGAGATGACAGAAAGAAAGAGAGGTGAGAGAAACAAAGAAGGTGGAAAGAGAGAGTGAGGGGGTGAGGGAGAGAGAGAGAGAGAGAGAGAGAGAGGGGAGAGGGGGCGAACAGATGTCTACATGAAAACAAGGAGGTCAAAGAGGAGGAGAAATGGAGAATAGTGCTATTATATTAGAAATATTATTCCCGAAACCTCATATTATCGATGTGCTAACCATTTGGATATGGGAAACGAGCGAACTGACATTAGTTCTCTGGAAAACTGCTCTGGAATATACTCTAGAAAATGTTAGTCTTTAACCCATTCCCTCATAGGCTATTTTAGATACACTCCCTTTGAATTAATCTACCGAAAAGGAGCATTAATTTGAGAAAAGGAAAATTTTAGAATTTTGTAGTTTGAAACCATTATGATAAATAGAGCATTTGCTCCTATAGGAGCAAATGCACTATTTATCACAATGGTTTCACAAAGTGAGTCGTCAAAAGTCGTCACTATGAGGGAATGGGTTATCCCTTTTCCTGATCAGACGGTTCCTATAAGAGCCGCCTGATCTGGGTCTACTCTGTTTGCAAATGCGTAAAAAACCCGTTTATATGAAGGAAAGGGTTGATACTGAATGAAGTCTATTGATAAATTCTAATGGGTCATTCTACTCCGAATATTCAGATTTCAAAGGTCTTTAGTTCTCAGGAAGTTTTCTGTTTTCTCATTGGCTGGTATGCTCGTCTTGACAGCCATTTATGTCCAGTTTTGATGTTTGTCATATTTGTTGGGAACAATACGTGTATGGAAATGCATTAATCATGCACTCATTAGATGGTTTTTGTTTTATCACTGATAATACCACAATTGATTGATCGACTATTGCGTGAGAGACTAGCCATTCGTTAGTCATGAAAGCGCTGAGCAAATCATAGCTATCGTCTGTTATGTGTCATCTGCTCAATTATTAGAAAATAAAGATTTTTCTTTGAAACAGATTTCAAATTCACGTGAACGCATTTTCATTTTCATGCATTTGCAAACAGAGTAGACCCAGAGGAGCCGTCTGATCAGGGTCTGATCTATTTACTTTTGGCATGATAAAAAAAGGATTCAACAAATTGTGTCTAAACAAAAAACATGTCCTTCAATTTTTTAAAAATGCAGCTAATAAACATTCACGATGTCATAATTTCTTACATGAATATTGAACAGGGAAAGAGTTAAACAGACAGGGCCTCGAAGAGACGCCGATTCATTCGATTCCTACTCGAGTATTGAAAGTGCATTTGTGAATCAGAACGAAATTACCGATAGCGTTCTAAAGGTCACAATCGGAACACTTTGGGGATTTCTTTGTACTTTGCCGGAAACCGCCGAGAAGTCACGATTGTATAAATACAATATAAGTCACCAAATGAAAATCACGCGAAAAATGTTTATGTATTGTCCTATTAATAACATAACAAAAAAACAAATGTTGGGTTCAGAACACATGTAAGGCATTTAAATAATCATTTTAGTCCTAAGCGAGTGTTCATCGAATTGTAAAGAATATGTCAGTCAAAACTAATATGTACAAGCCTTTACTTGATCGACATGACTTCTGGCGTCTTTGCAAACAGAGAAGACCCTGACCGGACGACTTATAGGGATCGTCGGATCAGGGTCTGTTCTGTTTCATTATGGGCTTATGTAAATCTGATTCTACAGTTTCTGACATTGTCAGAGTTTCCTTATTCATATTTCATTAAAATAAATTCAGCAAATTAATATCATAACGTTATTATTTCTTATATGATTATTCATCAATAAAAAAAGTTTAATTATCAACCAACAATATGCTAAGCAAGTTTCATCGGCAGAAAACGTTCTCAAAATCAAATCTCAGAAGAAAATTTTCTTCCATTTTTTCCCAAAAAATATTACCAGAGTGTCAAAAAGTGTTGATCCAGATAAGACGTTGACGTCAAGTCACGTGACGTCTCTTCTGGACCAAATTTGTTTACTAATGTCATCACTGAATAGTGTGTAGCTTGCTAAATGTTAAAATTATACATAGGCAGATTGACGTGAAACTTTGAGCTTGTTTACCAAGAAAATGGCTTCAAGTTGTTTAGTTTGGTATTGACCCTTTTCTATACATGAACGCCATTTCCATGCATTTGCAAACAGCGTAGACCAACATCTGATTGCTCCTATAGTCGCCGTCTGTTCTGCTTGCTTATGACGTGATATAGATCTGATTCTAGTTTTTGTCAAAGTAATATATTCCTTTAAAAAATACTTTATAAAAATTCAGATAATAAATATTCACGATGTCCTTATATCTTACATGAAGATAAATCAAGCAATTTGTTTCGGATATTATTTACTTGACATTCAGATTGTTATAGAAACCTTATATACAGAAAAGAAAGTTTTCTGTTAACTTTTTAATATTAATTAGATAATGTTTATAAGGGCATGCGAACACAAGACTATTTTGGCTATGGCAGAACCCATAGAATGAGATGTACAGTTGAACTTCCGGATATATCGAACTCGGATAACTCGTACTTCGTGACAGCTCGAACTAAAAGTTCGATCCTTCCAAAATTTACAATACAATATTACTCTAAAATGTATCACTATTTATATTTAGAAATACATGTGACACCTTAATGCAGGTCTAAAATAATGCTGAAAGCTCCGACATGAGCTTTCAGCATTACTTTAGACCTACATTAAACTGTGAACTTAAAGCTTAAAAATAAGATGGCTCGAACTTCTCTTATCTCCAAGTAAGTTGTACCTTCCCTTGGAGTTCGAGATATCGAAATTTAACTGTAGATTAGTTTTATTAGCAAACAGAGCAGAGCCTGGGTATAGACGGCTTTTACAGGAACAGTCTGATCTTGGTCTACTCTGTTTGCAAAGGCATGAAAAGGCTTATCTGTCGAGTAAAAGGTTTAAACCATCAACAGACGACGTTATGAAGCATTATTTATCATCTAAAAAAGATGTTCCATTGATTCGAAAAGTCCCATTACCTTCTTCTTCCTCTTCGTGGCCCCTCTGTGACCCCTTATTTGTGTCGAGAGCATCTGTGGTCCCTGATACAGTTGAGATCTCTGATCCCTGAGTTTCCTTTGACCCTGTTTTGTGGTCATGCTTAAAGAAGCATAACCATTGCACCATTTTGACTGCCTTTAAATAACTATGTGTCTATATTGATGTCATACAGAAGAGGACAATCCATTGTTGAATAAATATTAAGTCGCCCTCATGTTCGCCACAATACCTGTTGCCAAGGAATCTCTCACAATTAAAACAAACAGGTAGAAACAGGTAGAATCGCGTTTTCCCTTTTTATAACCTGTCAACTAGCGATGATATTACTTTGTCTCTTAAATACTAGACACTATTAAAAATCGATAGTGGCAATCACACGCTAAGTCCCGTGAATCAAGTTAACCAGCTTAAGTCTTGGTTTCATGTACACTGTTAGATATTCCGAGGTTAATATATATGATATTCGCTGCCCCACATACCGTTAAATCCATACACAGGTGTTGGTCTAAGAAAAACCACTCTTCATTAATTATTTATCCACTAACAACACTCCACAGGTATATATCGTCGGGATTTATATATAGCTCTATACATGTTGGTTTAAAAAGGAAACTAAACATGCCCGACCCTAGTCCTAACTATAGATAAACAATGGCCACGTCATAAATAGCCCTTAGCTTCGACACTAGAGTTAAGGCTCGTTTACAAGTTACAATAAACTTCGTACTAATAATTGACCTGGATCTAGGCCCATTTCAACTGTATATCGATTTAACAGGCGCGTTTGCTTGCACAAATTGTAAAGGTATACACGACGGTAGCGTGCGTGTTGTAGAGGAAATCATTCAAACGATTGTTGACGAACTTAACCCTTTCAACGCTGACTTTTCAAATGGACTATTTCATTATTGAAACAGGTCAATCTCACCGTGAATATTCAGGGAATTTTATAAAGAAAATAATAACATGACAAACAGTGCAGATCCTGATGAGAGGGCTCCTCTAGGAGCCCTCTCATCTGGGTCTGCACTGTTTGCAAAGGACACATAGGTGACTCTTTTCCCGCACTGAAAGCGAATGAGTTCGTAAAGATCCGGTACTGACAACTAAAGGATATACAGTAAAATCCATCCAAACCGCATAATTCCGGGTGTTACGACGGGATAGTTTCACCCTTACTCTGCTGAGTAATTAAAACTGGCTTCTCCTTTTTTCTGAATATTAATTAAACAAAAAGTTGTATCAAGATTTATCACAGACGAAAATGATCTATGTGATAAACAGAGCAGACCCTGATCGTAGGAGAGTCCTTTGATCTGCGTATATACACTGTTTGCAAAGGTATTTATACGTTACGGGTAAATGGGGGTTCCTTGCATTACTCTCGTCTTGCTTGTAGTACCACCTGCTTTTAAAGACATCTATGTTCACAAAGTGGTCGCTGTAGAATCTGTCATAAGCGGTCATTCATTTATTGAACATAGGAGTCTTAAAAAGCAGGTGGTTGCTTAATACAGGACAAAAGTAATACAAAAACTCCTATATGAGCTTTCTGCATTACTTCAGCGTTTTTGAACGCACATATCCTGTGTGAAAAGAGCGCTATATAAATGTGGTATAATAATGATAATAAATAATTACTTTTGACCTGCATTAACCCGTTCCTCCATAAATACGCCTTTCTACGCCTCTGTAAAAATCACCTGTTGAAACCATTGTGATAAATAGAGCATTTGCTCCTGTAGGAGCAAATGCTCTATTTATAACAATGGTATCAAACTACAAAGTTCCATTTTTTTCTTTTCTCTAGTTAATTTTCATTTTCGGTAGATTTATTCAAAGTGGTTGGATCTAAAAATAGCCTATGAGGGAATGGGTGAAGTTACCACCTGCCTTACAGACACATACTTAGACCTCTTAGACTGGTTCTACTGTGTACTGTTCGTTTATTAACATCCGATTGTAGTTGCTAAGGACGAACACGTGACCACCCTTGCCAACAGTCTTGATCCAGGTGAGACGCCGAGTAACTCGGTGTCTCACCGGGTTCGAAACTGTTTGATACTGTGATTCTGATTTTGTATCAAAATGGGAAGAAGACTCGGCAATGAACACTGAAGCAGACGACAAATTTTGCGCGGAAAGAGTAAACCCTCTA
Source organism: Azorinus chamasolen (assembly GCA_963576725.1). Taxonomy (NCBI): domain Eukaryota; kingdom Metazoa; phylum Mollusca; class Bivalvia; order Cardiida; family Solecurtidae; genus Azorinus; species Azorinus chamasolen. The sequence continues at coordinate 53,151,693 of OY755244.1, forward strand.
CAGTAAAACCTCTCTATAACGGCCACTAAATTGTGTTAATTAGTTGGTATTTAGGGCAGGTGGCTGCTTAAAACAAGGTGAAAGTAACTAAAACAGAACGCTTCTATAGGAGCATTCTGTTTTACTTTCACCTTGCTCTAAGCAGCCACCTGCCTTTAACACAAACTATTTGATTTAATTTAGTGGCCGTTATAGAGAGGTTTTACTATACCTCATAAATACCCCTTTTCTACGCCTCTGCGAACAGAGTAGACCCAGATCGGACGGCTCATATATGAACCGTCTGACCAGTGTCTGCTCTGTTTGCTTATGATATAGAAATGATTGTACAGTTGCCATCATGGCCAACATTTCCTGTGTCCATTTACTATTATGAAATTAATGTAATGAATATTCATGATATCGTTATTTTTTTCATAGATATTCATGGTGTAAGTGGTTAAAGCCGTTAATTGCGTCGTCTATGGCAATGACCATAGACAAATAATTAGTTCTGATCTGATTTTACACTGTTCCGCAAATACCTGTTTTGTTTTCGTTTGAATAATAAATTTTTCTGACAGAAACCAGGCGCGGATTTAGAGGTGGGCGGAGCCGGCGTACGCCGCCCACCCCCTAAAATTGCCAAAACAATTTTTGTTAGTAATATTCTAGATCTATATACAGTAAAACCTCTCTATAACGACCTCTAAATTGTGTTAATTAGTTGGTATTTAGAGCAGGTGGCTGCTTAAAGCAAGGTGAAAGTAAGACAGAACGATCCCATAGGATCGTTCTGTTTTACTTTCACCCTTGCTTTAAGCAGCCACCTGCCTTTAACACAAAATAATTGATGTAATTTAGTGGTCGTTGTATCTACTAAAAATCAATAAAACAATAATTCAGTAGGAGAGTTTTATTTCCCTCACCCAATTAAGCTCTTTTTCAACATGTATTACAAACACACTATTTATTTATTTATGCCATCAGACATAAAAATTTACGCCTCCTCCAAAACAATTTCTAAACCCCCCCCCCCCCCCCCCTTAATCTGAAATCCTGGATCCGCACCTGGAAACATCTTCAAAAAAACGAAAATACAGAACAAGGCTAATTGAAAATTAAATGCAGGTTAAACTGGTTGTAGTTCCGGTTACAAAGTGCTGAGTTGAACCCGGACACCAATTCATAGAGTTTATATTCCCGCTGTATAAACAAGTTTCACATCCTGGTTGTAAGATTTCATTGACTCATAAGTTAATTTCTACTTTTTGTTTCAAGTAAAAATCGCCCAAAATTATTCCTGGAACCGGTATGTTCTGGTAAATATCAGTATGCAGTAAAATCTCGCTAATACAACAGCTGGAAAGAAGTATATTTCTGGATGTTTTTTTTAAACTATTTCCCTCATATAAACGTGTTTTCACGCATTTGCAAACAGAGTAGACCTAGATCAGACGGCTCCTATAGGAGCCGTCTGATCAGGGTCTGCTCTGTTTGCTCATGGAATTTGATAGATCTGTTTCTTTAGTTTTTCTAAAATGGCTACAATGTTGCACCTTCAATATTTCATTCTAATTATTTTGTCCATGAATATTCAGTGGGTACTGAACTTTGTAATAAGCATAGAACAGGGAAAGGGTTAAAAACAAAAGGCGATAGCTTAATGCAGATAAAATGTCATGCAGATAGGAGCTTTCTGCATTTAATTTTGTCTTTGCAAGAAACCATCTTCTTTTACAGACACCTGTATGAACAAATTATATGAACGCATTAGCAACACTCCACAGTAAAACTATTTGGTAAAGAACAAAGTGTAGACCCTAACTAGACGCCTACTCTTTCGTTGATATATTGGGCACAACTACGTCATTATTAACGCATTACCTAATGGGCTATTTTTGGACCCAACCTCTTTGATTAAATCTACCGAAAAGGAGCTTTTACAAGCAAAACGATAAAATTAAGAATTTTGAAACCATTGTGATAAATAGAGCATTTGCTCCCATGGAGCAAATGCTCTATTTATCACAATGGTTTCCCAAAAAAATGACATTTACAGAGTCACAATGAAGAAAATATTCCAAAATAGGGAATTAATATAATACATAAATACTTGAACTGCTCTGATCTAATATTTCGACCACTAAGGGCCTTTTTCAAAGATAATCATGTCCAAATACACGTCACATTTTTGTTACATGCATTCAGCCATAAAATCAACGGATTATTCTCTTTGATTTTATGGCTGAATGCATGTAACAAACATGTGACGTGTATTTGGACATGATAATCTTTGAAAAATGCCCTTAGTGGTCGAAATATTAGATCAGAGCAGTTCAAGTATTTATGTATTTCAGAGTCGTCAAAAGGCGTCAATATGGAGGAATGGGTTAATACTCCAGTACGTTTTATGTCGTGTTCCTAACTCCGTGTACATATACAGCATAACCTGCCTTGAGTGACCACTAATGTATTGAACAGATAAATATTCTGAAAGTGGGAGATCCTTCGAAAGCAAAAGTAGCAATGCGAAAAGAGAAAAATTGCAGATTCGGTTTTATTGAGTCTGTTCATGAGTAGTAATTAAATGTGCAACACTACTCACGCTCCTAGCACATGTTTAAGCATTATTCATTTTTCAAAACTAACTACATCAAAACAATGCTCCCGAAGGACCAGAAAATATAACAACGCTGAGAATGAAGTGCCTTAAAAAGCAGGCGGTTGCTTAATGCAGGGTAAAAGTAATGCAGAAAGCTCCTATAGGAATTTTCTGCATTACTTTTGCCCTGCATTAAGTAACCACCTGAATTTAAGACTTCTATGTTCAATAATTGAATGGGCGCTTACGACAGGTTCTACTGTACGGGCCAATGTACTGGCAAAACACCACGTGTGTCATATTTTGGGGTTAAAAGGTTGGCACAGGTCAGATAAAATTGTTTTATCTGTATAAATTGCATGGTTACCATAACATTTTACATAATTTTCGAATAAAGTTGACCGAAAACGTTAACTTACCAAAACTTATTTTGGAGAGAATACGTACTACAAGTGACTTTTCTGATTTGCTTGAAATTGACTACATAATGGAAACGTTAAGTTATTTTAAAAGTTCTCTCAGTATTGAGGATATTTACAAATATTACAGGTATACCAACACGAGTATATGTTTTATCCCTTCACCTGATAGAGCCACATTTCCTCTCAATTTCCAAACAGAGCAGACCCAGATCAGACGGTTCCTGTGGAAATGGTCTGAGCCGGGTCTGTTCTGTTTGCATATATTGCATAGATATGATTCTATAATATATTCAGTAGTAAAGTATACCCTTCTTCATATGTCACCATGAAAATGCACTTCACCCTTTACTCAATTAATATTCATGTAAGAAATAATGGCATCGTGAATATTAATTACATTAATTGCTATAATAGCACATGGACACACAACATTTTGGCCATGTCAGAAAATGTAGAATCATATTTATATAATACCATAAGCAAACAGAGCGGACCCTGATCAGACGACTCCTATAGGAGCCGTCTGATCTGGGTCTACTCTGTTTGCAAAGGCGTAGAAATGCGTATTTTTGAAGTAAAGGGCTAATTAACATTCACCTCGTCATTATTTCTTATATGAAGGGCTAATGAAACAAAATAAAACCGACCATTTGTTAACTAATTTAACTATACATGTATTTGATATTGTCTAAAAGTAATTTGTATCGTTTTACAAAACGTTAAGCAATTTATGAGGATCTTACGGAGATTTTATCTCAGCAGAATATGTTGAAATATTTTTGTGAAAAAAAATCACTTCTCCATATTGAATGCATAAGTTTGTTATCATAGAAAGTTACCTGTCGTAAATAAACTGCAATTACAATGACGAACATTGCCCGTTGAAAACCGTCTAACCGATAATTTGGTGTTTATTTGTAAAACTTGGTACCATTCTTTTGACGGTACCTTAGTCCTTTAATCCATAAATACGCATTTCAAGTTTTTTTTGCAAACAGAGTAGATCCACATCAGACGGCTCCTGCAGTGAAAGATAAGCATCTTAAGCCACCGTGTCGTATATTTCCCTCCATAACACTAACAATTTCATTTTTTTTTTTTTTAAAAAATAAACAAACTGCAGAATCATTTTTGAATCTGGCGAATTTTTATCGTCATATTTTATGTTCAAATAATAAAAAGTTTTTCAAATTGCATAAAAGGGAAACAAAATATACACATATTTTCATGACATTCTTTGTAGGCTTTTGAATGTAGTTTTCTTTTCACTTCAGAATGTTGCCCATGCACAAGTTGAGCCATGTCGACAGAAGATCAACCTGCTTCTCCCCCAGATCGAAGACGGAAGCGATCCGTAGTATTTAACAATCATCCTTATATTGAAAATATTAGCCATGACGACGAGGAGAACGTCACAAATAACAACCATGACACAACTGAAGTTGAAGCCATAGTTCATGAAGAAAACAATCGAGATAACTCTTATACAAAAAGCGAGTCAGATACTGATAAGTTATTTGAGAACTCAAAGGAAAACACAGAACACGAGGAAGACAATATAAATCGTGAGAGCGAAACTAAAATACAAAAACCAAAGCGATGTGAAGAAGAACATGCGGAAGATATTCATCAAGAAACATCTAACGATACAGCACCAATTACAAAGAACGATCTGCCATGTTCAAACGGTATTGAATATGATGAAACTAAACCAAGACGTCTACCTAATCCAAAGAAACTGCACCTTGACATAAAGGATCAGCCTACACGAGTTCTTCAGAATAGTATTAACTATTTGATTTCTCCCGATGAACCGGAAAATGAAAGTCCTGGTCGACGTAGAAGGAGACAATATAACGACACTCTTGTAAGCACCAAAAGCGAACCAGACTTAAAACATTACAGAGAACATAATGATCACCCCAGACATGAAAGCGACACACGAAGCGTACTCGGTGGTAACCATTATCAAAGAAGCCCCGATCTTACCCGAAGAAAAATTTCCAAGGGTACTTCCCCAGTTCAGAAGCTTATAATCAGGACTTCTTCTCCAAGTACAGCGCATAGAACAAAGCGGAAAATGTCTTCGGATGCGAGACTAGGGGCGACACACGACAGAATCCAAACAAAAATGCCACCAAAAAGAAAGATATCATCGGATGCACGGCTTGTTGGACATGCGTTTGATATCGAAGAACGGGGGAATAAACCAACAATAGACGATGTTAGGAAACGCAAAGTGTCGTTTGATACAACAGCTCTCGTAAATGGAAATAAGACAATGCCACTCAACGATGAAATATACCTACCACAAGTTTCAGAACATGCAAAAGATATTGGGTCTGGCAATTACTACATACAAGACCAATACGAAGAGGGTCATTCAAAAGAAAAGTTGCCTGACATATACTTAACAGTTGAAGATGAAGATGAAAACACAAGTTCGTCGCAGGTTTATCATTATGAGGAGACAAGCGGACATCTCGTTGACAACGATGAAGAAGGATCAGTTGGATTTGAAAACAGAGCTTACGTTGCTGATGATGAGGATTCCATATCTTCAAATGCATCTGCAAACCCACCTTCATATAAAAGCGAATATGATGAAGAGCCGGAACAATATCATAGGAATGGAACTTCTCACAGAACCATGCATGATCAGCCTGCTGTCATCCCTCATACAAACATTAAACACGGGTCAGTGAGAAATGGTAAGAAAATATCATCATCGTCTCTACCAGCCAGCATTGGATACAGAAATCTAAGCCCAGCTCAAAGCATGGAAGATGGTATTGGGCCCAAATCTATACTGAAAAATAGACGAGATGATACAGATTCTATGGTGTCTCAGGAATCCATGGTGGAGAAAAAATTCAATGTACGGAAGGACTCCATTGCTTTATTTACAAGCAAGAGCGGAGAAGTTGCGCTCCAGCAGATTCGCCAAGAGTACAAATCTTCCGGGAAATGTTTCTCAGGCAGCTGCATTAAAGAGGTAATAGTAACATGTTGTTTTAACTAAATAATTATCGACTGCAAACAACATGCAGAGTAGACTTTCCTACAATTTCTTCTCCGAAACGTAAGTGATGTATCAGACAGTTTAGATCTTGATGAGACATCACGTTACTGTGTGTCTTATCTGGATCCTAACTGTTTGCACACGTATTCACTGTGGCTAGTCATGCTAGACCTGTGGCGATGAAAGCGCTACACAGATCTAGATTTCCTGTACACAGTTTGTACCTTTGGGTAATATTGTTGCTTCCGTTTCAACGAAATATGCGGGACAATGACGTGTTTTCACCTGAGCAAGTCCCATATATTGCCTACTAGATATAAATTGTTCCACATACACTAAAACAATGTGTATAGCATACAGAGTTATGTATATCATACAGCGGTCCATATAAAGTGTAAATTTCAATATTTTCATGAATAACTCACTTTATTTCTACACAAAACCCTATACTGTGACTACTCTTTAGAATCGTCTCTTCGAGATGAGTCTAAAGAGTGATTGACATTTTAGGGTTTAGTGGAGAAATGACGATTTTAGTATTTGGATACGCACATTTATCTGTAGCTCTGGCCATATCTAAGTTACTTTTATATTGTCTTTGTCTTTTATCTTGCCAAACGTGTGTACATGTGGTATCGGCGAAGTCACATCTAGTTGATAATATTATTGGCACTGAATAATCATGCAATATTCAACAACAAATTTCGTTTTTACTGAACAATGTTAATTAACCTAAATTCCACGTGTACATTGGCACATTGAGTACCTTCAGTACGTTTAGTGCTGATAATGATTCAAACTTAACAACCAGCTTTCAATGTGAGTGTCTTGTCTTATGATACCAGCTAATATCTTATATGATAGCACATTAGACTATTGTAGCGTCCTCGCAATGTCAATTATCATGCTTTTTGTCTGTGTTTGCAGCTGTGGGGAAATCGACATGACTATCTGGTAAGGTACAAGCTGCACTTCTTGGTTTTAATGCTATTCGGTCTGACATTCGCCTTTGTTGTTGTTGGACTTCACTTACACAGTGCCCACCACGAAGAGCTAGCAATTGCACAGAAAATTTTCTTTGATGCCAAAACCAGATGACTATCTCTACCGGACCAAAGTTTAATTGACACATTCAGAGGAACACTAGGGAAAGGTATCCCACAATGGATGTCACCCGTTCATTGTTATCAAAATTATCAAGACATTCACGATAAGACATGCCTGAAATGGAAAGGATATGCGCAGTTAGACATCGCATATTTCAAGTACAAAAATCTGCAGTGTTATAACGTCTCATGGTCAACAGATGGGAATACTGCACCGCATGATTGTTTTGATCTTGTTGATGGTTACTGGTATGGTCCAATCAACTCTACAGATGGTATTTGGCCCATCAGCAAGTCTAATTTCACCTTTAGTGTAAGCAAAGTCAAACATTACGGAAGTGGAACATTTTCATCAGCCGTCGAATATTACTGGATTTCGTCCAATGGCTGGGTCATCCTATTTGATTCAAATTACCCTGTTGAAATTAGCTGGAACAAAAAAGTAAGACGAGCCGCATGTGTGCAAGTTAAGCAGGCGGGAGATTTCTATGAGTTAGACCAGCCTAGTCCCAAGTTTGCATATACTATGTGTAACGGAGACGATATAACAGACACTCATATAACCATTAGACAGAAATACTTACCCAAAATAAATGATATTCCAAAGAGGTTTCTTCTCGCTCTTCCTCATTGGTCATCAGTATCAGAATCTGATTCATTCAAATTGAATTCAAGCATTATAACAGACTTAGCAGAGACCATAAATAAACATGCACTTACATGTGGAATTCTCGAATTCGACGGAAAATGGGAGGCAACATACGGTGATCTGACGTTCCAACAGCAAAGGTTTCAAAACATGACGAACTTGCTGTCTGTTGTTCGGTCATACAAATGTAATATTTCTCTAAATATTTATCCTTTCTTCAGCTACCGGTCGCAAAATTTTGAGGAAGGTGTTGCTCAAAACTATTTTGTGATGGACGTTGGCAGAACTGTTCCAGCCCTTCTGAGGTGGGAACACGGTGTGGGGGCTATGGTAGACATTTCTAACACGGCAGCAAAAGACTGGCTCCATACAAAAGTGTGGAATCTTATATCAGACTTCAATATTAAAACATTTCGTCTTAACTACGGACAATCTGCATGGATACCGTACAATCCACAATTTTATGTAAATGATATGAATCCAAATAAAATAAAGCAGATGTTCGCTGATTTAATATCATCCCTCGGTAACGCTGTTCTACAAAGTACATCCCAGTCACAGCATCAAGTCAGTATTATCGGCGTGGAGTCTACAATAGTAAAACAAGGTGACCGTCTATGTCTCCGAAATCTTATACCGGATGTTATTAATTATGGCCTGATGGGATATCCCTTCGTAATGGCCGATGGACTGAACATGGAACAGGGCAAAGACGCTGGTGATGTTTTCTTGCCTAGTAAAGACATCTTTATTCGTTGGATGCAGTTTGCTTCCTTTCTTCCAGCTGTAAAATATACAATTAAGCCATGGTCTTACGACGATGAGGTTGTAAGTGCTGCTAGAAACTTGTCATTGTTCCATGAAAAGGTAGTCGTAGAATTGATACAGAGCGATCGTGAGGACATACTAAATGGTATGCCCATCATCCGGCCCCTGTGGTGGAATGAACCCAAGGACAAAATGAGCTTTAAATTAGATGACGAGTTTTTGCTCGCCAACCAATATCTTGTGGCTCCTATACTCTGTGAATCCCCTGGAAATGGAGAAATGGCTGAAAGGGATATATACGTGCCAAATGGTGTATGGAGGGATATGATAAGCGATAAGGTCATTCTGGGACCACGAACGATTAAGGATTACAAAGTGTCGCAGTATATGGTACCCTATTTTGAGAGACTTCCAGAATATGGGGAAATGTAATGTTAACGGCAATAGAGCAGTGTATTGGAGAAACTGGTAGTAGTGAAATGTGTATTAGACATTGACAATAGAGAAATGTACATGAGATACTGACAATAGAGACATGTACATTTATATGAGCTACTGGCAATAGAGAAAGGTACATGTATATGAGACACTGACGATAAAAAATGAACATGAGACACTGACAGTAAAGAAGTGTACATGTATATGAGCTACTGACAATAGAGAAATGTACATGAGACACCGGCAATAGAGACGCGTATATAAGGCATTGGCAATACAGAAGTGTATATTAGAGATGTATAGCAGAAATGTGTATGAGACACTGACAATAGAGAAATGTACACGAGACACTGACAATAGAGGCATGTACATGTATATGAGTTACTGGCAATAGAGAAAGGTACATGTATATGAGACACTGGCAATAGAAAAAATGTACATGAGACACTGACAGTAGAGAAGTGTACATGTATATGAGATACTGACAATAGAGAAATGTGCATGAGACACCGGCAATAGAGACGCGTATATAAGGCATTAGCAATACAGAAGTGTATATGAGAGATGTATAGCAGACACTGGTAGTTTTAGTGAAATCTATATGAGACAATGACAATACAGAAATGTATATAAGACATTGGCAATACAGAAGTGTATATGAGAAATGTATAGACACTGGCAATACTGAAATGTATATGGGACAATACCAGTAGAGAAATGTATTTGAGGCAATTGCATATGAGAAAGTATCAGTAGAGAAATGTATATGAGACACTGACGATAAAGAAATGTTTATAAGACATTGACAATTGAGACGTGTACATGAGACATTGGCAATACAGAAATGCACATGATACACTGGCATTAGAGTTATATATGCGAGACACTGGCAGTAGTGAAATGTATATGAAAAAGTATAAGTAGAGAAAAGTACATGTATATATGAAACACTGGCAATATAGAAGTGTTAACGAGAAATTGACAATAGAGAAATGTATATGAGACATTGGCAATACAGAATTGTATATGAGACACTTGCATCAGAGAAGTATATATGAGACACTGACAGTATAGAAATGTATATGAGACACCGACAGTAGTGAAGTGTATATGAGACACTGACAGTATATAAAAATATATGAGACACTGGCAGTACAGAAATGTATATGAGACACTGGCAGTATAGAAATGTATATGAGACACCGACAGTAGTGAAGTGTATATGAGACACTGACAGTAAATAAACATATATGAGACACTGGCAGTATAGAAGTGTATATGAGACACTGGCAGTAGATAAACATATATGAGACACTGGCAGTACAGAAATGTATATGAGACACTGGCAGTAGAGAAATGTATATGAGACACTGGCAGTAGAGACATATATATGAGACATTAACAATTCTGGCATATGTCATTTTTATGTAGCAAAAAATTATACTCGCCAAAAAAAATATTAACTTAATGAACTGTTCGGAGTTAACACCATATGAGCTGTCAGGCTTAACATTAATGAATGAATATAGAATGAAATAGTTAAATGGTCTATTGAGATTTTAAGATTTTAATAGGCATTATAAAAAGGGAACACTTCGCCATAGCAGAAATTGTAGAATCAGATGTTTATTCTTTCATAAGCAAACAGAGCAGACTCTGATCAGACGTCTCCTATAGTGCCGTCTGGTCTGGGTCTACTTTGTTTGCAGAGGTGGTAAAGGCATTTCTATGGAGTAAAGGGACTACTTTTTCAAAAATCAGTGAAAACTCGATTATTCAAACACTCAAATACGCACAGTTATTGATTTAACCCTTTCGCTGCCAAACTCTGTCGTCTGTTAACTTTGTCGTCTGCTACAAAATTTCATTTTGTTGATTTTCTTCATTTTTGTTTCAAAAACATAGTAACAGTAACAAACAGTTTGGATCCTGATGAGACGCCGAGTTACTCGGCATCTCATCTGGATCCAAACTGTTTGCATAGGTAATCACATATCCGGCATTGGCAGCGAAAGGGTTAACACAGGTGACAGATTCTGCATGACTTTCACCCTGCATTAAGCAGCCGCCTGCCTACAAAGACATAAAATCTTCATTACTAAAATTTCGTAGTATCGAGTTTTTACTGTAACTACGTGTACACTTGTAAATCTAATTAGATATGGTCCAATTTCGCATAATATTCTTTAAAAGAAAATTTAAAATGGAATGTAATTTTGTGGCATTTTGCATATTTTAACGTTATTTTTTTGTTAACATTATATACATTTTATGAATTTGATCCAGCATTAAATTCTAAACGATGTCATTTTTAGCTCGTCAGTTTCGAAGAAATCACGAGCTATTGTCGTAACCCCGGTGTCCGCGTTATCGTCGTTGTCGTCGTCGTTGTCGTCCGAAATCTTAACATTGACCATAACTTCTTCAATTTTTCATTTACAACCTTCATTTTTAGTATGCATGTTTATCTTGGCAATGCCGCAAGACGAGCTTTCGCATCCGCTTGCGGTATTCCTGTTCATACATGTACTTGTATTCACTGGTTAAAGACGAAAAACGAGCAAAACTTTCATTAAAAATTATGAAAGGAACAGAAATCACCCTTAACGCAAAACCAAGTTAAATACCTATTTATTCTTTGAAAATAAATCAATTTCTATTTCTATGTAGATTTTTCCACAGATCACAGTCAGGGTCCATGCTTATAAAACGTTTAGCTGAGTCTGAGTTCGTTCTCAAGTTTTTGATTGGTCAGATTTGAGCCTTTGGCTCAAATCTGACCAATTAAAAGCTTGAAACCTCAAATCTGACCAATCAAAAGCTTGAGAACGAACTCAGACTCGACTAAAAAGCTTTATAAGCATGGACCCAGAATGTCAGACTGTTTGGGTCTCTTGAATAGGTTACTCTGCTTCTCATCTCAATAAGCACTGTTGGTCACATATTCAATCACAGGGTGGTGTTTTAATAGTTTAGCAATTTCGACAACTTTTAATTTTGCTGATGTGGGTTATTTGCTTTTTCAGTTCAGGAAAATTCATGAAAAGAATTAAAACTACAGAAATCGCCCCTTAACGCAAAACCAAATTCTAAACCTTATTTACACTTTGAAAGTTATTTCATAAATTCTTTTTTCAACATCTAATAGATTTCTTCCACTTCTCAAAATCACAGTCAGTATGTCTTAGTGATTTGGATCTATTCAGTGAGCTACTCTGTTTCTGATCTGGATCCATGCTTATAAAGCTTTTGATTGGTCAGATTTGAGTTCTAAAGCTTTTGATTGGTCAGATTTGAGCCAAAGCTCAAATCTGACCAATCAAAAACTTGAGAACGAACTCAGACTCAACTAAAAGTTTTATAAACATGGACCCTGGATCCTGACTGTTTGCAAAGGTAATCACATATCCGACCACATGGTGTTGTTTTTATAGTTTAACACAAAGCCGTCAAATTTCAATTTTATTGATATGGATCATTGGCTTTCAAATCTAGTCAAATTATCTTCATGTATTATCATTTACAACAGGCGTTCAGCGTCCTATAGTTGGCAGAGCTACTTTATATGTTCACCCGTTGGATTCGGGAAACGACTCGAGTCCCGTTGGATTCGGGAAACGTATTGGTATTTGCAGTGTAAATCCAGATCAGAGAGTTCCTAAAGGAGTCATCTGATCATATTCTGCACTGTTTGTGACTCAAAATTCTGATACAAATTCAAACCATTCATACCGAATTGTAAAAAGATGATGGACGATTCCACTTTGAAAATTCAGCATCAAATGGTTAAATTTCTTATTACATGTAAATCTTTCAACACTATAAATCAATATCCAATGCAATACAAACAATATACAAAGGTATGCTACATAGCTCCAGATAAGATGCGTAAATTAAAATATTTATTTAAATAAATTCTTTATTTCTCCACCAAACCCTATGTTGTGACCACTCTTTAGAATCGTCTCTTCGAGACGATTCTAAAGAGTGGTCACAACATAGGGTTTAGTGGAGAAATAACGATTTCAGTATTTCAGTATGCAGTTGTCTGTAGCTCTGTATGATATAGCTCGGTATCTCATCAGGATCCAAACTGGTAGACACTTGGTTGGACACTGTCCTTTAATTTCTGTTTCATTATGTCAAACAGGATTTTACAATACAATACAAAACAAAACAAAACAATACAATACAATATACAAACGTATGATACAGAGCTCTCTAGATAAGATGCGTAAATTAAACTATTTTCAAGTATAACTTCTTTATTTCTCCACCAAACCCTATGTTGTGACCAATCTTTAGAATTGTCTCTTCGAGAAGATTGTAAAGAACACTTGGATATGCCCTTTAATTTCTGTTTTATCACGTCAAACAGAGTGGTACATTTCCATTATTATTTGTTGATTGTTTAGTAACTTGGCATACCATAACCCTTCCCTTGTTCTACGTTTATTTTAAATTTCAATACCTACTGAATATTCATGAACAAAATAGTTGTAATGAAATATTGAAGGTGTAGCATTGTAGCCATTTTAGAAAGTAAAGAAACATACCTTTTCAGATTTCCATTAGCAAACAGAGCAGGCCGTGATCAGACGGCTCCTATAGGAGCCGTCTGATCTGGGTCTACTGTACTTGCAAACGCGTGAAAACACGTTTATATAAGGGAAAGAGATCATTCATTTATTGACATCAGCTAAACAGAAATTATGTTTGATTAGGTTTTGTTATTGTTTACATGTATATTCTGTAAATATAAACCACTCTATAATAATTCTGTTTTATAAACATGTTTTTTTTTGTTTCTAATAATTAATAGAACCGCTGTCTGGAAATACGGGCCTTATCGTATTGTAAATAGTGTATACTAAAACCAGCCACAGCGTCTCCGACTGGGCGTTATACCAGAATCTGCACTGGTTAACACTACAGTATAACCTGTCTTAACCCATTCCCTCATATTGACGACTTTTGACAACTCTGTAAAAGTCACTTTGTGAAACCATTGTGATAAATAGAGCATTTGCTCCTATAGGAGCAAATGCTCTATTTATCACAATGGTTTCAAACTACAAAATTCTAAAACTTACCTTTCCTCTATAGTTAATGCTCCTTTTCGGTAGATTTATTCAAAGAGGTTGTATCTAAAAATAGCCTATGAGGTAATGGGTTAAGCGGACATTCGTTCATTGAGCATATGAGTCGTAAAATGCAGGTGGTTGCTTAATGCAGGTCAAAAGTTATGCAAAAAGCTCCTGTAGGAGCTTTCTGCATTGCTTTTGACCTGCATTAAGCAACAACCTGCTATTTAAGACTCCAATGTTCAATCAATGAATGTCCGCTTAAGATATGATCTACTGTAGTTCACAGGTTATCAAATAATGTTGCATGAAAAACAATTGAAATTAGATTTTGAAGAATAAACTTTATAATAAAGATATTGAAATATTCACAACATGTACTGTTTTGTTTTACCCTGGCCCACATCGACAAAACATATCCTGCTATAACAACCTTTCAAATGAAAATCAGAATCATTCAAAATATAGTAAAACCTCTCTTAACCCTTCGCTTGCTATTCACGTCAATATACCTACCTGTAAATAGTGAAGACCCAGATGAGACAGCTCCTGCATGAGCTGTCTCATCAGGGTCTGCACTATTTACAAGTTGATTGTGCAACCAGTGCACTCCACAGCAGTGATTGCACAGCGATATACTTGTACACAGTGAAGATATATGTAATTATACAACAGGGCATGGGTAAAGAAGGAGAAATAGGTTTTAAAATTCAGCAAGAGAAGGGTTAAAATAGACTTTCAAATGCATGTAGTATCACTGCCGGTCGTTAAGACAGGTGACAGCTTAACGCAGGGTGAATGTCATGCAGATGCTCCAAATGGAGCTTTTTATACGACTTTCGCCCTTTATTAAGCAGCCACCAGCCTTAAAATATCTAAATTATTTTATTAAAAGTTTAGGGGCGTGTTACTGTGTATATTGGGACTAATTATGGTAAAATGGGATAAACAAATTTGCTATTATAATTAATTCTTTGGCGCCAAATAATTTTCGTCCGCAAACAATAGCGTCTGCTTTAAGTATCAGAGTGAACAGTCCTTCGATATCATTTTTAAAACGCAAGCGCTGTGTCGAACAGTATGGACGCTGTAGACATTGTCAATTTGTCAAAATTCAACAAATCATCGGGGCATACATTTCAACAAATCAAGGGACATACATGCAGAGTGTCTATGCGATCTGACAGAACATTTGCAACTGATGAAAATATGCAAATAAATATTTAGATGAATGTGTCAGTCTCAATGCGAATATTTAAGGGGCTTGATTTGGATTTCTAAAGCGATGTTTGGTGGTTGATATCGATATTGGTCGAGATAGAATAGACATCAACGTCGTGGCAACTTTGGAAAGTATAGAATGAAGAACGCTTGCGTAGAACATTTAGAGTGTGGAATGTCAAGGGAAACAACTCTAACTATAAGAAAAAATAAACAAGCATGATTTATCTCCAAACGTAAGGTAAAGTTAATTTAACCCTTTACCTCATGAATATTCGTATAAAAAGTAATTAGTTTAAACATATTTTATTTCCATATTAGAGGAAATTGGGTCGGGTCACAAGTTCTTACAATATTAGAATTGACCCTCCCCATACAAAGCATTTATATATACATGTAATGGCAAACAAAATATGAAAAATATGAAACACGAAGTGTTTTTGAAGGAGAGAGAGAGAGAGAGAGAGAGAGAGAGAGAGAGAGAGAGTATGAAACACGAAGTGTTTTTGAAGGAGGGAGAGAGAGAGAGAGAGAGAGAGAGAGAGAGAGAGAGAGAGAGAGAGAGAGAGAGAGAATAACATGTCTAATGTAGTACTTTCAGAGGACACTTAAGTAAGAAATCTTAGTATATGAAACTACCGCTATAAGTAAGACATCTTAGCAAAAGTTAAGAAAAAAGTATACTACATGTATTATACTAAGAGTCGGAACATTATACTAAGAGTCGGAAAATGTAATTACGGTAACTGTATGAAACAATTACCCAATTTTTATATTAGTATTATGAATAAGATAACATTTACATTATTTCATAAACAAACAAAACAAATCCTGATCAATCAGATGACTCTTACAGGACCTATCTGATCTGGGTCCACTCTGTTTGCAAATGGGCGAAATGCGTTTACATGAAGTAGAGGGTTAAAGTCACACAAAGAAGCATTTTATAAACTGATTGTTTCACCACAGTCCTAAATGAACTGCACACACAACCATAGTACCAAGCCGAATATGTTGTTCAGCGGTAGGTGCAGTCTAAGATAAGCAGGTGCAGTAGAAACTGTCTTAAGCGGCCATCAAAAATGTCTAATTATGGATATGTAAGATAGGTAATAGCAGGTCAAAAGTAAGGCAGAAATCTCCCGTGGGAGCTGTCTGCATAAGCAACCACATGCTTTTTAAAACGTCTATGTTCATTGAATGTATGGTAGCTAAAGATAGATTCTACTGTATAATGGACATAAACGTGGTGACAACTTTAGAAAATACAGAATGAAGGAGATTTATCATGTGACTGCACGACATTCCGAAAATGCTCCAAAAAATCCTAGGTAAAGGAATGTTCTGAGTAAAAGAACCCAAATACTTATGTCTGATCCAGAGCAGAGAAACCTCTTTGCACGTATGGTATACACTGTTTTACACTCGTCAAAAATATTTACATATACATGTATTAACCATTTATCTCATGAATATACGTATATATACGTTTAAAATGTCTGATTATATGCAATAACATTGAAAGCGCTAACGCAAATAAACGTAAACAACTGGATTTCTAATTTATTTTTTTAATATATTCTGTATCCACGCAAGGACTGTATCATTATGTTTGTATATATATATACAAACATAATGATACAGTCCTTGCGTGGATACAGAATATATTAAAAAAATAAATTAGAAATCCAGTTGTTTACGTTTATTTGCGTTATATATATATATATCATGCATATTGATAAGATTAATTTTTACTGGCACATAAACACGGGAATGTTTGGCCATGACAGAAACGGTAGAATCAGGTCTATATTATTCCATCAGCAGATCGTTATTAAACAGCACCAACAAGGTATGTCTGATCTGGGTCTATTCTATTTGCAAAGGCATTTGAATGCGTATAATATAAGTACTAGTAGATCATAAATTATGTGATACCATGGCTGTCTTATATCTCTCATTTGAGACAAAACTTGTATACACACATTAAACTCATTACCGGTGATAAAAGCCCCAAACTTTACTTTTTCGGCTCCAAATGTTACAAAACGTCAATTTAGAGACATTTTAACTTATTTTAGACATATTTCACGAGCCGAACGCCTGTGGTCCCAAATAGAAATACCCCTCAATACAGAAATTCATTCTTTGTAAACACTGTGATACAATGGAACAAACTGCCAGACAACATAGTGCATGCTGATTCCGTAGAGGCTTTCAAGACAGCCCTACGAGATTATCGCTAATAATAATGGCGTCTCTTCTCACCCGTCGTGTAAAAGCCTATGATAGGATTCTACGACGTTTAGATACAGGATACAGAAGAGCGCCGAGAAAAGTTCCTTAATCCCGTAGAGTGCGACATGATAAAAAAAAAAAAAAAGAGCGTCTAGTAACCCGGACGAATGAATCTACTTCCGGATTTAGAAATTAGCTGTCCCAATTAGTACATTTTGCAACAAGTGCACATAATCATTGCAAAATTGAAGTAGATCAAATCAGATATGTCTGCACCACCAGCCCAGTTCCAAGCAGGAACCTCTGCAATTCCTGCTACCCAGGTAGAAATTAGTGTGTCGTGCAGGTGAGCATTATTATTCATTCCATCTCTCTTTTTTGACACAAACTTTAATTCAATAATACAAATAGACGGCATTTTCTGCTTCCTTGTTAACACTTTCCCTGTTCTATGTTTATTTTTCCAAATTTCAATACCTACTGAATATTCATGTCAGAGCAAAATAGCATAATGAAATACAGAAGGTGGAACATTGTAGCCATTTTAGAAAGTAAAGAAACAGATCGATCAAATCCCAATAGCAAACAGAGCAGACCCTCTTCTAGGAGCCATCAGATCTGTGTCTACTCTGTTTGGAAATGCGTGAAAACACGTTTATATGAGGGAAAGGGTTAAAACATGCCGTATGATCATACCTGTAGAATACCTGTAGAATGGTCTTGGGCTCTTCGGTAAGGATGTAATCCTTTTTAAGCCCCCCCCCTCATGTATCACAACTTCAGCACAGGATTTCTGCAGTTCTTCAACACCTTATTTCAGTGATGATACGGATAGGTTTTGTTTAGTCTATGATTATTATTCTGTTATCCTATGATAACTATCACTCTTGTTACTAATAGCTATAAGTGTTCCCCTGCCAGTGACGATCAAAACGTATCTTGAAGGTATCTACATCTTTCGAGTCGACCACATATTGAGGTAGTTTGTTCCAAGAATCAATCACCCGTCTTGAAAACTGATTTTGACAGAAAGTTGATCTGCTGAGTGGCTTTTCCAACTTCAGGTTGTGTCCTCTTGTAGATGCTGCATATCGGAAAAACTTCTCAAAAGAACAATCATCTATCCCTTTCACAATTTTGAATGTTTGTATAGCATCAGCTCTTACTCTTCGATGAGAAAGACTTGGAAGTTTCAATTCCTTCAAACGATCTTCATATTCCATATTCTGAAGTTTCGGAACTAGTTTTGTGGCTCTTTTTTGTAACTTTTCAAGGCTTAAAATGTCTTTCCTCAAGTATGGGTGCCAGACAACATTAGCAAATTCCACATGTGGCCTAACCATGGCTGTATATAACTTAATAAATGAGAAATTGTCAATGAATTGAAAAGAGTGACTAATGAGTCCAAGAATGCTGTTTGCTTTGTTGATTTTGGAAGAAATATGTTTTGAAAAATGCAAATCACGCTCAAAAATAACTCCAAGATCATTTTCTTCTGTAGCAGATTTAAGTTTGTCCGTGTTCATATAGAATTCTCTTTCAGGGTTGTTATGTCCATAGTGAATAATTTTGCACTTATCCACATTAAATGTTAATTCCCATCTTTTTGCCCATTCAGTGACTGAATTTAAATCTCTTTGTAGTTCTGCTGAATCAGATGATGATGCATACAACTTTGTATCATCAGCAAAAATCTTAATGTTTGTATTCACAACATCACATATATCATTCACGTACATAATGAAGAGAATCGGTCCCAATACACTCCCCTGAGGTACCCCACTATCAACTTCTTTCCATCCAGATGAACATCCCTTGATGGAGACGCACTGTCTTCTATTTTTAAGAAAGTCTTCAATCCATCTCAGTACATTTCCTTTTATTCCAAACGACTCTACTTTCTTAAGCAATCTTTTGTGTGCAACTTTATCGAATGCCTTGGCTAGATCTAGGTACACGCTATCCCAGGATTGGCGGTTTTCAATGAACATTGTCCAATCTTCCAAAACGTTTATCAATTGCAATGCACATGATCTGTTTGATCTGAAACCATATTGTTCATCCACGAGCAATTCGTTTTCTTGCAAGTGTCCTAATATACTTTTCCTAACAATCTTTTCAAGTAGCTTGCAAACTACCGAAGTAAGGCTTACTGGTCGATAGTTACTTGGTTCAGTTTTACTGCCTTTCTTAAAAATTGGTGAAATCCGCGCATCTTTCCACTCCGACGCCACTTTGCCAGAGGAAAGAGACATTTGGAATATCAGAGTTAGTGGTGTAGTAAACACTTCAGGCATACTCTTCAAAAGATGTGGATGAATGTCATCTGGACCCATAGATTTAGCTGGATCAATTTCCTTTAAGAGCTTCAGAACGGTTCCCTCCAATATATCTATGTGTTGCAAGTTTTCATTCACATTTCTATCCTCAACATCAGGAATATTGCTCAGTGTCTCTTTTGTGAAAACAGTTGTGAAAAACTCGTTCAAAACCTCTGCTTTCTCCTGATCAGTTTTAACAAACTCCCCATTTTGTGTCTTAAGGTTGAATACTCCAGATTTCGACTGAGTTTTACTTTTAACATAACGCCAAAACTGTTTTGGATCATTTTTAGCATTCTGCGATACAAGTTTTTCAAAATTTCTCTTACTATTCTTTACACATTCATTTGCTAAATTTCTTACCCTTTTATATTCCTCAAAATCCTCATTTCGTCTAGTTGCTAGATATTTGTTCCATGCATGTCGCTTTTTCTTAATATGAGTCAAAGTTACACCTGTCATCCAAACTGGTTTTAGTTTAGTTCCTTTACGAGGTTTTATTTTAGGTATAAATTTCTCCACACTGTTTTTGAACTTATTTGAGAAAATATTCCACATGCCATCAATATCTTCATTTTTGAAACTTTCTCCCCAATCAATTTCACTCCATTCTTGTGTAAAACCCATAAGATCACACTTTCTATACTGGTAATATGCTCTACCGGTTGCAATTTCTTTATATTCACACATAAAATCAAACAACAAGATCACATGATCGCTGCATCCAAGTGATGGCAAAATTTCAATGTTTTCCACATTATTTTCATCTTTAGTAATAATAAGGTCCAAAGTGTTCTTAACTTGCTCATTTCGACACCGGGTAAAATGTTTCACATGTTGAAAGAGGAAATTATCTCGTAAACATTCAATGAAACGATGTTCATGATGATCTTCATGGTGTATAGTTGTATAACTTTCCCAGTCAATATCTTTCATATTGAAATCACCAGTAATAAGCAAACTGTCAGATGTATTTGCCGCGGATTGTATCAATTGCATGATATCTTCACAGTTCCCAACATTAGATGGACTTCGATAAATACAACCTAGCAACACTGTCTTATCATCATTTATCCAATCAACCCAAGTAGCATCCGGATAAAGCGAATTTAGATATGTGTTTGGAGAAACATTTAAAACTGCCTTTGCATACACTAAAACACCCCTACCCTCATCAGTGCTATGGAACATAGTATATCCATCAATATGATAAATCATTGAGGAACATGTTACTTTATCAAAGTTATATTTTGGTAAAATCTCAGTCACAAATATAAAATCAGGAGTTATTAATGACACTTGAACACGCAGTTCATCCATCTTGTTAAGCAACTGATCAGCATTCGTATAAAGACACTTACATATCGATGTAGTTGAAACAGTCAAAGGGCCCTCCTCTACTACTCCAACAGTTCACATTAATGATCGTGTGCAAATGCAGGGGTGTAAAATTCCACTCGCCCACTCGCCATTGCGAGTAGGTTTTGGAGTCGGTCGAGTGCTTTAAAACATATGCTCGCCCCAAAGGGCGAGTGGATTTTTGGATCTGACATTTTCCCAATTGATAACCTTGAGTAAAATACATTAAATTGCAAATTAAACCACCCGAAAAGTCTTTGTAAATGTCAGATTGATGACAGAATTTCCACTCTGTCTCACGTTTAATAATACCTACAAAGAATTTAGAGGCATTCCGATTTAAGCGCACCTGTTACATAGCGAGACATATTCGGCCCAAGTAGAAATGTTTCGCCCAAAGGAAGTTTATTTGTGTTAAATATTTCAAGTGGTCGTTCAAATACTTAATCGTGTTATGAAATTAAAATATACATAACAGCTTTATATCGTTTTTCAGTACAATAATCCGTTAAAATGTGAAAAATTCTTGATTTAAACCTTCGACGCTTTCGTACCTAATTAAAACAAGTAAAAATTTTAGTGGCCGAAAAAAACAGAAGCACCGTAAGAGTTACCCGCAGTATGTCAAAATGTCTAAACAAACAAGTTTTCATTCGTTCTCCGGTGGGGAAGCATGGGTTGGAGATGATGACAAAAAGGAAAAAGAAAGAGAAAAGACAGAAAGAACCATAGAAATAGTATGATAAAGTACGAGATCAGGAAAAATGGTTCAATGAGTTTGAATGGGCTAAAGGGAGTATGGTGGTTTCGTCAAACTACCGGTTCGTCAAACTGGACTTTATGAAAAAAATGCTTTCGTCAAACTGGCAATTGTATAGTATTATAGGCTAGCGTAGGGTGTGTTAATTACAGTAATTAGGTTCATACCTGAAAGCAATTGATGTGTTTATGCCACGTTTTGATGACTGTTTGATTGAAAATAGTTTGGAATCCAACCATTTGCTGAACATTTAACTGATTTAATAGATCATACAAAGTTGCACTGATCCTGCATGACTTAGTGATTTGAAGTTTAAACAGGCTTATTTTTTGCAATAAAAATATTTACTTTCAATTTTTATCTCCGTTCATAATCAACTTCATATGATATAGATCACACCGGTTTTTAAAGAGTACATATGTATGAAAAATCAAGGGCGAGCGAAAGTTGCATAAGGGCGAGTGGATTTCAGTGGTCACTAGTCCTGCAGGACGAGTAGCTTTTGAAATTTTTTTACACCCCTGAAATGATGATGATGACATCTATTCCCTGACGATTCATTTCGTGTACCTTCTTCTTCTTTATGCATACAACACCCTGACTCTCTCAACATTGATAATTATGTGCTGGTACCAATTGAAAAATAATTAAATACATAAAATCCTATGTCTGGATGCTAAATGGTGCAAGATCTTGAAAAATCTTAGACTACTTTCAAGATGGTTACTCAACTTAGTAATTAGCTATGGAAAACTGGTGAACTCTTAATAATATCAACTCATCTCCTTCTAGAGGTGGTCTAGTGGTAACACGATTGACTGTCAATCCGGAGGCCCGGGGTTCAAATCCCGGTCCGCTCTGAAATTTCAGAGATGCTTTTCTGTGTCTTCCACCCACACGGAGTCTGAGAAAAACTGTCTGTGAAGCTTGAAGTGCCCGAAAAGTAATCAATAGCCCACATTGACTTGTGACACGGCTTGTCACATTGAGTCCGAAAGTGCATAGCCCGATTGGAAAAGAGCTGTGTTAATGTGCGATAAAGTGCAGAGTAGATTCCACCAGCATATGAAGAAGTAGATACGATAACGTAGCTCTATTCCTAAATAGGACGCTGGTCATTATCAGTCTTACAGCTACGATATCGCATCTAATGAAGAAGCAGTCTATCCGAACATGGGTGTGAAAGCACTCGGAGAACCATGTCTAGGATTGACAACTCAGAGAGAAAACCATGGAGACGAAATCACGAGTAACCATTTACAACGCTGAGTACGAGGAGGCAAGAAACGAGTACGACGCATAGCGCTGAGCCAGCGGAGGTGACTGTGGGCGACGGGCGAAACTCAGACATGAATACGCCGCAGACAGGGGGAAAAAACCAAAAACAAAAAGCTACCTCCTTGGCTCCTTCACAGTGTTATAGACTGAGTAATGTACATCAGATGTGTCAGTAAAGTCTAAATACTAATGGCTCCACCAGGTCGAATCCATTAGCCTACCTGTCGATTCCGGTTAAATAGACTGATTCCAGGTAATCATGTAACCTTAACAAAAACATACTTCTAGTCTTGGAGTTTGTCCATACATTTTTCTTTTCCCATTTAACTGTCCATACATTTTTCTTTTCCCATGCAACTGTTTACTTGATCAAGAAAAAATGGCTTTATAAATATTAATTAAAGCTGAAATTGGTTCAAATTTTGTACCCGTAGACCCAAGTGGTAACCCCACGGACAATTACCCGTGGGTACGTATACACATGTAGATTGCACTAAGCATCCATAAGCATAAGAAAGTGTTTCTCTATTCCTTATTCTTAAGAATTTACTCCATGGATATTCATGTAAGAATGCAATGTCAGTCAAAAACTATACATAACTAATGTTAATATGTTATAGAAAAAATAATAATCTGAGAATAAATAAATATTGAATTGAAGAAATAGTGACATCATGAATATAAATAATAACACATGAACACATGAGTTTTTGGCAATATATTCGAATTTTGATCATATCTATAATATTATATCATATTGACATAAGTAAAGTCTGTTTGCAAAGACATTTATTTATTTATTTATTTCTCATATAAACTCCTTTTGACGCATTTTTAAATGGAGTACACCTAAAACTCCTGTAGGAGCTGTCTGATCAGGGTCTGCACTATTTGTTTTTGACATGATATAGATCTGATTCAACACTTTTTGGTCAAAGCAAAAAACTTTTTTTGTAAAGCTTACACTATGAAAATTCAGCCAATAAATATTCATGATATCATTATTTCTTACATGAATATTGAACAAAGAAAGGCTTATGGAGCAAAGGGTTAATTTTGATTCCCCAGTTTGACATTTAATGATAGATATTTCCCCTGTGGGTCAGCCATGCCACCCTTCCCCTCAAAACACGGAAAATGAAATGAACTGTAGATTATGATCATTTCTGTATTCTTGAAATTATTGATGAAAGGAAATGTAGTCAGATTTGAGAAGGAAGTTTCCATCTGATCCTGACCATGATGCAAATAGTGATTGGATAATTATTCACTCCATAGATATGCCTGTTAATGCCTCTGCAAAAAGAGGGGACCCAAATCAGATGGCTCTTGTACGTAGGAGCTGTATGATCACAGTCTGCTCTGTTTGCATATGAAATAATATAGATCTGATTCTACAGTTTCTCTCATAGTCATTTAATTTGATAAATATTCATTATATCATTATTTCCTACATGAATATTCATGGAGTAAAGGCTTAACCTTCATTGATGATTTACATGCACCATTAACGTACATGTTTTATTTCCACAGAGGTTTGAGAGACTGTGACACTTTCTCCAAGTCAGATCCTTTGTGTGTTCTCTTCACCAAAGATTCAAGGACTGGTCAGTTTTATGAGGTATGTTTTGTTTCAGTGCGTTCTGCAATTCAGTTGTTGTTGTTTTGGGTTTTTTTTCCAGTAGTGTTACAAGCACAAGTTTTGTGATACTTATTATCTGTTTAACAGACCTTGACATGGATTTTTTTCTCATTGATCACCTCTGCTATTTCCAATAATATTATTTCCAGTTTATATAACTTATATATTTATATAACTGAGAAATAAATGCAATGGTAGATATGATCAGAGTGACACAGGTTCTAGGCTTTAAGACTTTCCCTCATAGAAATATTGTTTCACACTTTTGCAAACAGAGTAGGCCCAGATTAGACGGCTCCTGTAGGAGCTGTTTGATCAAACAAAACTTCCTTTAAAAATTTCAGATCTATTATAATTTCATAAACAAACAGAACAGACCCTGATCTGACAGCTCTTACAGCTCTCGCAAAGGTGTGAAAGAGTTTAGGATACCAGAGATAATTGTTGGACTGTAACCAGTATTGCTAGTGCTGTAGATATTTATATATCCATGTCTAACTTTCTCTGATTGTTGATTTACACTGTATGCCCATGTCTATATTTCTAGGCATACATGGAATAAGGGAATGATTTAGATTAAGTTTGAGATCAATTTTAAAGGTAGAACACTTACCCGTAACACTTTCCTTTATATAAAGGCTTTTCATGTGTTTGCAAACAGATAGGAGCCATCTGATCAGGGTCTGCTCTGTTTGCTTAATTGAATAATATACAGTAAAACCTCTCTATAACAACCACTAAATTGTGTTAATTAGTTGGTATTTATGGCAGGTGGCTGATTAAAGCAAGGTGAAAGTAAAACAGAACGCTCCTATAGGATTGTTCTGTTTTAGTTTCACCTTGCTTTAAGCATCCACCTACCTTTAACACAAAACACTTGATGTAATTTAGTAGCCATTATAGAGAGGTTTTACTGTAGATCAAATTATTCAGTTTCTGTCAAGGTACAAACATCACTTGTTAAGAGTGCTGTTAAAAAATGTGACTAGTTAATCTTTGTACTGTCATTATTTCTTATATAAATATTAAACACAGAAAGGTTTAAATATTTGACTAGACATACTTTGGCAATTTTTGCAGATCCTGATAAAACTCTCTTGAATTCTGCAGAAATGGCTACTCCATTAGTGATACGTAAAGTTACCAAACTTGTGCCAAATCAACTTAACCCTTTCCTCCATAAATACGCCTTTCTACGCCTCTGTAAAGTCACTTCTCGAAACCATTGTGAAACCATTCTATTTATTGTGATAAATAGAGCATTTGCTCCTATAGGAGCAAATACTCTAGCTGTATTTATCACAATGGTTTCAAACTACAAAATTCTAAAATTGTCCTTTTCTTTAGTTAATGCTCCTTTTTGGTAGATTTATTCAAAGAGGTTAGATCTTAAATAGCCTATGAGGGAATGGGTTAATAAGCTTTACCAACCAGTGGAAAGTGGAGATTGGTTGTCCGGATATTTAGGATAAAATTAATATGATAAGGGCAGTAAAAATATAAAGCAAAAATTGTATGTTCTTTATTT
Organism: Azorinus chamasolen; assembly: GCA_963576725.1. Lineage (NCBI taxonomy): Eukaryota > Metazoa > Mollusca > Bivalvia > Cardiida > Solecurtidae > Azorinus > Azorinus chamasolen. Next base: position 53,178,113 of record OY755244.1, read on the forward strand.
TGTGATACATTCATGCAAGTACATGACATTGTATTGTGAATGCAAAGATCACTTTTCACAATTGATTGTTCAGTTGTTTATTTCAGTATGGAAGAACAGAGATGATAAAAGACAACCTGAATCCAGATTTTGTGAAAAAGTTTGTCATCAATTACTATTTCGAGGAAAGTCAAAAGTTGAAATTTGAATTGTACGTATTAACTATTGTTGAATTGATTTTGTTTTAACCCTTTCCCTTGTAGAGACACCTTTCAACATCCTTTGCAAATGGAGTAGACCCAGATCAAATGACTCCTGTAGGACCCATCTGATCAGGGTCTGATCTGTTGCCTATGAAATATAGATCTAATTCAACAGTTTCTACCATGCTTGTTCATGATGCTACTGTAAATTTCAGCTAATTGGTATCCATACATTCATTATTCCTAACATGGGCAGAGCTACAGATAAACATACGTACACAAATATTAAAATCGTTATTTCTCCACCAAACCCTATGTTGTGACCATTGTTTAGACTCGTCTCGAAGAGACGATTCTAAACAATGGTCACAACATAGGGATTGGTGGAGAAATAAAGAAGTTATTCTTAAAATTGTTTTAATTTACGCATCTTATCTGAACCTCTGCAGGGGTATTCATGATGGGAAAGGGTTAGATCTATTGATATAGATAACATTTTAACGTTCAAATATTGTTTATTAAAAAATAACATGAACAGAATATGATAGCGTACAGGGTTGAAATGTTAGGGATTGAAATTACATGTAGCTCAAAATCTTTAGAATCTTTAGAATCGTCTCTTTGAGTGATTTTAGTATTTAGGTATGCACCTTTATCTGTCGCTCTGGGTCTATATTAATAAAGCTCCTTAGGAAAATTTTAACATTAGAACAACTTAATGAGAAATTTTCTGTCTACATCTATAACAAAACTATAGAGTAAATTTCCATTTAATTACATTAAGAATATTATTCATCAAAATATGTCCAAAGCTGTGCTAATTAGTCTGTATTCATAAAGGCTGAAATCAATGTTTGAAAATTGGAATGCTTAATATAAGCAAATCCTTTTTGAATCAAAGTTGTAACCTGTTATCACAAGAAAGAAAAAATATGAACTTTAAAGAAAATGCTATTAATGTTAGCATCATTGGAAAGAAATTATTTGGCATTATTAACCCATTACCTCATAGGCTATTGAATAAATCTGTCGAAAAGGAGCATTTACTAAAGAAAAGGAAAATTTCAGAATTGTGTAGTTTTGAAACCATTGTGATAAATAGAGCATTTGCTCCTATGGAGCAAATGCTCTATTTGTCACAATGGTTTCAGAAAGTGAAAGTTTCAGAAAGTGACTTTTACAGAGGTATCAAAAGGCGTCAATATGTGGGAATGGGTTAATTGTTTCATATTCCTTAGACTATGGTCATAAACCAGCCTCTGGATTTAGAGTGGTCTTGAACAATGAGCTCCGTTTTGTTGTTTATGAATGTTTCATATGAGTACCCTGCCAAAAATGAGTCTACCTTTTACACTATAGATACACCTTCCCATGCTTTTGCAAACGGAGTAGACCCAAATCAGATAGCTGCTGTAGGAACCATCTGATCTGGGTCTGCTCTGTTTGCTTTTGATGTAACATAGATCAGGCTACAGTTTCTGCCATGGTACCAGATCCTGTATTCCCATTATAATAAAAACTTTAACCCTTTCCTCCATAAATACGCCTTTCTACGCCTCTGTAAAAATCACATATTGAAACCATTGTGATAAATAGAGCATTTGCTCCTATAGGAGCAAATGCTCTATTTATCACAATGGTTTCAAACTACAAAATTCTAAAATTTTCCTTTTCTCTAGTTAATGCTCCTTTTCGGTAGATTTATTCGATGTGGTTTGATCTAAAAATAGCCTATGAAGGAATGGGTTAAAAACCAAACCTAGTAAATATTCATAATGTTATGTCTTACATTAATATTCTTGAAGTAAAGGATTAACCCTTTCCTTTATATAAATGCCTTTTCAGGCATTGGCAAACAGAGAAAAACCCAGATCAGATGGCTCCTGTAGGAGCCGTCTGATCAGGGTCTGCTCTGTTTGCTAAAGGAATTTGATAGATCTGTTTCTGTAGTTTCTAAAAGGGCTATTAAAATGTTCTTTCTATCGTATTTCATTGATGACTATTATATCTATGAACATTCAGTAGGTATTGAAATTTGGTCTAAATATAGAACAGGGAGAGGGTCAAGCAGAGATAGACATTGTAGACCCTGACCAAACATCTAATTTTATCTGCACTATGATACAATGTATATGTATTTACTACAATCAGAGCTTCCAATGCTTGATAATTTTTTTGTCCTAAAAAAGAAAGGGACCGTTACTTGGCATAATCATGTTTTACGGCCCCAAATACTGCAAACTAAATACATATAAATGTGACCAAAACTTTATGGCATGTTTTAAATTCTGTATAAATGCTTTTATAGTGACTTTTGACAAAGAACAACCTCTAGTCTGGTTAGGTAAAGGTTATATAGAGGATCTGTTGCGAGTTGTCTTTTAAGATCACATGTTCCTAAACGAGCCTTAGAAATTGTTATTAAGCGAGCCTTGGCGAGCTTAATAACATTTTCTTGGTGAGTTTAGGAACATGTGATCTTAAAAGACAACGAGCATCAGATTCTTTTTCTCACATATCAAAAAAAGTGTATTTTCGCCGTTTAAATGACATGTAAACCTAGGTTTCCATGGCTTGACGTCGTATATGACGTCATACGTTCTAAAGTGATCTTACACGTGTTACAGATAAGGAAATCTTAACCTGTTGTTCTAACTCGGAGATAAGGGAAGGTATGTGAGAAACATGTATTTCAAATAAGTTTATTGTTTTATTTTACTTTAGATATGATGTTGACTCCCACAGAGCTAGCCTCGCAGATCACGTAAGTATGTTACTATTGATAAATGAGAAGTGCTGAATACTGACTGAATGAGCATGGGAATTACAGCAAAAAAAAATCAAACTTTAAGAAAATGCAAAAAGCTATGCAGGTCATAATGTATTAACAGTTATTAAGTCCAGGCAAGCTCATAATGTACAGTAAAACCTCTCTATAACGGCCACTAAATTACATCAAGTATGTTGTGTTAAAGGCAGGTGGTAGCTTAAAGCAAGGTGAAAGTAAAACAGAACGCTCCTATAGGAGCATTCTGTTTTACTTTCACCTTGCTTTAAGCAGCCACCTGCCCTAAGTACCAACTAATTAACACAATTTAGTGTCCGTTATGGAGAGGTTTTACTGTAATTAACCCTTTCCTCCATAGGCTATTTTTAGACTCAACCTCTTTGAATGAATCTACCCAAAAGGAGCATTAAATAGAGAAAAGGAAAATGTTAGAATTGTATAGTATTGAAACCATTGTGACAAATATTATTTATTTATATATTACTATTTATCACAATGGTTTGAATAAGTGACTATTACAGAGGTGTAGAAAAGGCGTATTTGTGGAGGAAAGGGTTAATTCTGAGCATGATATCTATTTGACTGCACAGATTTGCAACATTTTACAGTATATGATAATGGCACTATTTTTTCAGTGATTACACATGGACTGGTGTAGAAATAATAACTGTATTCTCCTGTGGTTATCCAAGTGTTTGTGATACATTGAAATCTCCTATTCAAGACACATCTCATACAATTTAGCCACAGTTTTCAATAAAATGATAACAAAGCTACATCTATCATTATAGACCGCTATTTATCTCAAATGATGAATATCAGCCAGATATTAACCCATTCCCGCATATTGACGCCTTTTGACGCTTCTGTAAAAGTCAATTTATGAAACCTTTGTGATAAATAGAGCATTTGCTCCACAGGAGCAAATGCTCTTTTTATCACAATGATTTCAAAACTACACAATTCTGAAAAATTCCTTTTCTCTTGTTAATGCTCCTTTTTGGTAGATTTAATAAGAGAGGTTTGGTCTAAAAATAGCCTAAGTGGGAATGGGTTAACCCTTTACCTTATAGAGACCCTTTTACAAGCCCTTGCAAACAGATTAGATCTGGATCAGATGACTCAAGACTTATCGAGCTCTGCTTGGTTTACTTATTACAACTCTACAGCTTCTGCCATGGCTAAAATTTCCCGTGTTCATATCGAGAGCTTGGTGCAAAACTATAGTAACTCCCTCACTTTGTGAAGGAGTTACTATAGTTTTGCACCAAACCCTCGATATGCCATTGTAAAAAGTGATATTTATGATGTCATTATTTTTGACATGACAATTCATGAGGTAAAGGGTTAAACATTTATATTTCATGGTACATTTATAATCTTCTAATACAGGATTTCCTTGGAAGACTTGAGTTGACACTAGGTGAACTTGTGGCATATGGAGGAAGTTTTGAGAAACCACTACAGTAAGTAACTAGGAGCTTCCTGCATTGCTTTCATTCTGCATTAACCAATTCCCGCATAGGCTATTTTTAGATCCAACCTCTTTGAATAAATCTATCGAAAAAGGAGCATTTACTAGAGAAAAGGAAAGTTTTAGAATTATGTAGTATTGAAACCATTGTGATAAATAGAGCATTTTTTCCTATGGAGCGAATGCTCTATTTATCACAATAGTTTTAAAAAGTGACTTTTACAGAGGCGTAGAAAAGCATCAATGTGAGGGAATGGGTTAATACCTATATAATAACTATTAAATAAAAAAAATATAGTGGTTTTCAAAAGACAGATGGTAGCTAAATGCAGACTGAAAACAATGCAGAAAGCTCTCCTAGGAGAACCACCTAGGTACAAAATTGAGAAACTCCTTTTTACTCCCAGGGAGTGTTTATTAACCCTTTCCCTGTTCCATGTTTATTCCAAATTTCAATACCTACTGAATATTCATGGATAAAATAGTTATAATGGAATATTGAGGGTGTAACATTATAGCATTTGGAAACTAAAGAAACATATCTATCAAATTCCATTAGCAAACAGAACATCCTGTTTCAAAGAATTCAGTCAGAGTGTCAAACAGTTTGGATCCTGATGAGATGCCAAAACTGTTTTCATAGGTTATCACAAAGTCTAACTCTAGAATGCAGAGTTAATCTAATGAATATTCATGTATTAAAGAAAAAATGGCTGTTTAAATATTAATTAGCTATTTTTTTTATCATTGCATTATCAACATGAGATTTTTTTGTCATGGTAGAAGCTGAAGTATCATATCTATGTCATTCCATAAGCAAACATAGCAGACCCTGATCCTAAAAGAACCATCTGATCTGGGTCTGCTCTGTCTGCAATGGCATATAGATCTATGCAGGAAAGAGTTACATAATGTGATTTGAATTGTGAAATGCATATGTTACAGAATGTATCATAGAAAACTTTAGTGACAGTCATATAGATAAAAATTAAATATTTTACATACATTCATGTTTTTCCTGCAGGGGACCAACCAGAAACAATGGAAAGATAATGTGTAAGTACTCTCAAGTTATCAATTTTCAACCATTTTACAGTAAAACCTGTCTAAACTGAATTCTGAAATTAGTATTAGTGTCAGTCTTTTTTTTTTAAGACAGGTTGCAATTTATAGCAATGTGGAAGTCATGCAGAAAGCTCCTATGACTTTCACCCAGTACTTGAGTATAACATTACATTTAAAACACAGATTGAAGGGCTTCATTGTTTCTCATTAAATGACAAACATTGCAGACCTTGATCAGATTGCTCCTGTAGGAGCCCTCTGATCTGGGTCTACACTGTTTGCAAATGTGTCTCCAGTTTTCAAAGGGTTAAAATCAAAGTCAGGCTTGCCTTGAATTCTGGAGTGGAATCATTTGTCATTGTGTATGGTTAGCCTCATTTATTCTGAAGGGATGAAATATACAGAAAGTATTAACCCATTCCCTCATAGGCTATTTTTGGATCTAACCTCTTTGAATAAATCTACTGAAAAGGAGCACTAACTAGAGAAAAGGAAACATTTAGAATTTTATAGTTTGAAACCTTTGTGATCAATAGAGCAAATGCTCTATTTATCACAATGGTTTCAACAGGTGACTTTTGCAGAGGTGCCCAAAGGCGTCAGTATGAGGGAAAGGGTTAACAATAGCATGCAGTACATAGCCTGTTAAAAGGTTCCTATGGGGGTCACCTTTATCTGGGTCTACACCATTTTCAATGCAAACAAATTCTCTTCCCAGTTAAAATTTCCAATTTTTTAATTAAGAAAAGCATATTAATTATTGATATATTTTGAATGACAATTGCATGACAGAAGAAAATTATAATGGACATTTCTTTTTATGATTTCTTTAAAAATTGTTCTGTTGCTGTTTACAACAAATCTTATCTCATTTTATTTTCAGTGAGAGCAGAAGAGCTTGGTAACTGTAAGGTAAATATGTCATTTTTAGCTCATCTGTTCTTTGAAGAAAAAAAAATGCTTCCTTGTTTTCATCATCATGAAACTTTAATGTTGACTATTTCATCTTTACTAATCATGAAAATCTTATGAAACTTCACAAACTTGTTAACCGTCACAAGGGCTACCATTGAACAGACGAGCATTGGCACTGGCATGCGTTCCTCTTGTTTCATTTTTAGCACGTCTGTTTCGAAGAAAAGTCGAGCTATTGTGATCACTCGGTTGTAGGCGGCGTTGTCGTCGTCAGCGTGCAAAAACTTTAATGTAGCTCATAACTCGAAAAGTATAAGAGGTATCAACATGAAACTTTATAGGTTAGTAGATCTCATTGAGGGGAACACCTCTACATAAGAACCATAACTCTTGATTTCAAAATTTTGGAGTTATGGCCCTTTTTTATGCCCCCCAACGTTAGGCATATAGTATTCGCATTGTCCGTCTTTCTATCCGTCCATTTGTTTGTCCGTCTATCTGTTCTTCCATCCAACCGTCAGTCCCAAATTTCATGTCCCTTCTATAACTTTTTTTATCTGTGAATGGATTTCAAAATAACCTGGCACAGATGTTCACCACACAAATACGATGTGTCACATTCAACTCCATGGCACATGAAAATATGGAGCTTTTGGCATTGCAGACAGTGTAGAATTGTTTCTATTCTTTGGTATCCTATTGATTGTTACCTAGTATCAAATATTTTCTCTTTCAGGAACTAATTCACTGTCAGTTCCGTGCAAACAAACTAGACAAGAAAGACTTCTTTGGAAAGTCTGATCCATTCCTAGAGTTTCAGAGAGTGAATGAGGATAACAGGTAGGTACAATAAAAATCTGTTTAGAGCCACCACTTATGGATAGATTACAATGGATCCGTAAAAAGCTGGTGGTTGTTTAATGCGGGGATAAAGTAATGCAGGAAACTCCTATTGGAGATTTCTGCATTACTTTTGTCCTGCATTAAGCTACCACCTGCCTTAAAAACCCAGAATTAAATTTCTTTTTAATGGTCGCTCAAGACAGGCTTTTAATGACACTTTTCATCCTTTATTCTCACCATGTGGAATTCCATATTTAACCCTTTCCTTCATATAAACACCTTTTCACGCATTTGCGAACAGAGTAGATCCAGATCAGATGGCTCCTATAGAAACCATCTGTTCAGGGTCTGCTCAATTTACTTACGATATAATATAGATATAATTATACAGCTTCAGTGACAGCCGAAAATTTCTTAGTCCATGTGCACCATTATAACAATTAAATTACAGTAAAACCCTGCTAATGCGACCACCTAAAAGCGGTATAATTCTAGGTGTTAGAGGCAGGTGGTAGCTTAATGCAGGACAAAAGTAATGCAGAAAGCTCCTAGAGGAGCTTTCTGCATTACTTTTGTCCTGCATTAAGCAACCACCTGCTTATAAAGACAACCATGTTGATTCATTAAGTGGTCGCATTAGAGGGGTTCTACTGTAATTGAATATTCATGGAGTAAAGGGCTAAGGGTGAAATACATCATTAAGCTGGAACTCTGCATAAGATCAAGGTGGTTCAAATGCCGTAGTGTCATAGTCTTTATTATAACGGGTCGACTGCTAGAATGCAAAGGATCTTCATTGTTTGCTTTTGTCTATGACACCAGCCAAATTATATACATGTATAGACTTTACATTTTCTGTTTTCAGTTTTACAGTTGTACACAGGACAGAGGTCATCAAGAACACATTAAACCCCACCTGGGCTCCATTTACCATTCCAGCAAGGGCACTGTGCAATGGAGACTATGACAGGTAAAACTATCAATGTCATTAATCAGTTTGTGATGACCTATGCAAACAGTTTGGATCCAGATGAAATGGAATGTAATTCTTCATCTCGTTAGAGTTCAAACTGTTTGACTCTCGGACTCTGTTTTTTAAATCTTTACTTCATGAATATTCACGGGAATGTTTTGCTTTGTAGAATTGTAGAATCAGATCTATATCATATATCATATAAAGTAAACAGAGCAGACCCTGATCAAACGGCTCCAGCTGGAGCTGTCTTATCTGGGTCTATGCTGTTTGTGTTTTTGTATTGTTCTACATGAATTACACTTGTTTAGAACCACAAGGTAAATTAATGGTTTGACAATGCACAACAGATTTGGGCAAGCTGCAGCTCACAATCAGATTTTCGATAACACCACCACACTGATGGCATTTTTCAATAGAGATAAAAGAAGTGACAATTTTAGTAAGAAAATTACATAGTTAATACATATAAACATTAAACCTTCAGAACGCTACTGGCAAATTTGTGATAACAGTTTGGATCCAGGTGAGACGCTGTGTAATTTGGCGTCTCATCAGAATCCAAATTGTTTGACACCCTGCCGCTGTTTCCGAAAAGGAATCAAAGAAAAAAATGTATTTTAAATTGAAGCACAAGATAATATCTGCAGATGACAATTGCTCAGAGCGAAGAATGATAATAATCTTTGACATAGAAACCTTTCAGCACACATCATTAAAAGTTACAATAGATTTTGAACTGAACTGTTGATATGCATGTTCATGATATCCTTAGCAGATACTTCCGATCTAGAAAAGATGTAGCAATATTATTATATTTACTTGTAGAACCTGTCTTAAGCGGTCATCAAAAAGAGGTTTAATTATGGGTCTGTAATGCAGGTGGTAGCTTAAGGCTGGTCAAAAGTAATGCAGAAAGCTCTCTGCATTACTTTTGCCCTGCCTTAAACAACCACCTGCTTTTTACGACTCCTATGTTCAATGAATGAATGGCCGCTTGGGACATGTTCTACTGTAATCAAACGGTTGGACAAGGATGAGGATTTGTAACCAGCTTTCAAGCAACTCTGTCTTGCAAATTTTGGCAAATTACAAATTTGTTGACAATTACCAGTACATACAGTTGTAAAAATTGGAATTATTTTATTGCAGGAGTATCCTGATTAAGTGCTTCGATTGGAACAGTGATGGAAGGTAGGTTTCAGTTAAATCCATTCTATTTTTAGACCCAACCTCTTTGAATAAATCTACTTAAAGGGAGCATTTTTGTGATTTTAAAACCATTGTGATAACTAAAGCATTTGCTCCTATTGAGCAAATGCTCTATTTATCACAAGGTTTCAAAAAGTGACTTTTACAGAGGCATCAAAGGCGTTAGTATGAGGGAATGGGTTAAAGAAGGTTTGTGATGGTTGTATAGTCTGAACTGTTTTAGAAATGGAATATAAAACAGGAAATAAACCACTACGGCAAACAGTAGAGAATCAGACCTGTAATATTTAACCAATTCCTCCATAGGCTATTTTTAGATCCAACCACTTTGAACGAATCTACCCAAAAGGAGCATTAAGTAGAGAAAAGGACATTTTTAGAATTTTGTAGTTTGAAACCATTGTGATTAATAGAGCATTTGCTCCTATAGGAGCAAATGCTCTATTTGTATGCCCACCTAATAAACGTGGTCGTATATTGGCGTGGCCCTGTCCGTACGTTCGTTCGTTTGTTTGTGCATCCGTCCGTACGTCAACATTTTGTTTGTCCGCTGTTTTCTCCGAAAACTATTAGACAGATATTAATGAAACTGAAGCTGAGTTGATTCTGAGGTTCATTTGATTTTTATTTTCAGAGTTATGGCCTTTGTCCTTAAAAAAATAATGCAAATACATGCAAATAGTTTGTCCGCTGTTTTCTGGGAAAACTATTTGAGAGATATTAATGAAACTTCACACAAATATTTAATGCATCAAGATCTGAAGCTGAGTTGATTCTGAGGTTCATTTGATATGTCGTTTCGAAGTTATTGCCCTTGTACTTAAAAAATAATGCAAATACATGCAGATAGTTTGTCCGCTGATTTCTGGGAAAACTATTTGACAGATATTAATTAAACTTCACACAAATGTTTAATGCATCAAGATTTGAAGCTGAGTTGATTCTGAGGTTCATTTGATTTTTCGTTTCAGAGTTATGGCCCTTGTCCTTAAAAAATAATGCAAATAGTTTGTCCGCTGTTTAATGCATCAAGACCTGAAGCTAAATTCTGAGGTTCATTTGATTTGTCGTTTTGGAGTTATGGCCCTTGCACTTAAAAAAAATAATGCAAATATGAGGATGGCCATAACTTTTTCATTTGAAATGATATTTACTTCAATTTTTTTATATGGTTAAACCGTGATATGAATTTTCACATATATTGCGGGGTTTTTGATATGTCATTTTATTCTAAAGTTATGATCCTTGAACTATGTGTTTGTTGCTTTGTTTGTCGGTCAACTTTTAGTTTGTCTGTTGTTTTCTGGGAAAACTATTAAAATGATATAAATGAAACTTAACACAAATGTTTTAAGCAACAAAATCTGAAGCTGAGTTTATTATACCCCCCCTTTTGAAAAAAAGGGGGTATATTGCTTTGCACAGTAGGTCGGTCTGTCGGTCGGTAGATCGATGGTTTCCGATTGATAACTAATAAACGACTTGGCAAAGAATCTTCACACTTGTTGTGGTGGTTGGTCATGACAACTAGATGACCCCTATTGTTTTTGAGGTCACTAGGTCAAAGGTCAAGGTCACAATGACCTTAATTGGTGAAATAGTTTCCGATCAATAACTACTCAAGGGTTTGGCTTGGGATCTTTATACTTGCTGTGGTGGTTGGTCATGACCACTAGATGACCCCTATTGTTTTTGAGGTCACTAGGTCAAAGGTCAAGGTCACCATGACCTTAACTGGTGAAATGGTTTCCGATCAATAACAGCTCAAGGGTTTGACTTAGAATCTTCAAACGTGCTGTGGTAGTTGGTCATGACCACTGGATGACCCCTATTGTTTTTGAGGTCACTAGGTCAAAAGTCAAGGTCACCATGACCTTAACTGGTAAAATGGTTTCTCATCAATAACTGCTCATGGGTTTGGCTTAGGATCTTCAAACTTGCTTAGGTGGTTGGTCATGACAACTAGATGAGCCCTGTTGTTTTTGAGGTCACTGGGTCAAAGGTCAAGGTCACCATGACCTTAACTGGTGAAATGGTTTCCGATCAATAACTGCTCAAGGGTTTGGCTTAGGATCTTCAAACTTGCTGTGATGGTTGGTCATGACCACTAGATGACCCTATTGTTTTTTAGGTCAAAGGTCAAGGTCACAATGACCTTAACTGGTGAAATAGTTTCCAATCAATAACAACTCAAGAGTTTGGCTTAGGATGTTCAAACTTGCTGTGGTGGTTGGTCATGACAACTATATGACCCCTCTTGTTTTTGAGGTCACTAGGTCAAATGTCAAGGTCACCATGACCTTAACTGATGAAATGGTTTCCGATAAATAACTGCTCAATGGTTTGGTCAGTGTCTGAAAATGTCAACACTTATAAGGCATGTTGAACCAGAGAAAGTTTGTAAGTGGGCGTATTATGTACCGTATGCGGTACTCTTTTATCACAATGGTTTCAAGAAGTGGTTATTACAGAGGCGTAGAAAGGCATATTTATGGAGGAAAGGGTTAAGCAAACAAAGCAGACTCTGATACTCTGATCAGACAGCTCCTGCAGGAGCTGACTGATTTGGGTCCACTCTGTTTGCCAAGATGTAAACAGGCCGAATTTTCAAGTTAATTGTTAGAATATTCTTGGCCATAACATGAACTATATCTTAAAAAGTAGCAAGAGCCCCACAATAGTACACATGACTCTGTCACTGCAAAGGGCACATTTAGATTTAAAACTTGTTTAATGGTCATTTTGCATACTTCTATGTAAAATTCAATGAAATACTTTTTTTCTTTTTTCAGTCGAGATTATATTGGAGAATTTACAACAAATTTAAGAGAGCTCACACGAGGTCCAGGGGCCAGTAATGAGTATGAGGTTTGTAAACATTTAACTTAATATGTTTTACATCATCGGTATTGGTTCAGTGCTTTTGACAGTTCTCATTGAAATGTGCCAGTTGAATAACCCTTTACTAGATGAATAATCATTATGGTGTATGCATGTAGAAATTGTGGCCATGGCAGCGGCTGTCATATCAGATTTATATTAATACTTAACCCTGAATAGATGGCTCTTAAGCAGTCGTTTGACCTGGATCTGCTGTGTTTTCAAAGGCTTGAAAAGGCATCTCTGTCAAAGTAAAGGGTTAAGCCATTATCTCATAGATTCACCTTTGCTAACTTTCCTGTAGGAGCCGTCTGAGCTTATGATATAATATAGATATGATTCTACAGTTTCTGCCTCTGACAGCCAGAATACTGGCTATTAATAAATTATTTATTTTACAATCATACTGTTAAATAAAACCCTGATTCAAACAAGCAATCATACAAATTGGACTGGAAGTTTTGTCCCTGACTAGAAAGAGTCTGTCTGTTTAAGCTTACATCCATTTCAGACTATTCAGCGGTTTGGTCACTGAATGGAGGTTACTTAACTCTTTGCACGCTAGCGGCGAAACTGGGATTACTTATACAAACAGTTTGGATCCAGATGGGGCGCCGCATTATGCGGCGTTTCATCAGGATCCAAACTGTTTGTCACTTTGACCATATTTTTTGCAAAGAAATGAGAGAAAGTTTATTTTAAGAATTGAAGCAGATGACAATTGTTGCAGACGAAAAATTACTTAGCGTGCAAAGAGTTAAACAGACAAATATTCTCTATAATATTACCATCAACTGCTGCAACCATTGCATAATGCAAGCCATGTTTATCTTTCTGTATGACACTTTAACCATACATTAACTCCCACCAGTCTTAACTCTTTTCCCTCATATAAACACTTTTTCACACCTTTGCAAACAGAGTAGATCCAGATCAGATGACTCCTGTAGGAGCTTTCTGATCAGAGTCTACATTGTTTGATTATGGAATTATATAGATCTTGTCATAACAAAACATTCCCTTGAAAGTTTTATGAAGTTAATGAATATTCATGAAGTGACCTATTCACACAAATTTTCATACAGAGAAAAGGGTAAAGGACCGATGATAATACTTATTTTAGTGTTCTGACTGTAGCTGATTGGTTGACACTTCAGCAATACTGTAGCCGATTGGTTGACACTTCAGCAATGCTGTAGCTGATTGGTTGACACTTCAGCAATGCTGTAGCTGATTGGTTGACACTTCAGCAATACTGTAGCTGATTGGTTGACACTTCAGCAATTCTGTAGCTGATTGGTTGACACTTGAATGGGTTTCTTTGAATACCCTTGTTCTGTTCAAGTATAAAACATGATATAACCCAAGATGGTGTTTTGATTATTTTAGGTTATGAATGAAGTGAAACGAATGAAGAAGAAAGGAAAATACAAAAACTCAGGAGTGGTAAGAAAACAAAATACTGAAATTTGAGAATACATGTATTTTATTTATGTATAATATTGGTATGTTGTTTATGTTTTTGCAATGATAAACTGAGTCCATGCCTGCTACATGTAATTAGCTCCTATAGGAGATTTCTGCATTACACTTGACCTGCATTAAGCTTCCACCTTCCTTACAGACCCATACGTATACCACTTTTTGATGGCCACTTAAGACAGGTTCTACTGTATATTAAATTTCTATGCAACAATGCAATCAGTTTCAAACAGATTGGATCCTGATGAGACACTGAATTATTGACTTGTCTCATTGAAATCTCATCTTATTTCAAACTTTTGGCACAAATGTACCATCAATATTCAGACAGAAAACTTAGATAATAGTGTAGACTCAGAAGGAGCAATCTGATCTTGGTGTGCAGTAAAACCCCTCTAATGTGACCACCAACAATAGGTGTAATTCTTTGTCTTTAAGGCAGGTGGTAACTTAAAGCATGACGAAAGTTATGCAGACGCTTTCTGCATAACTTTTGCCACGCATTAAGCGACTACCTGCTTTTCAAGACACCTACATATATTTGGTATGTAGCAACCTAAGTTGTCGCTTTAGAGGGGTTTTACTGTATTTGCTTTTCAATTAGTTTCAATTAAATTTATAGTGCGTAACCCTTTTCTCCATGAATATGCCTTTAAATGCCTTTGCAAACAGAGTAAACCCAAATCTTTTGCAAATTGAGTAGACCCTATAGGAGCCATCAGATCAAGGTCTGCTCTGTTTGCTAATGGGAATATTTAGATGTGATTCTACCAGGGTTGGCAAAATGCCGGCATTTATGAGTATTTACCGTGCCGGCGGTAAATACCGGTAAATACCGGGATTTACTGGCGTTTACTGGCACTTACTGGCATTTACTGGTATTTTGAATTGTCCAGGGGCTTAGCACATATTTAAACCATCCTAATGTGCTTTATTAGTTCTCTAATCATACATACAAGTTTTGCCTTATGTATTTGCAGTGTAAACAACCAGAAAAATAAAATAAAAGGTGTAATTAGGGCCCTGCTTGGAAATGCAGGAGCCCTATAGGAATCACAATTCTGTCCATCCGTTAACACTTTTGATGTGACATGATAACTCAAACAGTACTTCACATATTGGTTTCATATTTAGGCATATGCTTAGTATCATCAGAGGAAGATGCCTATAGCTTTGGGGTTGAATCTGATCACTATGTCTAGAGTTATCTGCCCTTGATTACAAGGTTCTCTCTCTCTCTCTCTCTCTCTAGTTTAAGCTGAATTTTGAATGAACCAAGATTCATGAAAATCAAAATCAGTCAGTTGTAGAAAACTGAGTAACAGATAAGAGAAACAATACTGGCCACCTAACCCACTGCAAATTACTTCAGATCAGCTCTCAAAACAATACTTTTGACACCTCTACTGGCCACTATGGTAATTGTTGTAAAAACATACACACTTTTCATTTAAGAGATACACACAATGAACCATGAAGTGTCAAACACAATATAGACAATTTGGAGGGGGCAATGATTCAGATTAAACCAATCAAACTGCAGTATCAGACAAAGGAGTTGGTCTGTTGTACTGATGATTTTAACACATTGTACCAGCAGAATCATGCCATTACGGTATTTAAATTTAGAGCTATACAGAACTTTTCTGTAAACCAGATGAAAATCCTAGATAAGATATATAAGCCATCTGATGAGGTAACCCTTGGCCATCTGATGAGGTAACCCTCAGTAAAATGATGGTTAAAAATCAATAAATAAACTTATCAATATTCCACTAGCCAGCAATTTAAAACAGCCTTTATAAAAACAATAAACTTCAAAGAAATAATATATATTCCACCTTTTCTGGAGTATTTGCCAGTAAATGCCAGTATTGGCCATTTTGGGAGTATTTACCGGACCGGTAAATACCGGTATTTACCAGCGGTATTTACCGCCCCCGGTATTTACCGCCCAACCCTGGATTCTACAGTTTATGCCATTGTCAGAATTTCCTGTGTTCATGTGGTGTTATGAAAATATGTAATTTATGTTCATGGTGTCTTTATTTCTTTAAACTTGAATATTCATGGAGTAAAGTGTTAATGGACTTATTCAGCTTAATGAGCCAGTGGAGATGGAAGATTGTGTGTTCAAATATTTATGGTATGTATGTTTATAACGGATTCATTAACTGTTTCCCTGTTCTATGTTTAGTCCAAATTTCAATACATACTGAATATTCATGCACAAAATAGTTATAATGAAATATGGAATGTGTAACACTGTAGCTATTTTAGAAAGTAAAGATACAGATCTTTCAAATTCCAGTAGCAAACAGAGCAGACCCTGATCAGATGGCTCCAACAGATCTGAGTCTACTCTGTTTGCAAAGGTGAGAAAACACGTCTATATGAGGGAAAGGGTTAACAGGGTGCTGGGGTTAATGTTTTTTTTTCTTTTCCAGGCAGTTCTGATGAGTTGTAAAACTACACAAGAATACTCTTTCTTGGATTACATTACAAGCGGGTAAGTACTGATGAGTTGTAAAACAACACTAGAATACTCTTTCTTGGATTACATTACAAGCTGGTAAGTTCTGATGAGTTGTAAAACTACACTAGAATACTCTTTCTTGGATTACATTACAAGCGGGTGAGTACTGATGAGTTGTAAAACAACACTAGAATACTCTTTCTTGGATTACATTACAACCGGGTAAGTTCTGATGAGTTGTAAAACAACACTAGAATGCTCTTTCTTGGATTACATTACAAGTGGGTGAGTACTGCTGAGTTGTAAAACAACACTAGAATGCTCTTTCTTGGATTACATTACAAGTGGGTGAGTACTGTTCAGTTGTAAAACAACACTAGAATACTCTTTCTTGGATTACATTACAAGTGGGTGAGTACTGCTGAGTTGTAAAACAACACTAGAGTGAATGCTCTTTCTTGGATTACATTACAAGCGGGTGAGTACCTGGAAAGAGCAGTCAATGATAACCTTTTACCAGATGAATATTCATAATTTCTGCACATTATGAATATTAATTTCTTTTCTCAAACAATGAAATTTGTTGTCAAAGCAAAAAGTAGATACATGTATTCAGATCTGTAACATATATGCAAACAGAGGTGACCCTGGAAGAAATATTCACTTTGAGATTTATGGCAGACAACCAAGTTTTCAGATGATAAAGTGTTTGTACCAAATCAAGAGCTTGTCCATAAAATCAGTAAATAATTTGGGAGGTTTAAAACATGAGAATTTTGCCATTGCCTTGTCATTATTAAGTCATTGTCAGTGTTGTGAAATTATATTCCTTTAGAAAAAAAAATGCTGACAGAGACATATTCACTTGCAGTGCCTGTATTACATTGCAATTGTACTATAACAGGACAACATTCAACCCCTTGAATGTGGGGAATGAGCGCGCTTGCATTTGCAAACAGTGTAGACCAAGATAAGAGGGCTCCTAGTGGCCCTAAATCCTCATTAAAAATTATATCCTTTTATTTTGAATGGACTTTAACTTTAACCCTTTTCTCCATGAATATGACTTTCTATGCCTTTGCAAATGCAGCAGATCCAGAACAACCATATGACCTGGGTCTGCTCTGTTTGATTATGAAATAATATAGATATGAAACTACAGTTTCTACTGTGGCCAAACATTCCCGTGCCCGTGCGCCATTATAAAAATTAATCTAATTAATATTCATGATATCATTATTTCTTACATGTATATCATGGAGTATAGGGTTATCCCTTTCCCTCATATAAACATGTTTTCACGCATTTGCAAACAGAGTAGACCCAGATCAGACGGCTCCTATAGGAGCCGTCTGATCAGGGTCTGCTCTGTTTGCTAATGGAATTTGATTTTTCTGTTTCTTTACTTTCTAAAATGGCTACAATGTTCCCCCTTCGATATTTCATCATAACTATTTTGTCCATGAATATTCAGTAGGTATTGAAATTTGTAATAAATATTGAACAGGGAAAGGGATAATCAATGATGGACCTTTCTAACATTCAAAAGATTAATCTGCACTTACATTATGATACTGATTATGTAATTATCTCTTTTATTTTAGGACAGAGATGGCTTTCACAGTAGCAATAGATTTCACAGCATCAAACGGCAACCCCTCAACCCCCTCATCTCTTCATTATCTCAACCCATATGGCTCTCCCAATCAATACTCCATGGCCATTCAGTCAGTAGGGGAGATAATCCAGGACTATGACAGGTAGCTCAGGCTATAATAGTATAGAAACATTTTTAGAATTTTAAAATTAGTTAGATAGGCTATCATAGATTTCAAGTTTTAATCCTTTACTTCATAATTACGCTTTTATACGACTTTGCAAACAGATAGATGGCTGCTATAGGAACCATCTGGTTAGGCTTTACTCTTTTTGCATATTAAATTAGATATATTTGATTCTACATTTAGTTCTAGGTCCAAGACTTTTCTTGTTCATATGCCATTATAGATACAGTATAACCTCTCTTAACCGGAATTCTACTAGATAAGAATTTAGATACTTTTAGGCAGGTGGCTGCTTGATGCAGGGTGAAAGTCATGCAGAAAGCTCCTCTAGGAGCTTTCTGCATGACTTTCACCCTGCATTAAGCTGCCACCTGTCTCCAAGACCGATATTCATACTAAATTTAAGGGCCGGTTAAGAGAGGTTTTACTGTATTAAGCTAATTAGGGCCCTGCATCGAGATGCGGGTGCCCTATAGTAATCAGCTCGTCCGTCCATCTGTCTGTTTTCTTGTTTTTGCCCAATATCTCCTCAAGGAATGGTTCAATTTTCACCAACTTGATCAGTGTACTGTATATCCAATTACCTCGCATGGGATTTGTGTTTGGCAATTTCCGAGTATTTTTCGGAAAATTACAGGCATTTTCACTTAGGCTGCTGCAATCTGATAAGACGATTGGTTTCCGCGAAATATCTCCTCAAGGAGGTGTCCAATTTTCACCAAACTAGCTTAGTGTACTTGATATCCAATCCAATTACCTTGCATGGGTTCTGTGTTCGGCAATTTCCGCGCATTTTTCCGTAAATTACGGGCATTTTCGCTTAGGATGCTGCAATCTGATTGGCTGATTGGTTTCCATGCAATATTTCCTGAAGGAATGGTCCAACTTTTGTCAAACTTGCTCAGTGTACTGTACTTGATATCCAATTACCTCGCATGGGTTCTGTGTTCAGCAATTTCTGCGCATTTTTCTGAGAATAACAAGCATTTTCACTTGGGCTGCTGCAATCTGATTTAGCTGATTGGTTTCCTTGCAATATCTCCTCAAGGAATGGTCCAATTTTCACCAAACTTGCTCAGTGTACTTGATATCCAAGTACTCTACATGGTTTTTGTGTCCAGCTATTTTGGCGCAGTTTTTTTAAAATTACGGTCGTTTTCAGTTAGGCTGCTGCAATCTGATCAGCTGATTTGTTTCCGTGCTATATCTCCTCAAGGAATGGTCCAATTTTCATCAAACTTGCTTGGTGTACTTGATATCCAAGAACCCCGCATGGGTACTGTGTTTGGCAATTTCAGGGACTTTTTTTAAAATTACAGGCATTTTCACTTAGGCTGCAGCAATCTGATTAGCTGATTGGTTTCCACACAATATCTCACCAAACATATTTATTGATGATGATACAATCTGATTGGCTGATTGGTTTTGTGGCATATGATTATCTTCAGAAAGATTGGTCCGATTTCTATCAAACTTGCTCACTATATGCTTATTATTAAAGTACATGTACCTAGCAAGAGTACCCAGTTAAGCAAATTACATGCATATTTTATTATGCTGCTGCAGTAGGAAAATCAGGCTTACAACAATATGCAGACATATGCGATACCTCCTGTGCGGGCGGGTACCTTCTTGGGCAGTAGTCTATTTAATATTTGTACATACGTTTATTTCCAGCACGAATATTAACCTTTTCCCTTTAATATATAAATGCCTTTTCATGCATTTGCTAGAGAGTAGACCCAGATCAGATGGTTTCTACAGTTTCTGCCTTTATCAAAATAGCCTTGTTCATATTGTCATTATAATACAGGAGAACCCCTCTAATGCGACCACGTAATGAATAACCATAGCTGCTTTTATAGGCAGATGGTTGCTTAATGCAGGACGAAAGTAATGCAGAAAGCTCCTATAGGAGCTTTCTGCATAACTTTCGTCCTGCATTAAGCTACCACCTGCCTCTGTCACCCAGAATTATGTCCATTTTTGGTGGTCGCATTAGAGGGGTTTTACTGTAATTCATTTAATTAATATTCATACAGTCATTATCTTTTACATGAATATTCATCAGGTAAAGCAAGGGGTTGCTTAATGCAGGTTGGATAAGAACAATGCAGAAAGCCCATGCAGGAGCTGTTTGCTTGATTTGTCCTGCTTTAAGCTACCACATGACTTACAAAAACAGAAATGGATGTTTTTAGCGACTTATTTTTAAAGAGGTTACAGTGATAGAGACACATTTTGACACCATTGCAGACAATAGATCCAGATCAGGTGGCTCCTGTAGGAGCTTTCTGATTAAGGTCTGCCTTGTTTGCTTTACTTAGAAACATATATGAATATTCATCAGGTAAAGGGTTAATAACAATTTAATTAACCTTTCCCTGTTCTATATTTAGAAATTAAAGAAACTAAAGAAACAGATCTATCAAGTTCCATTAGCAAACAGAGCAGAACCTGATAAGATAGCTCCTATAGGAGCTGTCTGATCTTGGTCTACTCTGCTTGCAGGTGCATGAAAAGGCGTTTACAACTTTATATGAGGGAAAGGGTTAAGACATAAGAATACTAATTTTGACTTTCATGATAAGATAAATATACAATGTATGCCAATATGATTTCAATGGCATGTACGAGGGTTGTTCTGAAATTATTGAGACACTGTAAGTAAAATGGACATAGAAGGACATACTATTAAGATATAATGTCAGTAAATACTTGCATGTGTGTAGTTTGTACATGTGCAACATAACAATGCTGGACCCATGGATCACGCTTTAGCATCTTCCTAAAGAACGTATATATAGAAAATTAGCATTAAAATGTAAGCAAAAGTTTTTGTACTATATTAACATAGTTTAATGCCTTAGAGATAAATGTATGCCTTTTAGCGCATTTACAACAGAGTAGACCCAGAAGATGGCTACTATAAGAACCTTTTTAGCAGGATCTGCTCTGTTTGCTTATTGAATAATATAGATCTGAGTAACGTTTCTGCCATAGCCAATAAAATCCTGTGTTCAGGACCTATTTTAACCCTTTCCTCCATAGGCTATTTTTAGACCCAACAAATCTACTCAAAAGAAGCATTTACTAGAGAAAAGGAAAATGTTAGAATTTTGCAGTTTGAAACCATTGTGAAAGATAGAGCATTTGCTCCTATAGGAGCAAATGCTCTATTTATCACAATGGTTTCAGGAAGTGGTTATTACAGAGGCGTAGAGAGGCATAAATATGCATCTAATTAAAATTCATGATGTAGCTGTAGTTTACATGAATATTCATCAGGTCAAAGATTATGAATGGTTTGCTCTGTGATTTGTATGAACAAACATGGTGTCATTATTTTAATTTTTTTTCAGTGACAAGTTGTTCCCAGCTCTTGGCTTTGGGGCGAGGTTTCCTGACCAAAGTGTTCAGCATGAATTTGCCTTGGTATGTACATTTTGTAGTTAATTTCATTAGTGTATACAGGCTATATACAGTTTCGTTGACAGTGGTTAATATTTGCAGTGTTTTATTATCTGATGCATATACAGTGCACACCCTAATCAGATACATGTTTTCATTCTCCGTTCGTAGCTCGAAAGACACATTTTCTCTTCCCAGTGCTCATATATTTGTAAAAAAAAAATGAATTTAATGACAGTTTTTCTTCAAAATTTCCCTTAAGTTAAAATTTCTGAATACTGTTCTTTTACCCTTTACTCCATGAATATTTCTGTAAGAAGTAATTTCTGTAAAATGTAAGAAGTAATAACATCATGAATAAGGGAATTGTTGGCGCTGACAAAAATGTAGAATCAGATCTTTATTATTCCATAAACAAACAGAGCAGACACTGATCAGACAACTCCTGCACAAGAGCCAGTTGATCTGGGTCTACTGTATTTGAAAAAGTGTTAAAAGGCATATATATGGAGTAAAGGGTTAACCCATTACCTCATAGGCTATTTTTAGTCATATAGCTTCTGGATTAATCTACCGAAAAGGAGCATTAATTCGAGAAAAGGAAAATTTTAGAATTTTGTAGTTTGAAACCATTGTGATAAATAGAGCATTTGCTCCTATAGGAGCAAATACTCTATTTATCACAATGGTTTCACAATGTGACTTTTATAGAGTCGTCAAAAGTCGTCAATATGAGGGAAAGGGTTAATAGAGAGAACCAATAAAAATTGAATCTAACTCACTGAACCACTGAGCTGTTATAACATTATGCTATAGTTCATTATCTTGTAAGGAGGAGTCAAATGTACTTTTAATTCTTTAATTTTGTTTTTGTTCCACAGAATTTCAACCCCGCTAACCCATACTGTGCAGGTGTACAGGGCATTCTCCAGTCCTACTTCACTGCGCTCAAACAAGTCCAGTTGTATGGACCAACCAACTTCGCACCCTGTATTAACCATGTGGCAAGGTAGGTCTTATTACCCTAAGTATTTGGACACCCTGTCTATTTGGACACTCTGTCTATTTGGACATCCTGTCTATTTGGACACCCTATTTGGACATCCTGTCTATTTGGACATCCTGTCTATTTGGACATCCTGTCTATTTGGACACCCGGTCTATTTGGACATCCTGTCTATTTGGACACCCTGTCTATTTGGATACCCAGTCTATTTGGACACCCTGTCTATTTGAACACCCTGTCTATTTGGACATCCTGTCTATTTGGACATCCTGTCTATTTGGACATCCTGTCTATTTGGATACCCTGTCTATTTGGACACCCGGTCTATTTGGACATCCTGTCTATTTGGACACCCTGTCTATTTGGACATCCTGTCTATTTGGATGTCCGGTCTATTTGGACACCCTGTCTATTTGGACACCCTGTCTATTTGGACACCCTGTCTATTTGGACATCCTGTCTATTTGGACATCCTGTCTATTTGGATACCCTGTCTATTTGGACACCCTGTCTATTTGGACATCCTGACTATTTGGACATCCTGTCTCCCCTCTCCGTGGGTTTAACCCTTTCCTTGTTCAATATTCATGTAAGAAACAATGACATCATGAATATTTACTAGCTAAATTTTTATAATGTGAACTTTTCAAGGCAATGTTTTGCATTAACAAAAAGTGTAGAATCAGATTTATATTATGTAAAAAGTAAACAGAGAAGACCCAGATCAGACGACTCCTACAGTAGCCATCTGATCTGGGTCTACTCTGTGAAGGCGTTGAAAGGAGTAAAGGATTAACATGAATTCAGATGTACAGTAAAACCTCTCTATAGCGGCCACTAAATTACATAAAGTATTTTGTGTCAAAGGCAGGTGGGTGCTTAAAGTAAGGTGAAAGTAAAACAGAACACTCCTATAGGAGCGTTCTGTTTTACCTTGCTTTAAGCACCCACCTGCCCTAAATACCAATTAATTAAAACAATTTAGTGGCCGTTATAGAGAGGTTTTACTGTATTATAAAAAAGGATAAACAATCAAAGCAGTTTTATGTAGACATGTTTTATTCACACCAACATTTCAACCGTTACAATGGTCATCAGTGTATGTTATTATCTTAACCCTTTACTCCATGAATATTCATTATGTAAATCAATTGGATTAGTTTTGATAATGGCACATGAACACATAGAGATTTGGCTTTGGCAGAAATTATTTATGTAATTGAAATTCCATAAGCAAACAGAGCAGGCCTTGATTAGACGGCTCCTATAGGAGCTGTCTGATCTGGTTCTACTCTGTTTGCAAAGACATTAAAAGTCATATTTATAGAGTAAAGGGTTGGTAGGAGCATTAACTTTTAAAAAATGACACATGCATGGAATATGTATACAATGTATAAAATAGTCAAAAAATGTTAATACATTTATTAACAAGCAAACTTGATGATTTTTTGTTATCATCTCTTGTAACATGTTTTCATTCTTTTACCTGACAGAGATACCTTTTGATGAATTGCAAATAGAGTAGACCAATATAAGTTAGCTCCCGTAGGAGTCAACTGATCAGAACCTGCTCTGTTTGATTCAGGGATAAGGTAGATCTGATTCTACTGTATCTGCAATGGCAAAAAAAATCCTGTGTTCATATGCCATTATAAAATTTATCTAATTAGCCCATTTCCTCTTAGGCTATTTTTTAGATCCAACCTCTTTAAATAAATCTACCGAAAAGGAGAATTAACTAGAGAAAAGTAACTTTTTAGAATTTTGTAGTTTGAAACAATTGTGATAAATAGAGCATTTGCTCCTATAGGAGCAAATGCTCTATTTATCACAATGGTTTCAATATGTGACTTTTGCAGAGGCGTCAAAAGGCGTCAATATGAGGGAATGGGTTAAGAATGATTTGTTTAGCATTAGAGTTTCATTATAAAAGGTAAATACATCGTTTGTACTTTCAGGTTTGCAGCCAGTAAACGAGATGGATCTGCCTACTTTGTGTTACTCATCATCACGGACGGTGTGATAACAGATATGCCACAAACAAAACAAGCAATTGTCAATGTGAGAACACATACCCTTTAGATTATGAATTTTCAGAATAAGTTCCTCCTTCCTAATGAAGATTTTTTTCTTTCACTGGAAAAATATGAATTTTCAACATAAATTCCTAATGAAGAATTTTTCCTTTCACTGGAAAAAGAATAGTTTATATTGTGGAATTATGAGATTGCAATGCAATGGTTGATTATAGATTGTATAAAAAAGGGTGAATTCACTAGACCTGATCACTTTGTACATTTTATAAATTTTGCTTCATCTAATCTCAAAGTACAGTAGCACCTGTCTTAACCCATTACCTCATATGCTATTTTTAGATACAACCTCTTTGAATAAATCTACCGAAAAGGAGCATTAACTAGAGAAAAGGAAACTTTTAGAATTTTGTAGTTTGAAACCATTGTGATAAATAGAGCATTTGCTCCGCTACAGAGGCTTCTACAGAGTCATCAAAAGTCGTCAATATGAGGGAATGGGTTAAGTGACCATTGATTTATCTAACATAGGAGTCGTAAGATGCTAGTGGATGCATA
This sequence comes from Azorinus chamasolen, assembly GCA_963576725.1. Taxonomy (NCBI): domain Eukaryota; kingdom Metazoa; phylum Mollusca; class Bivalvia; order Cardiida; family Solecurtidae; genus Azorinus; species Azorinus chamasolen. The sequence goes on from OY755244.1 coordinate 53,203,195, forward strand.
ATGCAGGACAAAAGTATTACAGAAGGCTCATATGGGAGCTCTCTGCATTAGTTTTGACCTACATTAAGCTACCACCTACCTTACAGACCTTTACAGAACGATGCTTTGTTTACTAATATAATAATAGAAATCTGATATTTCTGTTATGGAAAAAATTCTCATATACTAATAAATATTTAATAAAAAATCAGCACATAATTATTTGTGATGTCATTATTTCTTACATGAATATTTATTAGGTAAACTAAATACATACAGGCATTGGCATTAACTTGAGGTGCTTTTGTTTGTTTAAGAAATGGTCAATATCATTTGGTTATCATTTTGTGTGTTGATCTTCTTGTAGGCTGCTACCTTACCAATGTCAATTATCATAGTTGGAGTTGGAGATGCTGACTTTGAAGGTTAGTTCTGAGTAGTTGGATCAGATTTACCCATTCCCTTACGAATAAACATTAATAAATCAGGGTTTGTGTATGTATATTGTATCTTCTTGGAAAAAAATATGTTTATGCCACATGATCTAGATTGTAGGGAAGGTGAATATTATGTTTGGCCTGGGTGTCTGTTTGAAACTTTAACCTTGGCCATAGCTTTTTAACTACATGTACATCAAAACCTCTCTATAACGACCACTAAATTACACCAAGTATTTTGTGTTAAAGGCAGGTGGCTGCTTAAAGCAAGGTGAAAGTAAAACAGAACGCTCCTATAGGAGCGTTCTGTTTTACTTTCACCTTGCTTTAAGCATCCACCTGCCCTAAATACCAACTAATTAACACAATTTAGTGGTCGTTATAGAGAGGTTTTACTGTATTAGAGAAAGAGATGTCAAACTTGCCATTTATGCTCATCTCATCTCATGAAGCAGCACATGTTGAGTGGTGCCATATTAAGATCAAGGTCAAAATTCAAGGCCAGAGGTCAATATTATAGGTCAAAGTCTCTATTTGGGTATAGTGTTTCACAAGGATTTTTTTTGACCTGCATTATGCTACCACCTGCCTTACAGATCCATAATTGTACCTCTTTTTGATGGCCGCCTAAGACAGGTTCTGGTGTATGAACCACTATTTTATAATAAATATAACTTAAAGTTTCTCTTCATATTTATCTACTTTCTTTCTCATTTTAGCAATGGATATTCTGGATGGTGATGATGTTAGACTGTCCTACCAGGGAAGATATGCTGAGAGAGACATTGTACAAGTATGTATGAGAAAGGAATGTACATGAGAACCTCTGAAAATGAATGAACCTTTTATTGAATAAGTATGGGAGTCCTTAGGCGCAGTTTGCTGATTAATGCAGAAAGCTCCTAACCTTTTCCACCGATTTTTACCTGCATTAACCCATTCCTTCATATTGACACCTTTTGACGCCTCTGTAAAAGTCACTTTTTGAAGCCATTGTGACAAATAGAGCATTTGCTCTATTCATCACAATGGTTTCAATACTTCATAATTCTTAAATTTTCCTTTTCTCTAGAACATGCTCCTTTTTGGTAGATTTATGCAAAAGAGGTTGGGTCTAAAACAAGCCTATGAGGGTATGGGTTAAGTTGCAACCTTTCTGTAAACAAACAGATTGATTGATTGATTGTGAATTGTTTGGAGACATTACTCTACAGTTAATCTTTTACCTGATTAATATTCATGTAAGAAATAATGATATCATGAATATTTATTAGCTGAAGTTTTCTAATGGTATATTGGCAACTTAAAATCACATCTATATAATTTCTTACACAAACAAAGCAGACCCTGATCAGATTGCTACTGCACTCTGTTTGCAAAGGCATGAAATTATGAGTCTATGAAGTAAAGGGTTAATTCAGTATTGACTGTCCTTGACAGAAGATAATAAATGGAAGTTGATATACATGTATATTCATGTCTCTTAACCCTTTCCCTCATATAAACATGTTTTCACACATTAGCAAACAGAGTAGACCCAGATCAGACGGCTCCTGACCAGGATCTGCTCTGTTTGCTAATGGAATTTGAAATATCTGCTTCTTTACTTTCTAAAATGGCTACAATGTTCCACCTTCCGTATATCAATATTACTATTTTGTCCATAAACATACAGTAGGTACTGAAACTTGGAATAAACATAGAACAGGGAAAGGGTTCAATTATGAAATTCTTAAAATTCAGGCACATTTGATTCAATGTAAAATTTGAAATCTTTAATCCTTTACTCCATAAATACGCCTTTCTACACCTTTGCAAACAGAGAAGACCCAGATCAGACGGCTCCTGTATTAGCCGTCTGATCAGGGTCTGCTCTGTTTGCTTATGAAATAATATATATATGACACTACAGTTTCTGCCATTATCAAATTTTCCTGTGTATGTTTGCCGTTATGAAAATGAATCTAATTAATATTCATGATGTAATTATTTCTTGCATGAATATTCATGGAGTATAGGGTTAAATTGTGAAATTCTTAAAATTCAGACACATTGGATTCAATGTAAATGTCTGGATCAGCAAAATTTTGATTAATTGCACGCTAGCAACGAACTTGTGGTTACCTTTGACAACAGATTGGATCAAGATGAGGTGCTAAGTAAATTCATCAGAATCCAGACTGTTTGACACCTAGGTGAAATTGTGGAGGCGTAACAGGAAAATTAGTTTTGAGATCTGTAGCAGACAACAAATTTGACAGAAGAGATTAACCCTTTCCTTCATATTAATGCCTTTCCACACATTTTCAAACAGAGTAGACCCAGATCAAAAGGTTCCTGTCAGGGTCTGCTGTGTTTGCTTATGAAGTTATAACAGATTTGATTCCTCAGGTTTTACTCAAAACCATAAAATCTCAAATGCATATGCCATTAACCCTTTCCCTCATATAAACATGTTTTAACGCATTTGCAAACAGAGTAGACCCAGATCAGACAGCTCCTATAGGAGCCGTTTGATCAGGGTCTGCTCTGTTTGCTAATGGAATTTGATAGATCTGTTTCTTTACATTCTAAAATGGTTTATTTGTTCCACCTTCCGCACTTCATTTTAACTATTTTATCCATGAATATTCAGTAGGTATCGAAATTTAGAATAAACATAGAACAGGGAAAGGGTTAATAATTATAAATACAAAATCACCTTAAAGTTATTCATGGTGTCATTATTTCTTAAATGAATTTTAAGCAGGGAAAAGGTTAACTCTCCATACAAAGAGTTAATAGAGTAAATAACTTATTTGCATATGGTTCCAGATTAATGAATCAGAAATATTTTTTGCATTTCTTCGTACATTATTTATGATGATTATGGAATCTGTTTCAAGCAAATTACTTTTGGATAGACGATTATTAAGATTTTATTAATTTAAACCTTTATTCCATGCATACATCTTTTAATGCCTTCGCAAAACAGAGTAGACCAAGATCAGAAGCTTCTGTTGGAGTTGTCTGATCTGGGTCTGCTCTGTTTGTTTGTGGAATAATATTGATATGATTCTTCAGTTTCGGCCATGGTCAAAACTTACTGTTTTTATTTGCCATTAAAAAAAGATCAGCAAATTAATAGTCATGATGTCATTATTTCTTACATGAATATTCATGGAGTAAAGGTTTTATGCATTAATGAGATTTAACCCTTTGAATATACAAAAACAATATTCTGACATTTGCACACAATGTAGACCATGTCAGGAATATTACAGTCTTTCATACACAATGGACTCAACTGTTTGCCCATTCCCTCATATTGATGCCTTTTGATGCCTCTGTAAAAGTCACTTTCAGAAACCATAGTCATACATAGAGCATTTGCTCCATAGGAGCAAATGCTCTATTTATAACAATGGTTTAAAATAAGCACACTTCTATAAGTTTCTTTTTCTCTAGTACATACTCCTTTTCAGTAGATTTATTCTGAGGTTTGGTCTCAAAATAGCCTATGAGGGAATGGGTTAAACAATACACTGACCCTCTTGCAAGTCAAAGCCTTTCACAGTGAATGGATTCTACTGTTAGACACTTCGAAAATTTAGCATTCAAAAGGTTAAACATGTACACTGTATATATGCAAATGTGCTTATTAATTCTTGGTGTCACAAAACATGTACAAATCCATGGTACCTCACAAAAATTGTTTTATACCATCACATCCAATCACTTCAAAGCACTTGGTACTTTGGCTGCTTAACATTATTAATTTGATATTTTTGCACAACTTTATCTGGATTATGCTCATCAGCTTCGTCTACTCCAGCCTCTTTTATGAGTCTCTTGTAGCCTTTTCAGACAATTCGCCCCCATATTAGACTCTTTACAAATTTGGCATTTCATTAGTATCATAACTGTTACATTCTGATCAACAAGGAAATGGAAGAATGATGCACCTTGAGAACTGCTGAAGATGAAAGTGCTTGCTGATGAAATTGGCTTAAACCCTTTACCTGATAAATATTAGTATAAGAAATTATGACATCATGATTATTTACCCATTCCCTGTTCTACGTTTATTTCAAATTTCAATACCTACTGAATATTCATGGACAAAATAGTTATGATAAAATATGGAAGCTGGAACATTTAAGCCATTTTAGAAACTAAAGAAACAGATCTATTCAATTCCATTAGCAAACAGAGCAGACCCTGATCAGACTGCTTCTATAGGAGCCGTCTTATCTGGGTCTACACTGTTAGCACATGTGTGAAAAAGCATTTATATGAAGGAAAGGGTTAATCAGATTATTTTTTATAATGATATAGGAACACATTGCTATAGCAAAAGCTATACAATCAGATATATGTGATCCCATAAGAAGAGCTTGATTGATCAGATGGCTCCTACAGGAGCAATCTAATATGGGTCTACTCTGTTTACAACAAAAGGTGTCTCTTTCAAGTAAAGGGTTAACCCTTTAAATACTGAAGTTTCAAAATGGAATAGCGGCTTAGCCTAGCCTGTCAGTGTTTATTAACTCTAGAGACCTTCAGTAGTAAAGGATTAAATTTACTATAAGATATTGAATGACAAACAGTGCAGACCCAGATTAGAGGGCTAGTACACGATCCAGACTTTGCAAATGCCCGTTAACTGCATTCAAAGGTTTAACAGTCAAACTTTTTTAAACAATCTTTTGCATAACAAGACAGCTATGTAAGGCCTTTCTGTGTTTTTTAAACTCTGTGTAGCATTTGAATTGCATAAAACATCCACCTGCTTCTAAACAATGTTGTTTAGATTTTCTCCTAATTTGCTGTTTAATGCAGGTTTGATTGTATTTACAGTAATACCATGAACAAAATCTTGAAACTTGTACTGTACCAATCAATTTGTGTTATTATGTTATCACCTTCGTTAAGCCTTTCCTCCATAAATACGCCTTTCTTCGCCTCTGTAACAACCACTTCTTGAAACTATTGTGATAAATAGAGCATTTGATCCTATAGGAGCAAATGCTCTATTTATCACAATGGTTTCAAACTACAAAATTCTAAAATTTTACTTTTCTCTAGTAAATGCTCCTATTGGGTAGATTCATTCTAAGAGGTTGGGTCTAAAAATAGCTCATGGAGAAATGGGTTAAGCAGTCAACATAAGTATGCAAAACAGGAGCTTGAAGTTTTTAGAGTTATCCTTCCTTATACACTTAACCCTTAACTCCATAAATACACCTTTTTTCGCCTTTGCAAACAGAGTAGACCCAGATCAGACAGTTCCTATAGGAGCCATCTGATCAGGGTCTGCTCTGTTTGCTTATGATATGAGATAGATATGAGTCTGCAGTTTCTGCCATGGCCAACAATTTCTGTGTCCATGAGATATTATAACAATTAATCTAATTAATATTCATGATGTCATTATTTCTGAAATGAATACTCATGAAGTAAAGGTTTAACTAGTTATTCATACCACTTGTCTAAGGCAGCCATGTTTTTTTGCCATCACTGAGGGACATTAACAGTACAGGCCTTTCAGTATGAATTGATTTGTGAAAATTCTCACATTTAGTAGTACATGTAAAATGTTATCATTACTGCATGTAGTAACCTAACCCCGAAACAGTTCCAGCCCTTGTTTCGAACTGATCAGCATTTTGGTTAGAGATAAATAATAACCACATTTCATAAACAGGTCCAAAGTTTAACACCACAAAGTTTAACACCACAAAGCCAGTGATAGAAACACCCTGTTTTAACCCTTTACCTGATGAATGTTCATGATAGAAATAATAACAGCATTAATGTTTATCAGCTGTATTTTAACTTTGGCCATGGCAGAAACATTCGAATCAGATCTATAAAATTTCATAAACAGAGCAGACCCTAATCAGATGTTTCCAACAGGAGCTATCTGGTCTGGCTCTACTCTATTTGCAAATGGGTGAAAAAGTGTTTCTATCAAGACTATTTAAAGATAGGAGTCTTAACCCACTCCCTCATATTGACGACTTTTGACGACTCTGTAAAAGTCACTTTGTGAAACCATTGTAATAAATAGAGCATTTGCTCCTATAGGAAACCATTGTAATAAATAGAGCATTTGCTCCTATAGGAGCAAATACTTTATTTATCACAATGGTTTCAAACTACAAACTTCTAAAAGTTTCCTTTTCTCTAGTTAATGCTCCTTTTTGGTAGATTTATTCAAAGAGATTGGATCTTAAAATAGCCTATGAGGTAATGGGTTGATGTATGACTTCATGGACATTTTGCATGTGGACTCATGATGGATCATGTGCCTCAGACTGTTATTCTTATTCTTAAACACTTTGCATTAATTCTTTTTTTTTTCAATTTATTTTGACTAGCAGTTTTTTTTATTTCTATTTTCATTTAGGCAGATTAGCAGTTTTTTTTATTTCTATTTTCATTTAGACAGATTTTTTTTTAAAAACAATAATTTTCCATACATCTAGCACTTTTCCCCATTTTTTTTTTACTTGCAGTTTGTTCCATTTCGAAATTTTCTGACTCGAGATCAGCAAAACAGTCAGTTCATTCAGGCTGCCTTAGCTAAAGAGGTGCTAGCTGAAATTCCTGAGCAGTTCCTCGGTTATATGAAGCTTCACAATGTCTTGCCAAGATCCTCAGCTACCGCTCCCCCACCCAGTTAAAAAAGATGTGAGCTTTACTTTTGGGGAAAAAATCCCAAAAATCTAGAACATTTTCATTTAGCCTTTGACAGACATTTTACCTTTGTTTTTGTAGGCTTTTTCTTCAATTAAAAAGTCCAGGAAACTGTTTTACTAAAGATTCTATGACTGAAATTATGGTAAGTTCTAACACACGATGGTTGGAACTTCCAGTTGCAATCGTTGTATGTAAGAACGTATAATAATTTAGGTCATACAAAGTTAGCCTTTATTGCAGCTCACTAGAGTGTGTGATAATTTCCACTGTCTGAGTAAGAGAAAATGTTGTAAATTAGGACTTACAGTAAATTTTGTCGTACAATCTTTAGTAAAATGAGATACTGGCATTGTTATGGCCTTAGTATCAAAGTGGCCTTTCATCTTGTACATGCAAAATGTGTTTGACTCTATGTGTTATGGCAATGCCAAAATGAAAATTTTCTTTTTATCATTTGATGAAAAGATTTTATTGCCATTTCCTTGATCTTGTGTGTTAACCCTTTCCCTCATAGAAACACCTTTTCTCACCTTTGCAAACAGAGTAGACTCATATCAGATGGCTCCTATTGGAGCCGTCTGATCAGGGTCTGCCGTTTGCTTATGAAATTATGACAGACCTGACTTTACAATTTCCAAAAATTCCTCTTACATACAGCATGATAAAAACTCAACTACTTGTCATAAATATTCATAAAGTCATTATTTCTAACATGAATAACCAACAGGGAAAGGGTTAACCTTTTACTTTGCATATATCCATGGCAGATTCAACCTATTGTGAATACTATTTCAATTTTTGTATCAAAAGTATCAAATAAGGCAGAGCAGCAGATAACGATGCATACTCAAATACTAAAATCATCCTTTCTCCACCAAACCCTATGTTACTACCATTCTTTAGAATCGTCTCTTCCAGACAGTGGAGAAATAAAGAAGTTATTCTTGAAAGTGTTTTAATTTATACTTCTTATCTGGACCTCTTTAAGGCAAACAGTAGAGAATCAGATCTGCAAACAGAACAGACCCTGTTAAACATTACCTCATAGGCTATTTTTTTTAGACCCAACCTCTTTGAATAAATCTACTGAATAGGAGCATTTACTAACAAAAAGGGAATTTTTTAGAATTGTGTAGTTTTGAAACCATTGTGATAAATAAAGCATTTTCTCCATCTGATCTCAGTTTACTTTGTTTGCAAAGATATAAACTACATTTTGTATTGGGATTATGGACTAACTGTTATCCCTTTCCCTGTTCAATATTCATGTAAGAAATAATGACAGCATGAGTATTTATTAGCTGATGTTTTATAATTGTACATGGACATAGGTTTTTTTTAACCTTGGCAGAAACTGTAGAACCAGGTCTATATAATTGCATAAGGAAACAGAGCAGGCATTGTAGAAAGTAACGACACAGATCTATCAAAATCCATTAGCAAACAGAGCAGACCCTGATCAGATGGCTCTTACAGGGTCTGCTGTGTTTGCTAATGCATGAGAATGCGTTTATATGAAGGAAAGGGTTAACCCTTTGAATGTGGGAAACAAGTTAGCTGTAATTTGCAAATGGACTCAGATCAGAGGACTTGTAGAGGAGCCCTCTGATCAGGGTCTGCTCTTTTGTCACTCAAGATCCTCTTGCAGATTATACCCTTTTATACTGAGTGGACTCTGTGATGGACCATTCCCATTTGAAAATGCAACATTTAAAGGGTTAATCCTTAGTCATAGGTGCAATGTAGGTCTACACTGTTTGCTTTAGGTAAACGTAATTCTGTCCATTTCCTTAGCAAATAGAGCAGACCCAGATCAGACAGCTCCTATAGGAGCTGTCTAATCAGGGTCTACTCTGTTTGCTTATGGAATTGTAATAGATCTATCGGGTTCAACCAATACCAAAAAATCCTTTGTTCATTTGCCATTATAAAATTTCAGCTAATAAAATTTAATATGCATAGAAATTGGTATCATTATTTCTTACATGAATATTCAACAGGGAAAGAATTCACAAGTAGTGCAATAATTGAAATGGTCCTTATTTCCTTGTCTCGTTAACGCTTTCCCCCATGACCCTTTATTTAACCCTTTCCTATAAATGCCTTTTCATGCATTTGCATTTACTATAGGAACCCTCTGATCAGGGTCTGCTCTGTTTGCTAATTATACCCCCCCACAACGAAGTTTGGGGGGGGGGGGGGGTATACTGGAATCAGGTTGTCCGTCTGTCCGTCCGTGGACACAATTTTGTCCGGCCTTCTTCTTCTACAGTTTTGCTACAATTTTGTTGAAAGTTCATGTATAGCCATATGACCATATAAACCTGTGCACCGCATATTTCCATTATGATCGGACCACTACTTCAGGAGTTATCTCCCCTTTTTAGTCCCCTACCAATGTTTTCTGGTTTTCTGGACTTTTTATGGAAGTGACTTGAGATATCAACTCTATATTTAGTACAAAGCTAAATCTAGATAAGTTACAGATTATGTTACAATGTAAGTCTGGTTGAATAATTATTTCCAGAGTTATTGCCCTTGAACTTTAATTTTTTTCTTCATATTTGTGATTTTCCAGACTTTTTTTGGAAGTGGTTGCAGATATTAACTTCATATTTGACATAAAGCTAAATCTAGATGATTTACAGCTTAATTCCCAATCTCAGTCTGGTTGAATAATTTTTGCCAGAGTTATGGCCCTTGAACTTTAATTTTTTGTCAAATTTTCAATTTTCCGGTCTTTCTTTGGAAGTGGTTGGAGATATTAACTTCATATTTGACATAAAGCTAAATCTAGATGAGGTACAGCTTAAGTTCAAATATCGGTCTGGTTGAATAATTTTTGTCAGTGTTATGGTCCTTAAACTTAATGTTTTTCTGAAAAGGTACCTAGCTTTAGAACTTTGGATTTGACAAAAACCTCATGAAAGGGTCTTACTTCTCTGAATTATTCTTCATTTTTGTTACACAAATCGGGTTGGGCCATGTATTGTTTTTAAATCTCTTCATGTTTCAGTATGTACATATGTTCAGATTGATGATAGGTGTTCTGACAAGCAGACATGTGGGGGGTATTCGTTAGCCTTTGGCTTACAGTTCTAGTTGAATTTGATAGATCTGTTTCTTTAGTTTCTAAATGGCTTCAATCTTCCACCTTCCATGTTTTATTATCAAATTAATTTGTCTATGAATATTCAGTAGGTATTGAAATTTGTAATACATGTACATATAAAACAGGGAAAGGGTTAAGAAATAATAACAATTAATATTAATTAGATTTATTATTATAATGGCATTTGAACACAGGAATCTTTGGTCATGGCAGAAACTGTAGAGAATATTATTTCATAAGCAAACAGAGTAGACCGTGATCAGATGGCTCATCATGTAGGAGCTGTCTGATCTGAGTCTACTATTTGCAAAGACATGAAAATGCCTTTTTATGAAGTCAAAGATTAATGATGTATAACTAGTCTGCATTACTTTTGAACTGCATTAACCCGTAACCTATTCCTATGTTTGTTCAAAATTTCAACACCTACTGGATATCCACAGACAAAATAGTTCTGATGAAATATGAAGGTTGAACATTGTAGCCATTTTAGAAAGTAAAGAAAACTGATTTATCAAATTGCACTAGCAAACAGAGCAGACCCTGATCCTATAGGAGTCATCTGATGATGATCTGGGTCTACTCTGTTTGCAAATGCATGGAAAGATGTTAATATGAAGGAAAGGGTTAAGATACCATCTGCTTTTTAAGATGCCTGTGTTTAATAAATGAATAGTTGCTTAAGACAAGTTTTGCTGTATTCAGAAATACTGTGTTTATATTTGTATCTTTTCTGCTCATTCACATATTTATCAAGGTTCTCTTTTATGTTTCAGTTTGTACCATTTAGAGAATTTATGGGACGTATGGGATCACAGAATGATTCAATTGCCAAAGCTGCCCTGGCCAAAGAAGTATTAGCCGAGATTCCTGAACAGTTTATTTCATATATGAAAAAGCATGGGATACAGCCGCGACAGATTCCAAACCAACAGCCACCCCAATATTCCTGAAAATGGAGACATATCATTGTTGACTGTATTATTTTTTTTACTGAGGGATCAACAACTGATCAAAGACCTACTTAGGAAGAAACTACATGTATTTTAGACATATGTGTGTATATATGTAGATATATAGCTCATTTATCAAATTTGCACTTATGGGAAATTGGCAATTACAAATATCGTACACTCCTTTATTATGTAGTCAGTGAAAACTCTGTATCCCTTTACTCTATGAATATTCATGTAAGAAATGATGACATCATGAATATCAATTACATTAATATTGAAAATGGCATACATGTATTAACCCATTCCCTTATACAAGTGCAGTTTGACACCTCTGTAAAAGTCATTTCATGAAACCATTGTGATAAATAGAGCATTTGCTCCTATGGAGCAAATGCTCTATTAATCACAATGGTTTCAAAACTACTCAATTCTAAAATTTACCTTTTTGTTTAAATAGTAAATGCTCCTTTTCGGTAGATTTATTCAATGAGGTTTGATCTAAAAATAGCCTATGAGGGAAAGGGGTAACACATGAAATGTTTGCCAAAGCAGAAACTGTAGAAAATGTAGCTACCATGTCCTCATGAATCTCCTTAGGTGATAAGCCTTTGAGGCCAAGGTATTGAATAATCGCATGATGGCCAACGTTGTCCATTTGCTTAGAAGTACTCATAGTAAGTAGCTTTGAGAATCAAATTCTGGCAAACAACAGAGAGAAAAAAATCCTTCTGTCTCTGCGGAGTGAATATAACACCTTTTCTACACGGACATCAATGGTATGTTTATAAGTGGTCTGTTTCTACCACAGGCCACGGACTTATCAATCATCCCTCGTATATTATTCCATAAGCAAACAGAGCAGACCTTTCTTATGTAAACCAGGCATGGAGTCTGACATCATTCTCAAGTGTCAGATTGGTCAGATTTTGAACATTTTTGATGCTTGAGAGTGAACTCTGACTCAAGCAGAAAGTTTTATAATCTCAGTGGCTGCTGTTTTGAGCCTTCATCTAAAAAGAAGGGATTCTTTAATCCTTTCACTGTTCTATATTTATTCCAAATTTCAATATGTACTGAATATTCATGGACAAAATAGTTATAATGCAATATGGAAGGTGGAATATTGTAGCTATTTTAAAAAGTAAAGAAACGGATCTGTCGAATTCCATTAGCAAACAGATCAGACGGCTCCTATAGGAGACGTCTGATCTGGGTCTACTCTGTTTTGGAAAGGCGTATTTATGGAGTAAAGGGTTCAAAGAGAAAAAAATGTGGGATTTAAATTAGCAATAAAATTTGGTATGTACTTAGCTATGAAATGATTGGGGTTTTATGACCTTAGGATATGGTCATTGTCAAAAGCTAGAAAGTTTTTCCTCTCCGACATATTTCTTATATATACATCTTAACAAAAGACTGCCACTTTTTTGTCTCGTTCATGGCTGGCTGTCTTGTCTTAGTCAGTGGCTGTTGTGAGGATATGTAAGACAGCATTTGTTGAAATAATTAAATGTTTTATTACATTTATATCTTGTCTGTTATTCTAAGAAAATTGTGGAGGTGTTGTAATAGCCTTGGGGTTGTCATGGTGTTGTCATGATTGGCATTGTCGTGCAACAATTTGTCATATTGTTAGTTTCAGCATTAGTAGAGCTATTCCTTTTGGACTTCACTGAGTTGTACATCATTACAATGGCTATAACCTGGAAATGGACCATTACTCTTATCTTGTACATTGAAAGAGTTACATCCTATTGACACTTTACTCCATAAATACATGTACACCTTTCTATGCCTTTACAAACTGAGTAGACCCAGATAAGATAGCTCCTATAGGAGCCATCTGATCAGAGTCTTGCTCTGTTTGCTTACTGTATAACTAAAAAATCTGATTCTACAATTTCTACTTAGGGCAACAATTGCATGTGTTAATATGCCATATTAAAAATTAATCTAATTAATACTCAAAATGTCATCATTTCTTCCATGAGTATTTGTGGAGTAGAGGGTTAAACATTGTTTTTGTGAAAATAGATGAGTTTTGGCAACTGCGTGTGGTTGCTCTTTGTTAAGGTTTACATGCAGATTATTTGTGTTAATACTCATTGAATACCTGTGATTGGTTTGATATACCGTATTACCCCTAATAAGCACTCCCCGGGGAACTTCTTGCATATTGTACACAGGTTGTTGCTTAATACAGAATGAAAGCACTAGCTCCTAGGGAGCTTTCTGCATTACTTTCAGTCTGCATTAAGTTACCATCTGTACTTTGAAAAACTGATATTTCTCTTTTCAGTGTTTTTATATAGGGTGCTAGTTGTTTTATGGATCATTAGTTTCTCCACTGAAGAAAGGGGTGGGGCATTTATAAAGGAGGGCAGGGCTATTGGGGAGAATATGGTGTGTGTACATATGTATATGGAACAAGCTGTAACAGTGTGCTGTATTGTGATATGTATGTACAGGTCTAAAAGTATTTCATTCCTTCTCTGCTCTTGACAGAGATTTTCATCATAGAAAATGTGATTTGCCTAATTCTGAAAGTTGATTTTTTTCTTCCATTTCTCCTTAACCCTTTACCTGATGAATATTCATGAAAAAAATAATGAAATCATGAATATTAATTTGCAAAATTTTAATAATCGCATAAGAATAAAGAAATTTTTTATTACAGCAGATACTGTTGAATCAGATATGTATTTTGCCATAAGCAAATAGAGCAGACCCTGATCAGATGGCTCCTTCAGGAGCTATCTGATTTGGGTCTACCTCTACTCTGTTTGCATTAGGCATCAAATAAGGAAAGGGTTAAAAGTATATTTAGTGTCAAACAGTTTGGATCTTGGTTAAAATATGAGTTAACTCAATTAGATCGAACCTGTTGGCATACCGGTAGTTTAGTACTGCTAGCATGCAAGAGTTTAGACCATATCAATGTAGCTTATTAGAATAACTGTTGAAAAAGGAATAATTGTGTTATACGTAATTTCACCAAATTGTTAACTTTTATATCATTTGTAATTTTGATAGTGAAATTAATATGATGTATTCAAGTTTATATCTCATATTCTAAATGTATATGTGAGTTATGAATCTAGCAACTTTTTCCCGATCAGGATGCCATATCTCTGGTACTGTACTGAGGTGCTGTACATCCCAACTCACTCGCGCACTTACATCAAGTCATTTATATTTTACATGCACTTTGAATATACAATTTTCATATTTTCATGTTGTAGTTTTCATCATTTGTTAAATATGACTTTCGTACTTTGGGAAAAACCTCTCTATAACGACCACTAAATTGTGTTAATTAGTTGATATTTTGGGCAGGTGGTTGCTTAAAGCAAGGTGAAAGTAAAACAGAACGCTCCTATAGGAGCGTTCTGTTTTACTTTCACCTTGCTTAAAGCATCCACCTGCCTTTAACACAAAATACTTAATGTAATTTAGTGTGGTCGTTATAGAGAAGTTTTACTGTACATGTATTGAGAAATATTAAAAAAAAACATTATTCACCATTTGTTTTACATTGTATTTTACATTTACGACCATAGAGAACATGTGACTATCAGCAAAACCACAAGTTTTCAGAGGGACAGCATTAGGCAAATAGTGCAAACCAAGACCAAACTGTTCCTTTAGGAGTACTTTGATCTGGGCCTTCACTATTTGCATCCCTGTAAGTCTTAATCCTTTCCTCCATTGGCTATTTTTAGATCCAACTTCTTTGAATAAATCTACCGAAAAGGAGCATTAACTAGAGAAAAAGGAAACTTTTAGAATTTTGTAGTTCTGAAACCATTGTGATAAATAGAGCATTTATCACAGTGGTTTCAAAAGTGACTTTTACAGGGACGTAGAAAGTCGTATTTATGGAGGAAAGGGTTAATTTAGAGTTATCAAAATGGTGACAATTTGACCTATTCAGCTCTACTACTGATGGAAGGGGAGTCTAGAACTCTGAATGTTTAGGGTAATTAGGGCAGTTTGAATTCAGGATGGATTTTGTCAACATCGATCATGCATGGTGGCTCTTTGTTAACTCATTCAGGACCATGGTCAAATCTGTGGATTACTTTTGCAAACAGTTTGTAGCTGTTTGAGATGCTATGTAAATATCAGTCAACACAGATGATTTTCTCTACATTGTTGTATGCAAAACACATTGTCTGCTCCAATTCTCCTTTGACAGATATTTTTTCTGTCAATTCTCCTCAAAAATAAATGCAGAGTGACAAAAAAGGTTGGATACTGATCAGACTCCGTGTTACTGCAACTACAGTAAAACCACTTTAAACCAGACGTTTAATTTAGTATAAATATCGGTCTTGGAGACAGGTGGCAGCTTCATACAGGGTCAAAGTCATGCAGAAAGCTCCTCTAGGAGCTTTCTGCATGACCTTCACCCTGCATGAAGCAGCCACCTGTCTAAAAGTATCTAAATTCTTCTATACTAGAATTCTGATTTAGAGGTGTTTTTTTAATGTACATGTATTTGTATTTACCATAGTTTGCAAAGAGTACATTATTTATTCATAGGCTTTAGTATTGATTCATACATGTACATGTATGTGTAGATTTGATACCTAGTAAATCTGTTAACCCTTTCCTTCATATAAAAGTTTTTCACACCTTTGCCAACAGAGTAGATCAGATCAGGCAGCTCCTCTAGGAGCTGTCTGATCAGAGTGCTCTGTATGTTTATGAAATTATAATAGATCTGTCTCTACATATTTTAATCCATATAATGTTTGGAATGGGGTCGGGCCACAAGTTCTGACATTAGAAACAGCCCATCCCCCTACATACCCAATAGTAGTAGATAGTGGTTTTGAGAAAAATCAAATCAAAATGGTAAGAGCGATGAAAATACTATTTTCATACAAAGTAAACTGAAGTAACCGTACGTAATTAAAATACTAGTACATGCATATTTTAATGATAAACAAATAGCTGTATTTGTATTTCAATTGCTGTTAACTCTTTCCCTCATAGAGACGACTTTTTGCACTTTTGCAAACAGCGTAGACCCAGATCAGACAGATCTTGTAGGAGCTGTCTTATCAAGTTCTGCTCTGTTTTCTATACTATAGATCTGGGTCCATGCTTATAAAGCTTTTTAGTTGAGTCTGAGTTCGTTCTCAAGCTTTTGATTGGTCAGATTTGAGTTCGCAAGCTTTTGATTGGTCAGATTTGAGCTTTAGCCTTTGGCTCAAATCTGACCAATAAAAAGCTTGAGAACGAACTCAGACTCAACTAAAAAGCTTTATAAGCATGGACCCTGATCCTGAAGTTTCTGTCACAGTCAAACATGTTCATGGTAGTTATAAAAAATGTCAGTCTATGAATATTCAGGCAATAATAAATTCTTAAATTATTGTTCGTGGAGGAAGGGGTTATATGATAATGTGCAGATATATCTATTTATTATATACATGTACTTCAATTTGCTAAACAAATACTTATAATGATTTCTGTATTTCTTGAAAGTACGGTAAAATCTTGATTATATGAACATTCAAATTCATTATCGATCTTTAAGACAGGTGACAGCTTAATGCAGGGTGAAAGTCATGCAAAAATCTCCTCTAGGAGCTTTCTGCATGACTTTCACCCTGCATTAAGCAACCTCCTTGCTACAAAGACATAAATTCTTCATTACTAAAATTTCGTAGTATCAAGATTTTACTGTACTCAGTTTGAAATGCTACAAATTGGAATTTAAATATGCTGGGGATGAAGTTTTATCTCCTTTTATAGTATAGAAGTCCTATTCATGTCCCTCAGGATAAATTGGAGAGTTGCCTTACTTGGCCATTAAAACCTGTCTTAGGCAACCATTAAAAAAGAAAAGAAGGCTAATCCTTGGTATTTAACCCATTACCTCATAGGTTATTTTTAGATACAACCTCTTTAAATAAATCTACCGAAAAGGAGCATTAACTAGAGAAAAGGAAAAAATTAGAATTTTAGTTTGAAACCATTGTGATAAGTAGAGCATTTGCTCCTATAGGAGCAAATGCTCTATTTATCACAATGGTTTCAGAAAGTGACTTCTACAAAGTAGTCAATATGAGGGAATGGGTTAAACACTTACTCCATGAATATGTAAGAAATAGTGACTCTATGAATATTAATCAGCTTTTTATATTGGCACATGAAACAAATATTTTTTAGTATGGTAGCATCAGATCTACGTTGTTTTAAAAGCATACAGGGCAGACTCTGATCAGAAGGCTCCTACATGAGCCATCTGATCTGGGTCTAGTCTGTTTGTGGTGTACTTAATGCTGGAAAAAATATGTACTTCTATTTTTATTCACTAAATGGTAGCTTAAAATAGGTTTTACTGTGTTCATATTTATGAAACATCGTGATCCGCCTTTACCAGTAGATGAATGAATGTTGAGATATGAAAAATTAGAATGAATTATTGATATTCATTCTTGTCATTAATTTGCTTGTTTTCAACTAGTCTATTTTGAGATGTTTTGATGAGAAACCCTGAGGTATTGCCCTACCTTTGGTTTTGATGTTGTAGTAATCATAGCTGTGCAAAGACTTGACCATTTCGTCATAACTTTAAATCTTTATTGTTACCCCATCAGACTGCACACATTTTCGATTGCAAGAGTTACAGTCTGATAAAGGGCCTTAACCCTTTCCTTCATAGGCTATTTTTAAGATCCAATCACTTTGAAATTGAATAAATCTACCGAAAAGGAGCATTAACTAGAGAAAAGGAAATTTTTAGAATTTTGTAGTTTGAAACCATTGTGATAAATAGAGCATTTGCTCCTATAGGAGCAAATGCTCTATTTATCACAATGGTTTCACAAAGAGATTTTTACAGAGTCGTCAAGTCGTCAATATGAGGGAATGGGTCAAATGTATTGCTAAAGACCCCGCCCATTATGAATATTAATTAATACTTGTATAAACCCTTTCCTCCATAAATACGCCTTTGCAAACAAAGTAGACCCAGATCAGATGGCTCCTATAGGAGCCATCTGATCAGGGTCTGCTCTGTTTGCTTATAAGATATAGATATGATTCTACAGTTTCTGCTAAAACATCCTGTGTCCATGTGTAACAAATTTATCTAATTAATATTCATGAAATCATTATTTCTTACATCTGCAAAATTACGTAAGAGAACAGACCTTGATCAGACAGCTCCTACAGTACTGGAGATCAGATAGGACAAGGTCTAATCTCTTTTTCATAGTCATAAAAGCTGGAATTTCAAGTTAAGGGTTGTGTGACTTTGAAAGATGAAAATGAAATTAAATTGTTTGCTTATAGACGACTATAGACGTCTGTATATGATAAATCTTGTTTGTATTTTAATTACGAAAAATGTAAAAAAATTGTTTGAGTACATAGGCCTCTGTTTTCATTGGTTTTGTCTCCACACATTTGATTATGTATCTGAACTGTTATTAATTCTGATATAACCTCTGATTGCTGTCAGTTATTCTAGCTTTGCAACTTGTCTGTCTTTGTATACAGCTTATCTCTTTTATTTTTTAAAACAGTTGAATTCTGCTGGAAAGTGCGTAAACCTTTCCCTCATATAAACGTCTTTCAAACCTTTGTAAACAGAGTAGATCTAGATCAGACAGCTCCTACAGCATCTGCTCTGTTTTGTTATGGAATGATAAAAATGTTTCTGCACCAAATGTGCATGCACCATTATAAAAAGTCAGCATCTAACCTCATAGGCTATTTTAGATCCAAGCTCTTTGAATAAATCCACCGAAAAGAAACATTAACTAGAGAAAAGGAAACTTTTAGAATTTTGTAGTTCTGAAACCATTGTGATAAAGGAGCAAATGCTCTATTTATCACAATGGTTTCAAAAAGTGACTTTTACAGAGGCATATAAAGGCGTATTTATGGAGGAAAGGGTTAAACGATCAACTCTTTACTTAAATTTCCAGCTAGGGAAGAAATTGCAGAATCAGATCCATACCATTCCATAAACAAATGGAGCAGACCACGATCAGTCATGAATTATTGTATAAATTTTCTTGAGGCAAATGGGTTAAATTGTTTTAGAATGATAATCCATAAACCTGTATCATGGAAAAAACAGTTTTTAAACCTATTCAATTTCTTATCATGCTCAGATCAGTTGTCTTCCAATCTTCTTTGTCTAATTTATACAGTAAATTCTTCTAATTAGACCACAAAAAAATAGTATAATCCTGCATTTTTTAAACTGGTTTTAGCTTAACCCTATCCTTCATATAAACACCTTTTCACACATCTGCAAACAGAGTAGCCCAGATCAGATGGCTCCTATAGTTTGCTAATGGAATTTGATAGATCTGTTTCCTTAGTTTTTAAAATGGCTACAATATTCCACCTCCCATATTTCATTATAATTATTTTGTCTAAGAATATTCAGTGGCTATTGAAATTTGGTATAAATAAAGAATGGGGAAGGGTTAATGCACGACAAAAGTTATGCTTAAACTCCTGTAAGAGTTTTCTGTATTACTCTTGCCAAGCATTAACCCTTTACTTCATGAATATTCATGTTCGAAATTATGACATCATGAATATTAATTAGGTTAATTCTTAAAATGGCATATTAACACGTGAAATTTTTACCGAAGTAGAAACTGTAGAGTCAGATCTATATTATATCATAAGCAAACAGAGCCGTTTGATCAGGGTCTGCTCTGTTTGCTTTTAACATGATACAGATCTGATTCTACAGTGTTTGTCAGAGCAAAAACAAACTTGTAAAATTACATTATAAAAATTGAGCTAATAAATATTCATGTTGTCATTTTTTCTTACATGAATACTGAACAGGGAAAGGCTTAACACTGATAGTTCAAAAGGTTAAAAATGAAAATATTGTAAGTGTTCATTTTCCTAAAATGTAGATATCCATTATATATGATGATAATGTTATATTATTTGTTTGGTATTTTATAAACATTGTGATTATTTTGAGGCGCAAGAAATTAATGTATTTTTATCTATATGACTAATAAATGAAAAATTTACCCAAATAGTGTATTTTAACTGTTGTTTTTGTGTCCTTTAGCATGTGAATATCTGATATTTGTAGAAAGATATATTACATCACATTTCAAGGACTTAGTACAAAGCTGTAGTAACTCACGAAATTCTTAAAATTTTCCTTTTCTTTATGCTCCTTTTTGATAGATTTATTCAAAGTGGTTTGATCTAAAAATAGCCTATGAGGGAATGGGTTAAACATCTGTGATGATTTTTGTAGACAGCTTAGATGAGATTCTGGATGACTGCATCTCATCAGCACCCCTCCTCACCCCCTACCCCTCCTCAACCCCCTACCCCTTCTCACACCCCTACCACTCCTAACCCCACCCCCTACCCCTCCTCACACCTCCCCATCCATCCTCACCCCCTACCCCTCCTCACCCCCTACCCCTCCTCACACCTCCCCATCCATCCTCACCCCCTACCCCTCCTCACCCCCTAACCCCCCCCCCTCACACCTCCCCATCCCTCCTCACCCCCTACCCCTCCTCACCCCCTACCCCTCCTCACACCTCCCCATCCATCCTCACCTCCTACCCCTCCTCACCCCCTACCCCTCCTCACACCTCCCCATCCTCCTATCCCTCCTCACCCCCTCCTGTCCGACTCCTGATACATTTATGTGAGGATTAACTTCAACCCTTCACATATGCATATTACTGTCTCTGCACAGATGAACAACCTTGATGTGAAAAGGCGCATTAAGAAGGGATTTTTACCACTGTTGTGGGACTTCGCAGTGTTGTGCAAAAACCTTTTGTGTCCAATTCCTCATTCACTAATTTTCTTCATTATATAACATATTTTTTGATACAAGGATTTAATATGCTCCGACACAAGTTTAGACATGTATTATCATAATATGGCATAAAATTGTAGGGCTTGTTGGGTATGCAGAATATCTAATGAAAGATCTTGGACCAATGAAAGTTGGATCTTTATTCATAATTATGTTTGAAAGAATTTGATAATTAAAACTAAAACTGACTCACTGTTTTAAATGGCCACATTGAATGGTAGAAACACTTTAGGTCAAAATTAATCTGGTGATAAAAGTAGAACAGAAATAAAAGTATTGAAGGTACTGGTTGTCTGGGGCTTGTTTATTCTTAACAGATTGGCTTGTGCTCATGGGTTTATTGCATTAAGCAAAATAGTAGTTGTTCAACAGCACATTCTTTAATTGCTAGTTTTACAGAGGAGGTCGAAGTTTTTGTTAACCAGATAGTGTCCTGTCTGCTTTTTCAGGAAAATAAACCTTGTGTGAGATGTTTTTTCCTATTCATGTCAAGGAAAATTTAGGGAACCTTGGACTCCTATAACAAATTTCACTAATCTAAATAGACTTCATTCATAGCTGAAGTACATAAACTAAATTTCTCTTAGTCTTCTCATCTCTGTCAGTAAAATGGAACATGAATCGTGCTCCGTTGTTTTCTGCCAGAAACGCACAAAAACTTTTCGGCCATTCCGGGCTTGCCGGATTAACCCTTTCCTTCATACAAGCATTTCTCATGTCTTTGTATGCAGAGTAGACCCTGATCAGTCGGCTTGTACAGGATGACATTGTTTCTTACATGAATATTCAACAGGGAAAGGATCAAAATGAGTACATGTAGTTACAATTAACAGAAACAGTAAGAATTGTATAAACATCCAGTGCTTATAGAATACCCAACATTACATGTATTGTTTATAATTGTTAACCCTTTCCTCGATAAATACGCCTTTCTACGACTCTGTAATTAGTTAATAACCACTTCTTGAAACATTGTAATAGATAGAGCATTTGCTCCTATAGGAGCAAATGCTCTATTTATCACAATGGTTTCAAACTACAAAATTCTGAAATCATCATTTTCTCTAGTTAATGCTCCCTTTTGGTAGTGGTTGGGTCTAAAAATAGCCTACCAGCGTATGAGGTAATGAATCTAAAAGTATCCTATGTGGGAATGGATCTAAATGGGTTAACCCTTCTCATGCTGAAAGAAGTTCTCGGCGTCTCATCTGGACCCAAACTGTGTATAAATGTCTGTCAGGTCGCACTGAACATGAAAAGCGTTAACTTTTAACCTGAATACACATTTATAACAACCTTTGCAATTGTTTAGTCGGATCAAGAACTGCCTAGTAACTCTGCTTTTCATCAGTATCCAAAGCTGAGCGGTTTTAAAAAGAAAAGGAGGGAACATTTTCAGCCAGTGAGAATTTACTCAGCAAGGTTAAAGAAAGAAAGACTGGTATATGTCTGTATCTTTCTCCAAATGTGTGCACATGCATTACTATCAACTAAGCTATACATTCTAATAAAACCGAAAACGGACAAAAAAGCATTTGAAATATCCATAATTGATCACAAAATCATACTGAAACTCGTGCAAACTGCATGAAGAAGTCACGACATCGTGACATAATAATAATAATATTATAACTATAGTAATAATAATAATAATAATAAAATTAATAATAATAATAAACAATAACCTAAGCATTGTAAAAACCCATTTACTCGTTTTGGTCAAAGGGAAGCAACTCTTAGCAATTTTCCTAATAGTATTGCGCGAATTCTCTCCCTTTGACTATAAAAAAATACATAAATACTTGAACTGCTCTGTATTTATGTATTATTTTAATTCCCTATTTTGGAATATTTTCTTCATATAAAAAAATAGCTTAATATTATCAGTTTATTACAAAGAGGTTAAAATATGGCATAAGTGTGCCTTCTGGCCATAATGGCACACCTGGTGCCATAACGGCCTGAGGGTTATTATGAAATTAGGTGTGCCATTATGGCCAGAAGGCACACACAAACCACATTTTGACCATATTTTGACCTTTCTATGGAATATCTTACAAATTTTACTAAATGGTACCTATCATCTTAACACAATCTAGATCTACCACCCCAACAAAACACAGTTCTAAGTAGATATATAGAGCAACATCGGGTAATTTCAACAGTCGGGCTATTTTTTTTAAGAAAAGAGGAAGAAATGCCTTCATGGGGATTCGAACCCCTGCCGAAAAATGTGTAGTCCGACGTTACGCTAACAAGGACTTTACACTTTACTTCATTGTTCAACTGGAATGCGGGTCGGGACATGCCAATTGTTAATTTGCCTGATGCTTATTTGCTAGTTGCTAAATGCCAATTGCTAATTTGCTAATTGCTTTTTGCCAGTTGCTAATTGCCGTTTATTCTAGTTTCTTTTCTCTGAAGAGTGCTTGCTGGTACCCTGCACATTTGATGATACATTTAGTAGCCACCGCATTACATTTTCGGGATCCAGATCAGCGGTATCTAATGCGGATCGGCCATTCCAATTACTAAATGCCAATTGCTAATTTGCCAGTTGCTAAATGCCAATTTGCCAAATGCCAATTGTTAATTTGCCAAATGCCAATTGCTAAATGCCAGTTGCTAATTGCTTTATTGTCATTAATTCTAGTTTCTGTTCTCTGAAGAGTGCTTGGCGGATCCAAGGATTAGACAGATCAGCGGGCTTCGTTCTACAATGTGTTGTGTATCCTTATCAAAACAGTTATATACCCAATTTATGTTCATCTGTACACGAGAAAAACACATTTGTAAATTTTTCATGTGGCAAATGGCAGTTTAGCAAATGGCAATTGGCATGTCCTGACCCGCATTCCATAGTTCTCATAAAATTTGTTTTAGAACTCCTGATGAATGATGTGAATAACATAAACAAAGTTAGGTAGTACCAATCAATACAAACAAAGAAATTGATTTTTTATAGAACTTTATGACTGTATAGTCTTTATGATTGTCCAGTTCTAGAATACGATTTGACGACGTCAAAACCCTTTCTACGGCCAAGTTTAAAATAGATCAAGATCTATGTTGCTAGCATCAACGTATTGCACATGAAAAAGATTGTGGGCCGATTTTGGATAATCAGCCTATTGTGCCATTATGGATTGGTCACATAACTCAGTAATGACAGTTTTCTACGGCAATTTTGTTACTATTTATAGTAAGGTATTCAATAAAATGTATTATTATTTAATAATAAATATGAGTCATGCAGGAAACACCACATACAGAACAAACAGCCGTCCAAACAGCAACACCAATAATAATAAAAACAATTACAATGAAAAATTAATTATTATCAATGATTATAATCTAATAATAATAACAGTAACAATAATACTAATTCAGATATATTTCATAAATTTATGGTCAAGGGGAGAGCATAAATACTTTACTAAAAGGAAAGGTTGTAAGAGTTGCTTCCCGTAGACCACAACGCAGGTAAATGGATTTGATGAAAGTATTATTATTATTGTTATTATCAAGGTAAAATGAAAAAAATATATAATATTAATAATAATATTAATAATAATAATAAACAATACGTTCAACACTAAGCAATATAAGAGTCCATTTACCTTTTATGATCTAAGGGAAGCAACTCTTGCAATATTTCCTTATAAAAAGTACGAATTTTTCCCTTTGACCATAAATTATCAATTTATATAATAATAAAAACAAAAATATATAGTTTTAATTATAGCGAGCACAGCTCGCAAGAATGGCCGAAGGCCATTCTTGCGAACGAAGTGAGCTCTATGGTAACGCGTAGGATATAATTTTGGTTTTGTAGGCTGTACATTGTTAACCTAGAATCGGATCTGCTGATGTTTACTTCCGGTTTTGACCATGGAGGGAAATAACCGGTGTGTTCCGAGTGATTCATGGAGGGAAATAACCGCTGTGTTCCGAGTGATTCCTATATTCCTAACTCTGACGGAATATGACGAGTAGTTACGATTGAATACCCGACAGTCCACACAAATCGCAACAACGTTTGTCTACGAAGAAAATCGATATTCTAAAACTTACTACATTGAAAATTGCATTTCGTTTCGGTATAGATTAGATTTAACTATTTTAATCGCTGTTTTTTTTGCCAGAAAATTAATGTTTTCCGTTCGGTAAATATCTCCGTCCGACACCCAGTTAGCGGTAAAGGCCGAGTGTATGATGACGTATTTATCCACAACTTGTAAGTGACGTAGTTGTGGTCACATGATGTGGTCGTCTGCAGTGCATTTTGTTTACATACAAGGCTCAGCTGTGTTACTCTTCCGGTTCCTACTGTCAATAACTTTGTATGTGAGTAATTTAGACATTGATTTTTTTTTTCATTTGAATCAGTTCTCAATACAAAACATCACATTATTTGAATAAGATCTACATCTAGATATTTATCCCGGTGTATGGTGTTTTCGACGGTGTAAGCGGTTTTCGTAAATTTGACCTACTTAAACAAATGCCGATTGCTTAAATAAATATGCGAGTGAAACATGCAAACGAATGTATATCACTGAGATTTTATAAAGAAATAGGTCTACGGCAACGTAGAATTGTTTGTGAAATCTGACTTGTTCTTTCCGAATACTCTATCCGAATAGTATGTCTGTCTGCAGGTCTGTCTGTCAGTGTACTGTTTAATTTAGTAAGTTTCGTAGTCTTTCTGTCCTTCTTTAAATGGATACTGTTTTACATAAATCAGCCTGTCTGTCTGACTTCTTTAAATAGGCCTACTGGTTTACAAAAATCATTCTGTCCGTCTGTCTCACATACAACCACATCTAACATCCCAGACATAGATCTACAGCCTTGAAGACATATTCTCTAATTACAATCACTCTACACAGAAAGTTAATTTAACATTATTGAACAACTTGAAGGCTTAGCAACATCATTTAACACAGACATCACAACTTTAAAGGTTGGGAGCATACCACCAGCATCACTTCAGAAATAGACAAAATTCAAAAACAAGCACAGCAAATTTCATTCAAGCCAATTCCCTGACACTGAAATACACACTAAACAAAAATCTTTAGAAGAAGACATAAGACATATAAATACAAAAATAGCACACATAAACACTCAGCACAATCTACCAACAATTAATCAGATTGGATAGAGGCATCCAGAAAAGAAGCACAAAAAAAAACCGAGGGAGGCATGCCCCAAATTCTAAAAAATGTAGAAAATCTACTTATATGTGAAGTTATGTTCATATATGGATGATGGAGTTCATCCTGATCACTGGCTAACTACAAGTGGTCTTCCATTGTTTGCAAGACAGTTCAGAATGACTTAAGTTGTCCTTCTTCGCTGCAAGATGTTGCTGCTGTTGATGATGATGATGCTATTAATTACAATTTTAATGATGAAAATGATTCTGATTCATGGGATTTCAAACGAAAATAGCTTTTAACTACCCCTATGATATACTGTATGCATGTGAAACACATAGTTCAAATGTTTAACCCTTTCCTCCATGCTAAATAGGAAATAGCTAAACATTATGTTGTATGTTTTAATAAATACATGTTTATAAATGCATGCACACAGTATTGTCCTTATCCTATTGACCTATCCAGTAACTTCAAAGTCTATCATCACCATCATCAGCATCAATTGTCATTTAGGTTACTAACACAACAGCTCTATCAATATCTTCTGTTTTCTGCATGTTTCTATCTCAATGCACCTAAATGTACCTGGTGTACATATACCACAACTAACACACAGCTTGTCTTGCCATTTTAACCAATCCTCTGCATATTTAACACCATATGACACCTTTACTATATTTTTTACAATTAATATTTACTGATGATGGTGAATACAGATCTGATGGCAGCTTAAATCATGATGAAAGTAACGCAGAAAGCTCCTTGAGCTTTCTGGTTTCTTGTCATCTTGCTTTAAGCATTACCAAACCTTAATTTCAGCTTGCTTGAAGCAGTATTACATTATACATGTAATGCCCTTCTGGCAATGAAGGAAAGGGTTAATATCACTAATCTACTGTCTTGTGATTTAGACTATGTCAATAATTTAAACATCAAAGTGCAGCATTATGAGTTTCTTATTTTACTTGTAAAAATTGGGGGTGACATGATCGTCGCTAACCAATACACAAAGTTCTATTTCACAGATATATTACAACATCCAACTTGTAAAAAATTGGTGGATGACTTTATTACTAACTGTAGTATTTTGTTTATAAGAAATTGAATGAAGTATGGTGGGTGACATGAACATCGCTAACCAATACACTTTTATTTCACATTAATATTACAGTACTTTGTGAAGTTGACTTATTGCCAAGGTTCAGTTAAAGCCATTTTTTTTAAATCAACATAGTATGGTGGGTGACATGATCGTCGCTAAACAATTAAACATACATTAAATAAATTGCAGCCGGACAGTCACTTATATAAGTCTGAAACACAAACATCAGCCAATAAGATGTCACAGTCTTGGACCAAAAGTAGATCTATCAACCACTTTATGACTTGGATATGTATTAAAGGGGGTGTCCCTACATTTGACGTGTTTCATAAACACTTGATATATACAAAAGTCATTTGTTTATATATATGCTGAAAAGTAGTATATCACAAAAAGCCCCATCCAATTACCGTTTATAATGACAAAACAGCCAAGTGTTTCATATCGGCGATCCCGGTTTTATTCCCCGATGTTTCAGTTTTATTCGGTTTGTGTTTTAGTTTCGTAACTGTTCGCCCTATTCGCGATTCTCCGGCCACTTCCGAGAAAGCTATTACGAAAACAATGCAGGGATCGGGTGATCATTGGCAAAACGCGGAAGAATTTAACGGAAAAGGTCGATAATATTGTGTTGTAGAACAAAAACTATCAGTATTGATGAAATCGGTTTATTTGTATCACAGGGACATTTTTCGATATAAGTTCAAATTAGGAACCTTCATAATAATGATTGAGCATTATTATAACAGATACCAAGTTTTATGATATTATTGAAAATATACGATCATTGTAGGGACTTCCTCTTTAACGAAAAGTAAGAGATTGATGGTTTAAGTTAAGATTTGTTTTCTTGTTGTGCTTTCAACTTTTATCAAGGTGTACTGTATTCGTTTATTGTTCTGTTACTTTTAGAATCTGGTGTATAAATCATCAAATTCACCATATGCTTTCATTTTATTTAGTTGAATGCGTTTGGCAGCTGTGCTCGCTTATAGGCTGTGCCTATTTCATATTAATAATAACGATATTAATACTCTATTTACCAACCTTCAGCGCAGTTATCTCCCCTAATCGCAACGCTGAAGAGATCCCTGCCATCACAACATTCACGTGGTGTACATCATGTGATCAAACTATGGCAGACGCTATGTCGGCTGCAAACTCTTACCGAAGCCAACCGATAAATTTACTATTACATCCCATCCCGCAAGAAAATACTCAAAACATTTAATCTGTTCGGGATTTGTGTAAATTTGAGAATCATATCCATGTACAGCGTCCCGAATTAAGATTGACAAATTTAGCAACCGGTGGCCTGATAAAAATCTCGGTCGTCTATTAGATCTATATAGTACCAACTTTTTTTTTAGGAAAGCTGATTATTTTTCTACTTTATTGGCGTTACCGGTGCTGTAATATAAAACAAAATCGAAAACTGCTGAAATCAACATTAAAAAAAATATATATTACAAAAACAAATTTTAGCTAAAATCAAAACTTGTGGTGACGTAGTGATAAGGGAGATCACCGTGAGGATCTATTTACTTGTTGTGGTCTAAGGGAAGCAACTCTTACAAGCTTTCCTTTTAGTAAAGTTTGAATGCTCTCCCTTTGACCATAATTTTTACTTTACTAAAAGTAAAGATTGTAAGTCTAAAGAGTTGTTGTTATTATTATTATTATTATTATTATTATTAATTAATTAGATCTACCATTATTATTATCATTATTACTTTAATAATAATATAATTCGGAAATATTGCGTAATAACAACAACAATAATAATAATAGTGGTAGTTGCAGATCGACTCACCTTCTATCGAACCTCACCTGTTTATCGAACCTTTCATTTTTTGTGTTTTTACGCATGTACAAGTGCATACTACCTCATTAAATCATGATTATCGTTGCTTTGTCTGTAAACAACGCCTCGTAGCTTTAAAAACGAAATATACGTCATAAACAGGTCAATACAGTTTATTTTTCCTTCACTATGCTAAACATGAGAAAACTCCTAATACGTTATAGAGTATCAACATAAATTGAAAAGTGTACCACATTAAAAATGATTGACAGCTCTGACCCCTTCAGTTTATGCAAAAGACGCGAGCCCATGATGAAATCACGTGATTATGAGTATTATGTTACAGTAAACAGTTTCTAAAATAAAGGTCCGATAAGCAGGTGATATTTTTCTGGCAGCCATTTTTGTTTTTGTTATGCGGGTGATGGGGAACACTGGATTGTTTGGGGATTAATAGATGAGAATAAAATCACTTAATTGTTTCAATGTATGTATAAAAGAGTATCTTGAACTGCTGATTTATTTTTTTCTTTAATATCCACAGTAAACGTTTTCCGTTCCTGGTCAAAGGTTAACAGGTTCGATAGACGGTGAGACCATGCTAGTAGAAATAGTAGTAGTAGTAAGTAGTAGTGGTAGTAGTAGAAGTAATAGTAGTACTTTTTAATTTCGAAACAGAAAGTCGTGTGATTTGTAATAAACCGCGCATTACATCACATATGACCCGCAAACTGACTACCCAAAACACATAATTATAAGATATAGATATGTCATAGATCGTCTACAGTTACTTCCCTTGATTAGAATTCGCCATTTATTGTAGCTATGAATTTTTGAAGTTAATGGTAGTAAAATCATTATAGATAACTCATTGGTGTTTCGTTTATTCATATTCAAGTTGGTTAAATGTAAATACCTTTAGTAGATTCGAGTATAAGCATCAGACAGAAAGCCAGTTAATCATCGTTTCTCGCTCAGGAAAAGGTTTGTTAGGTCGTTTGATGTTGTTATTTTGGGGTGCTGGAGAAATCGCCTAGAGACTAAATCGCCTACAAATAGATATATAGTAAACCAATTGGAGAAATCGCCTAGGAAGCAATTATATAGTGTTTGTATTTTGCACCTATGGTACAGGTAGCGATAACATGACAGAACTATAAAGAATGTTTGTAACCAGAATAAATTATCCTGTTGTGTTGTTTTCCAGATCAAGATGACCAAGATTGGAGATCAGCGCAGCCCCTGATCACCACCTGGAATTTGACAGCCGAATATTACAGGGATTGATAATTATATACAGAATATTAGCAGAAAGTGAAAATGTCATACACACTGAACAAGTTATGTCTTCCTTCTTATTAGATTATCTGGATCCAATAAATGTTCGAAAAGCAATAAAAGTTAGTACAAAATGTCGGTTACCAAAGTAAAAAATGAAATTGTTTTATCAATAAAAATATCTACGTAAAGTGTGTATTGTATTTCACATAGACATCTTTACACATGTATGTTGGAATACAGAATAGACCCAGATCAGACATCTTTTGTAGGAGCCATCTGACCAGAGTCTGCTCTGTTTGCTTACGGAATTTGATCCGTTTCTGAAATGAACTCACTTTCTTTAACGGCTTATGTATGCATGATTGATATTTTCGTATTGGTAGGAAATAGGGTCGTATAAACAAACAGAATAGACCCTGATTACACTGCCATATATATGTTATTGCTATCTGAATATTTGCTGAACCCAGATCCTCTGACATGACTCATATATTATAACTGCTTCGAACATTTTAATCATAAGGCAATTTTGGTATATAATTAACACTCCCTGTCGAATTCTATGTTGTGATCAGGGGCTACACTGATTGTTCAATACTTTTCATTAAGATCTGGAAAACAATACCACACAACAATTTAATCTTGTCGGTGGTCTGTGGAATTATTCAATTCCTATACAGTGACGTTCATACTTTCTGCATAACTACTATAATTATCGCTCCTTATATGTAAATATCTTCTGTCAAATTAATTCTATGTAGTGATCAGGGGCTATACTGATCGATCAACCTTGGTCGTCTTGATCTGGAAAATAATACCACAGAACAACTTACTCTTGTTACAAACATTCTCTATAGTTCCGTCATGTTATCCGTGTGAAATACAAACACTATATAATTGCTTTCTAGGCGATTTCTCCAACTATATATCTAATTGTAGGCGATTTCGTCACTAGGCGATTTCTCCGTAAACCGTTCTTTTGCAGGTAATGAAAAGCTCACATATGGACGGAAGGCTGTTTGCATAGGTTATGAAATGCTTACGTATGGATGAAAGGGTTGAAAATATAACATATTAGTAATATATAATGGGATTTTGGCCATAAATTGATGCATAAAATCACTCAGATACACCATATGTTCTCCAAGCAAACACAATAGACAGCTAGTTCAACAATAAACTTCTGTATGTCGAAATATGACATAATTATAGTTCTTCATCACATTTTTATACTTTTATAACCTTTTTTTTATATTTTTATTATTGAAAACTAAATGTGACACATGTGATCTGAATGAAACTTCATCACACTGTATTCGTTAGATATATTTCTAGTCGGTAATACTGATTGCCGAACGGAATTAGCCTGTACTGATAAAGCTCAATTTGGACCAGTACTGTACTGATGTTAGCCAAAAATTATCCAGAGCACTGGGACTTGACCAGGGTCAACTTGACCTGAGGTCAATTGACTCAGAACTGAGGCGAATCAATGCCAAGTTGACCGGTTCCTTATATATACATGTAGATTTAAATCTAGCCGATCTATTGTCAGCCTATTTACCCACGTTTCGGTAAATGACCAGTTCGGTAAATTGAATTTATATAGTAAACAGAATCGACGTTTTGGTAAAAACGTGAATATATATATATAGTAATCATATACACAGGTATTATCATGGTTTTGGAGGTTTAGAGCATTGAGTAGCTCTGTGATCTGGGTGCAAGCTGTGTATAGATCGAATTATTATAATTACGCCTACCTTTAAACTATAAGGTGCAAGCATCTATTAAGCATAACAATTATCAAAAGCGCGTACCGTCAGCGGGTGCAAACTGGTACTACCATTTAAAACATTTTGTTTTAATTTCAGCGGTGTTTGTTTAATAATTAAAAGTATTTATTACGACTACTTTTAAAGAAGAGAGCGAACATCTAATAACAATTTTCAATGGAACGTGCCGCCAGCGGGTGCAAACATGTACTGTGTGGCGGTAAATTTATCCGTTAATAAACTGATTTAACAATAATCTAATACATATATTACTAATAACTATGACATCAATCCTGAAAAATAATGTTTTCATGAAGGCATTTTGGAAAAATTATATAAGATAAGTACCATGTAGATCTATTGACCTTTTTACCGAAACGTCGGAACGAGTTACTATATAAATTCAATTTACCGAAACGGTCA
Organism: Azorinus chamasolen; assembly: GCA_963576725.1. Taxonomy (NCBI): domain Eukaryota; kingdom Metazoa; phylum Mollusca; class Bivalvia; order Cardiida; family Solecurtidae; genus Azorinus; species Azorinus chamasolen. The sequence goes on from OY755244.1 coordinate 53,235,760, forward strand.
TTTACCGAAACGTCGGGCACCCCGTCAGCCTAGTAATGTCAGTCTGTCAAATTGTCAATTGTCAATAATTTCTTTTAACAACATCTCCTAATCCATGAACTAAAATGTTTTATCATATTCCAATACAGGGGGCGGCATGCACTTGTATTATGAAAAAATCTTGAGTGGAAGGTCTTTTCTAAAACCGTTCTGGAAACTGTACGTTTTTTCGAACAAAAATTGACAGTTTATTACATTTCGGGATTTTATTTTATAACAATTCAGGAAGTTCTTACAACAAAACTATTCGTTGACAAAACTATAAATTCAGATCAATGTTTTGGGAACAGGTAACGTGATAAGACCTAATAGTTATCATTTATTTAATAATTTATATTTTACAGTGAGCAGATGACAGAATGAATGGTGGTGTTATCCCATTCACTCCTATTGCTGTTGACTTTTGGAAGATAAGAGAATGTCCGCAGTCAAGGATATTCCTGCTTACCCATCTGCATGGCGACCATATTACAGGTGATGGATATTGGATAAACTCTTACACTTTTATCAGAGGTCCACATAAGATGCGTACATTTAAACATTTCCCTGTTCTATGTTTAGTCCAAATTTTGATACCCATTGAATATTCATATACATGAACAAAACACATATAATCAAATCTGGAAGGTGGTACGTTGTAGCTATTTTTGAAAGTAAAGGCAGATCTATCAAATTCCATAAGCAAACAGAGCAGACCCGGATCAGACGGCTCCTCTAGGAGCCATCTGATCTGGGTCTACTCTGTTTGCAAATGCGTGAAAACATGTTTCTATGAGGGAAAGGGTTAAACATTTTCAAGAATAGCTCCTTTAGCAGCAAACCAAACAGACGATTCTAAAGAGTGGTCTGTCATATTATAAGGTTTGGTGGAGAAATGATGATTTTAGTACCTGGTTACACGCTTTTATTTGTAGCTCTGCTTTTATCTGATGGCTGTCATTTGACTACTTGCCATTATTTTCCTACAAACTACCGGTAAATGAGTGAATATTGAAATTAGCCATGGCCTAGTCTTCAGATTAGCATTTGCAAATAGTGCAGACCCAGATCAAACTGTTCTTGAAGGAGTTTTATCAGGGTATATATTGTATGCTACTCTCTAAGGCTATTTATGTCTCCCCCCATATTTATATGGGGGAGATATATTGTTTTCGTGAGAGTTGTCTGTCTGTCCGTCTGTCTGTCCGTCCGTCTGTCCATCACACTTTTTGTCCGGACGATAACCTCAATATGCCTGATGCCAGTTGATTGAAACTTCATATATGGAAAGAGCATAATGAGAGGAAGTGTCATGCACAAGGTCCATAACTCTGGCTTCACTAATATAGGAGTTATTGCGCCTTGTAAAAAAAATTCACACTTTTTTGTCCAGACGATAACTCCTATATGACTCATGCCATTGGATTGAAACTTCATATATGGAAAGAGCATAATGAGAGGAAGTGTCATGCACAAGGTCCATAACTCTGGCTTCACTAATATAGGAGTTATTGCGCCTTGTAAAAAAAATTCACACTTTTTTGTCCAGACGATAACTCCTATATGACTCATGCCATTGGATTGAAACTTCATATATGGAAAGATCATAATAAGAGAAAGTGTCATGCATAAGATACTTAACTTCAATAAATTTAGAGTTATTGCCCCTTGTAAATTTGTTTAACGCTTGTCCGGACGATAACTCCTACATGGCTCTTGCCATCGTATTGAAACTTCATACATGGAGAGAGCATGATGAGAGAACATGTCATGAACAAAGGCCATAACTCTTGCTTCAATACTTTTGGAGTTATTGCCCTTTGTTACATTTTTGGTCAATCAATAAATCCTGTTTGACTGATGCTATTGGAATGACATTTTATTTATGGAAAGGGCATGATGAAAAAGTAAGTGTCATGCACAAGGGCCATAACTCTGGTATCAGTATTTTTGGAGTTAATTAGCTGTTATCATTTTGTTTGGAAAGTGCATAATGAGAGGAAGTATCATTCATCAGGTCCATAACATTTTTAGTGATTTCCCTTTACATGTTGTTTTTATTAGAGGGGAGACATCCGTTTTTGTGACAAAAACTTCTAGTTTCAGATCCAATCTCTCTGAATAAATCTACTGAAAAGGAGCATTAACTAGAGAAAAGGAAAATTTTAGAATTTTGTAATTTGAAACCAATGTGATAAACAGAGCATTTGCTCCTATAGGAGCAAATGCTCTATTTGTGACAATGGTTTCATAAAGTGACTTTTAATGAGGCGTAGAAAAGTGTATTTATGGAGGAAAGGGTTAAAGTTATCAAACTTTTTAGATCCAACAACTTTGAATAAATCTACCTAAAAGGAGCATTAACTAGAGAAAAGGAATTTTTAGAAATTTGTTGTTTGAAACCATTGTGATAAATAGAGCATTTGCTCCTATAATTGTTTCACAAAGTGACTTCTACAGAGTCGTCAATATTAGAGAATGGGTTAATGATATCATAATTTGCTTATATGCATATATATGAGGGAAAGGGTTAATTCATTCACTGTATCATCTTAACTGCTTTTGTTTAACATTCCAGGTCTGACGTCATCATGGAACTATCCAATCTACTGTTCAGAGATTACTGGTAAACTACTGGAACTCAAACATGGGATAAAGAAGGAGCTTATTCACACTCTGCAGGTTAAGCCTTTCCTTCATATAAATGCCTTTTCACACCTTTGCAAACAGAGTAGACACAGACCAGATGGCTCCTGCAGGAGCCGTCTGATCAGTGTCTGCTCTGTTTGGTAATGGAATTATACAGATCTGATTTAGCAATTTCTATCAATACCAAAATATCCTTTGTACATTACCACTGTAAAAATTCAGCGAATAATTATTCATGATATTATTTTTTCAATATTTCTTACATGAATATGCAACAGGGAAAATGTTAATTAATGTATATGTGTTTCCGCCATACATATACAAATGTAGATCTTTTGGCTTGTCTAATACTTATGTCTTCATGTCGCATTAACCCATTCCTGCATAGGCTATTTTTAGATCCAATCTCTTTGAATAAATCTACCGAAATGGAGCATTTACTAGTGAAAAGGAAACTTTTAGAATTGTGTAGTGTTGAAACCATTGTGATAAATAGAGCGTTTGCTCCTATGGAGCAAATGCTCTATATATCACAATGGTTTCACAAAGTGACTTTTACAGAAGCGTCAAAAGGCGTCAACATGCAGGAATGGGTTAAGGACCACAATGGAAATAAGATCATGCTCTTTCTTGTGTTATCCTTGGTATGGAAAGCATGCTGTTTTTTACTGTGCATCATTTTACTTATCTCTATTTATTATGATGTCACAATGTTTTGTGAACCATATCGTGTTTTCTGTTTGCCGAAATAAATCTATCTATCTATCTGAATCAATTCTGAGTGGAAAGGTTATTCATAAGTAGATTGGACAATCTGCTGTAATCATTTTTCTCAGTTTCCTAGGATTTTATTCATTTTTGGACTCAAAACTCAATAATATTCTCAAACATGATTTTTGTTTCTAGATTCTACCTGCAGATTCTGGGCAAACTATTCTGGTAGAACCTGGTAACCAAGGTTACACATTTCAGGATATGTTCCAATTCCTTATATATCTGCCTAAATACCCTAAGTAGTCAGACAGACAAACTGAGGCAGATAGTGTAGACATAGATGCAGTTTGAACAGGGTCTTCACTAGATGCTACTCTAACTCTATTGATCTAATCTAAACAGTATTCAGCTCTACAAACCATATTTCGAGGGTTTGGTGAAAGAGTTAGAAGGAGTGAAGGAGTTAAAAAAGTTTTGCACCAAGCCCTCGATTTGGTGTCAGAAAATTTATGATTCTTTGTACATTCTTTGCAAACTGTGTGGACACAGATTAGAGGGCTTCTAGAGGACCCATATGATCAGGATCTACACTGATGGCCATTCAACATCCCCTAGCACATTAGACCTTAACCCATTCCCCCCATAGGCTATTTTTAGACCCAACCTCTTTGAATAAATCTACTGAAAAGGAGCATTTACTAGAGAAAAGGAAAATGTTGGAATTGTTTAGTTTCGAAACCATTGCGTGAGAGGCGTATTTATGGAGGAAAGGGTTACATATTTAATGGACTTTATAGTAACACTGATGAGCCAGTCTACTTTTAATTTTTAGCATTCAAAGGGTTAACCCTTTCCTTCATATAAATGCCTTTCCACACATTTGCAAACAGAGTAGATCCAGATTAGATGGCTCCTATAGGATCCATCTGATCAGGGTCTCCACTGTTTGCTTATAGAATGATATAGGTCTGATTCTTCAGTTTCTGCCTACCTCAGCCAAAACATCCTGTGTATAAAAATTCAGGTAATAAATATTCAAGATGTCATTATTTCTTACATGAATATTAAACTGTGAATGAGTTAACCCTTTCACAGCCAATGCCGGATCTGTGATTACCTATGCAAACAGTTTGGATCCAGATGAGATGCCGAGTAACTCGGCGTCTCATCAGGATCCAAACTGTTTGTTACTGTTACTATGTTTTTGAAACAAAAATGAAGAAAATAAAAAAAAAATGAAAATTTGTAGCAGATGACAGAGTTTGGCAGCGAAAGGGTTAATACAGTGGATATAATTTTCTTTCTTTTCCTCTTTCAGATTGGCTGTGCAGAAATCATCTATCTGGACCCTGAACGGTCAGAGCAGATGTCGCTGACCGCTTTGGATGCTAATCACTGTCCTGGAGCGGTCATGTTCCTCATGGAGGGGTATTTTGGCACCATTCTTCACACAGGGGATTTCAGATTCACACCAGAGATGATACAGAAAAAGCCTCTGTCTGATTTTGCTGGTACTTGACTGTTTTTGTCTTATACGATGAAAAACTGTCTACAGTGACCACCCAAAATAACTTCCAAAATAAATGTACTTTGGTGTTTTTAAGACAGGTAGTAGCTTAATGCAGACTGAAAGTTATGCAGAAAGCTCCTGTAGGAATTTGTGCATTACTTTGTTGTGTATTAAGCAATAACCTGCTCTTATAGATACCAACATTTATTCATTGTATGGTCATTATAGACAGGGTCTACTGTATTTAACATCACTATGAATAAAAACTGTGACAATGTAATAAAACAATGTAACAGTCCATTTTGCAGTATATACCGTATTGCAATATGTTAGATCCATATCACAACCTACGTATATTGTGAAACTGATATTCAGCAACATATTGATATTTATTCATGTGACAATATGCCTCTTATAATTAATGTTTTATTTTGCAAAATATTTGTATTGATTAGCTAAATCAAGCTTGCATATGGGCCATATTTCAATATACCAGCATGTCAAAGATCTTTCGCAATACAGTATTTCAAACACCCATCTCAGTGAATAGTTATGCCATGATAAAGCTATAATATTCTGTAATGGAATTAATTTCTTTTACAAACCTGTACTCTTCAGTTCAAGTCAAAGAACAGTGGTGAAATGTACCACCATTTTCCTCTCAGTGATAGTTGGAATTGTTGTGCAATAACTTCTGTAGGCCTCTTCTCATCTATTTTCATACAGTTGAACTTAGATAAGTCAAACTTTAAGGGACCATACAAATTAGTTCGAAATAGCAGAAGTTCGAGTTATCCGATTTCTAATCTGAACAATTTCTCGAGTTCGCAGCTTAATACAGGTCTAAAGTAATGCTGAAAGCTCCTGTAGGAGCTTTCAGCATTACTTAAGACCTGTATTAAGCTGCAACATGTGTTTCTAGATATCTGTAGCGATAAAGTTTAGAGCATTTCTGTACTGTAAGTTTTGGAAGGGCTTAACTTTTTGTTTGAGATATCAAAAGTTCGAGTTATCCGAGTTCGAGATATTGAAGGTTAACTGTATTTTAGTTCGCTCATTACCCTATTTAGCCTTCCATCTGGCTTGCTGTAGGTCGGTGGTTCTACCTGAATGTTCTTCTGTGCACAAGACAATGCGGTTTATTCCTTGAGAGAAAAATCTCTGGGGTCTTCCTGAACCTGTAATTAGCTGAAATATGACTGAAATACTGTTAAAGTGACTTAAAATTCAATAAAAACAAACAAACATAACCCTATTTTGCAGAATTATGTCCCTTTGATAAACATACCGAAACATGATCTCACAAAGGTCCATAACCATATTATTTAGATTTCCAGAGTTACGTATATTTTATAAAGATTTGAACAGACAAGTTTTAGCATCCATTTGCAATATTCATTTTAAAATTTGTTTTTCTTTAATCCTTTCCCTGTTGAATATTCATGTAAGAAATAATGCCATATAATGAATATTTATTTCCTGTAAACATAAATGTTTGGTATTGGTAGAAATTGTAGTCAGATCTATTATAATTTCATATTAAGTAAAAAGAGCAGACCATGATCAGACGGCTCCTACAGGAGCTGTCTGATCTGGGTCTACTCTGTTTGCAGTGGTGTGAAAAAGCCTTTGTATGAAGGAAAGTGTTTATTAAAAGTATTCTGATTTGATTGTCAATCACTTTTATTCCAGATTACACTCTAATAATTTGGTATTTATGCCTTTCCTCCATAGGCTATTTTTAGACCCAACCTCTTTGAATGAATCTACCCAAAAAGAACATTTACTAGAGAAAAGTAAATTTTTAGAATTTTGTAGTTTGAAACCATTGTGATAAATAGCAAATGCTCTATTTATCACAATGGTTTCAAGAAGTGGTTATTATAGAGGCGTAGAAAGGCGTATTTATGGAGGAAAGGGTTCTATAACCCTTTCAGAAGTAATATTTCAAATAGACTATTCAAATATTAAAAAAGTCATGCTTACCATGAATATTACGGATATATTTCCAGAAAAACTGTAACATGACAAGCAGTGCAGACCCTGATGACAGGACTCTTCTACAGGAGATGTCTGATCTGAGTCTACTCAGTTTTAACCGACATTATACGATGAGATTATTAAGCGAGATTAACTCTGTCCTTTTTTACTTCAGGTAAAATAGACCAGTTATATCTGGACAACACTTACTGTTCCCGAGCTTGTCAGTTTCCATCTCGAGAAAAGGCTACGGAAATGATAGTTAACATCATTGAGTCGCATCCCTCTGCTGAGATTGTACTTGGCTTAAGGAATCTTGGTAAAGAGAATCTACTGTGTAAACTGGCTGTAAAATTCCAGGAGTTTATATCAGTTCCACCCCATATGTTAGAGACTTTGCAGATTCTCGAGGCCCCAGATGTATTTGTAAGAGATTCTTCTGAGTGTAGGATTAGAGTCTTGCCCTTCCACAACATCAGCAATAAACTAGTTAATAGGTTGAATGAAGTCACAAACACCATTGTCATCCTTCCAACTGCACTCTACTGTGGAATAGATGCTGCACCATATGAAAATCAGGAAAAAGTGTTTATTGTGCCGTATTCAGATCATAGTTCATATGCAGAGTTAAATGAGTTTGTGGCATTTATAAAGCCAGGGAAGATAATTCCAGTTGTGAAAGCAAAAAGCAGGGGACCATTTGGGTTGAGTGTGGCAGATAGAGCAGATATGACAGTATTTCAGAAGTATACTAGTGACGGATGGAATTTGAACTTCGATATTCCTAAGAGTGTAAAGCGGTCTATGATGGATGGTAGAAGCAGAGCCATGCTGAACAAAGCAGGGAAGAAACGTAAGGCAAGACAAACAAGTACAGTAATGACAACAAAAAGGGCAAAGAGAGGTGTGATATATAATTCTCCATCACATAGTCATTCTTCACCTAGATTGTTAGAAAGTATAGCAAGAAATACGGGAAAAGAGGACAGCATGAAGGGTAGTCAGGTGAGAACCAGTGCGAAAAAATTAGAATTTGCAAATCAAAAATCTGTACCAAATTTTCCCAAACAGCAGAAGATACAACTTGTACAGTCTTCTATGTCTAAATATGCAAGTATTCAAAGGAAAAAATCAAAGGGCATAAAAGCTAATGCAGCAAAGATCAGAGAAAAAACATCATACTTGCCAGTGACAAGAAAGACAATACTGCAAGACCCAGCAAGAAAACTGACTGTTTATGAGAAGGTACAAAACTGGCTTCATACCCAAGACTGTCTAAATATGTCCACATCTGTGGAAGAACCAGAGGAGCAGAATGAAAATATTGAAAATGAAACTGTTGAGAGAAAAAGTGATGAACATGTAAATGAAATCATTGACTGTGCGTCTAGCAAAAGTGATGTTATACACGAATCTCAAGGGTTTCAAATTGATGGTGTAATTGATGTTGAAGAAGTTGAAAGTAACATTTCCAGTAAGTCTTTTCCAGCCATAAAGAAAGCCATGCAGGAGCCACAAGAGTGCCTTAAAGGAGGATCACAGGGATTCAGTTTTGAAATCCTTCATGAATCAGATGAAGAGAAAGATGAGGACAGGGAAAAGTCCGAAGTATACAATCATAATGCTACAAGCAATACTTCTAAAGCTGTGAATCAAACTTTAGAATTTAAAGAGAATGAAATTCACAATTTTGATAAGATAGTAGGTGTAAGGACATGTAAGACTAGAAAGAAGAATCACTGCAGGCATATAGAGGCAGCGGATGTAGTTGAAAGCACAAATGATTTGCCCAAGGAAAATTTCATGATTGCTAGTACAAATACCAGATTGAATGAGACATATCAAAATGGAAGAAAGAAAGGTAGAAAAAAGACTTCAAAACAAATTTTGAAAAACACTACAAGCAAATATTTCACTAATTCTGAAATACTTGATGATCAAAAAGAGAAAGACTTATTTATAAAAACATACATGTACCATGTTAAAAGAAGAATGATCAGTTCAAAAGAAAGGAAAGGTGCTTCTCTTGAAAAGCCAAAGGCTGAGCTTCTTCTAGATGTGAATCTGGACAGTGATAAGGCCAAACCAAATACATATGAAGTCAATGATAACAAAAGGGCAAGAAAGAATAGAGACAATGTAATAAAAGATAAACAAATCTTAGAGAAGGAAACACAAAAGTTAGATGAGGGTAAAAAAGTGTTTGAAAGTGGTTGTCCAAAGAGGAGATCTACTGATATCACACAGGAGTCTCTAGTGACTGCAGATCAAGAATTCTTTGATATTGATGTTGAAAGTGTGGCAAGCTCAGACACAACCTGTGAACAAGCAGATAATGAAGAAGAACACTCACAATCATTGCTTGATAATAGATGTAACCCTTTAAGTGTTCATGATGGAAATGAATCAGAACATGGTGGCAGAAAATGGAATAATTCATCTGAAAGATGCAAGAAAAAATTACTTGATAATAGGAAAAGGCTGCACAAAAAATTATCTTTGGACAAGTCAAAAGTAACATCTTCTTATCCACAGGTTATATTGTCTAAGTATTTCCAAGGACATAGTAACCAGAATGAGATAGAACTGGACAATAACAAACAGTCTAAGTGCCTGAAGAAGCAAAGTTCGAAAGAGAATTCAGGTTCAAACAGACGAGAGAAGTTTACAGATGAATGCAGAAAAAACAATAGTATGGAACATGTAGTTCAGGAGATCATAGAACTTGAAGATTCAGATCCAGAGATTGAAGCAGTAGTAAATTCAAGTGGTAATCTTGGCAATGAAACAGAAGAGGAAGATCTGTTCAATGAAGTAGTGAATGAATATGTTGCTGAGTTGAGATCTTCTGTAATGTGCACAGATAGTGGAGATACAAGAAAAAAATTGAATGAGACTTTTACTAGTGTTGAGAATTTTGATAATCTAGGCAACAATTCCACTGGCATCGGAAAAGGGATGGCTGTTCCTATTTGGAAAGAATATGTAGAAAAGTTAGAAATGTTGTTAGGAAACTTGAGAACAGGTGTTTCTACCTCAGAGACTCAGGACTTTACTAGTGACCATTGTCAGACAGAGAGTATAGGAAGATGTTTAAATGGATGCAATCGAACATTAAATAGTTTCAGTGTGAAAGACAGACGGAAAAGTTCCAGTGCAAATTTGTATGCACTTTGCACAAAGTATACAGCAAAAGAATAGATTAGAAAACAGCATGAATTATAGAGATAAAAATGTAATAGTCTTGACAAAAGTCTGCAGCATTAGCATTAACACTTTTGACCTTTGACCTTGCCTTTTTATGCCTCTATAAAGGAGCACCTGTCTAAACATATTTAATTATTTATTACATGTAGAGATTTAGAGAGTTTTACTGTATTTAATTTTGTTGGTATAAACTGATAACCCATTCCCTCATATTGATGACTTTTGACGACTGTAGAAGTCACTTTGTGAAACCAATGTGATAAATGGAGCATTTGCTCCTATAGGAGCAAAGGCTCTATTTATCAAAATGGTTTCAAACTACAAAATTCTAAAAAAAATTCCTTTTCTCTAGTTAATGCTCCTTTTTGGTAGATTTATTCAGAGGTTGGGTCTAAAAATAGCATATGAAGTAATGGGTTAAAAGGCAAAATATACAATTTTATGCATCATTTGTTACTTTATAGGTACAAATACATGTATATATATATATTAATTATTTACACTCAGGGATTTTATATGCAAGGTAGTTTAGAGGAATGTTAATCATATAATTACAAAGTTATTCAAAATTACCACACTCGTCTTCTTGATATCTTTTAAACTCCTACCACACTATAATTTCATGACCTATAGGAGCCGTTTTACCAGGGTGTGCTCTGTTTGCTTATAATATAACAAAGATATGATTCTACAGTTTCTGCATTGGCCAAAAATCCATGTCTTTTACGTGATATTGTAACAAATTAATCTAATTAATATTCATGAAATCATTATTTCTTTCATGGATAATCATGAAGGAGAGTTAATGAATATTCATACAATACTCCACCAATTATGAATATTCATTAATTAAATTCTTTTATTAGAAATGTGACAAACAATAATCTCTAACATAGAAGCAAACTGCAGACCCCGATCAGACAGCTTTAACTGGAGCTATCTGATCTGGGTCTAACCTGTTTGCATTGGCATGATTTTCAAGTAATATTTATTAGAAGAATTTTAACCCTTTCCCTGTTCTATATTTATTCCAAAGTTCAATACCTACTGAATATTTATGAATAAACAGTTATAATGGAAGGTGGAACGTTGTTGCCATTTTAGAAAGTAAAGAAACACATCTATCAAATTATCATTAGCAAACAGAGTAGACCCTGATCAGATGGCTCCTCTAGGAGCTGTCTGATCTGGGTCTACTCTGTTTGCATATGCGTGAAAACACGTTTATATGCGGGAAAGGGTTAACAAAGGTATATGTACATGGGATATTTTGGTATTGGTAGAAACTGTAGTTAGATCTATTATTTCATGAGCAAACAGAGCAGAAGATGCCTGATGTGGGTCTACTCGGTTTGCAAATGCCTGAAAAGGTGTTAATATGAAGGAAAGGGTTGAAAGTGTTTGAAGTTATTATGTCCTGTAACAACTCATCAGGATCAGAACTGTTGGGGAAGAAGAGAAAAAAAGTAGTGAAGAAGACATCAGGGTGAGCTTTTGTGATCGCCTGATGTCTGTCCGCGTTCGTCATGCGTCGTTCGTCGTCAACAATTTGAACCTTTAAAAATCTTCTCCTCTAATTCTGCAGGGTTCTCAGTTTTCATCTTTGGCATATAGCATCATATTCAGGTCCTCTACAAAAGTTAAATAAATTATGCCCCTGGGGTCAAAATTGGCCCCGCCCCAGGGGTGTCAAGTTTTCAATAGAAACATAGTGAAAACTTTGAAAATCTCCTCCTCTGAATCTACAGGGTTCTCAGCTTTCATATTTGGCACATAGCATCATGTTCAGATCCTCTACAAAAGTTATATAAATTATGCCCCTGGGGTCAAAATTGGCCCTGCCCCAGGGGTGGCTAGTTTTTTAAAGCAGACTGTTCCAGTTTTCTGTTACAGACTGCTTGGTTCATTAGTTAGGCATAGGGAGAACTTTAAAAATCTTCTTGCGAAAAACTGCATGTCCCAGGGCTTAGATATTTGGTGTATAGATTTACTTAGTATACCTTTATGAATTTTGTTAATATCATAGTTCTGAGGTTAAAATTGGCCCTGCCCTGTGGGTTATACTTTAAAAATAGACTTCTACAGTATAAAGGTTTCCCTTGAACCACCAGCTAGTGTATTGGAGAGGACAAGCTTAATAAGTTCACCTGTTCTATACTCTAGCTGTTGTCTGCTTCAGAATTATTGTCTGTTTGTTCTCACTGTTTTTAATACATACCAACCTTACAATTAACCCTCTTGAACAAACCACATAATTATGAAGTTATATATGTATCATATCAGAATCCAAAGTGCTAATTTCAGTCAAGTCATGCTTAGCACTGATAGGGTTATAACACTGAATTTCTGTTATCTGTTAGAAATGTCTGCTGAAAAATTAACACTGTCAATGGCCCTCTAGTTTTATATAGAAACATATTGTGAAACCTAAATAGTAATCTTCTTCTGAAACTGGAAGTTTCTCTGCTTTCATATTTGGCACATAGCATCATCTTGAAGTCTTCTACAGGAACTATGTTCTGGGTCTACTGTGTTGGCAATGGCATATCTGTGAGCTAATAGGTGAACTATGTCTGAGAACTTTTCTATGCTCGAACTCCTTTGGTTCAATTGTAAGTGTACAATGTATCTGAACTGCTGCTCGATCCCAGTTAAAGTATCCTAGCAGCAGGTTGATCCAACTCTATTTGGTGTCCAAACTGGGTAGTTACTACCGTTTGTTACATTTACTAACAAAGTAGACACAGATCAGATGGCTCCTGATGACTCGGCATACCGAAATACATAAAATATGTGAATTTGAACAAAATCGGAGACATTTTTTGTTCGTCCACTTATCATCAATAACTTTTTTTCCGAAAAAAACCGCAAAGGGGTTAGTTTGAGGTTTTTCTCCCGAAAAAAACCTTTGTCTCTGATTTTGTTCCAATTCACATATTATATGTATTTCGGTATGCAGAGTGTAGATCTGAAGTCAGAATTGAGTTATCACAACAGATAAAAGAAGTTTATATTGATGATTAATGGACGAAAAAAATTACCTGATGTGTCCCTTTAATTGGATTCTTGCATATATTATGGGAGCTACATACCTTTGAAACTGAGCCAAAAAAAACAAGAGCAGCGTGCGGTGCCATCGCTCGTCTTATTTGGAACTTGTCCAGCTAAATTTAAAAAAAAAAAATGAAAAAAATAAAGGGCCATAACTCCAAAATTTTGAAATCTAGAGTTATGGTTCACATGTAGGGGCCTTCCCTTCAATGAGATCTACTAATCTATGAAATTTCATGTTGATACTTCTTATACTTTTCAAGTAATGAGATACATTAAAGTTTTTGCACGCCGATGACAACGCCTATGACCCAGTGATCACAATAGCTCAACTTTTTCGAATCAGACGAGCTAAAAAAAGAACGAAAAATGACAACTTTTTATATAAAAAGAAGGTTTCTAAGTTCGTACGGACACAAAAACACCCCAGAACCTTTGTGACACGTAGAGAAATGTGTGTGAAACTTGATTACACAAATAATCTTCATCATTACTATTATTGTTATTATTATAATTATTATTATAAATAATTGTTTTTATTATTATTGCCATCTCCTATAAATACTTGGAAACTCGACGTCTCCTAAAGATCCAAACTGGCCGATGTTCAGATTGTATAACGGAAGATAAGGAAACTACATGTATAGCCTTTGTTTCAATAAGACTAAGCAGGCATATTTGAGCGGACGATACCGGTAGTTTACCCAGCAGGTTAAAGTCCTATCATATATGATCAAGTAAATCCTTTACTCCATAAATATTCATATAAGGAACTGTATACATTGTCATCATATCTATATTGTACATGTATAATATTAATAAGCAAACAGAACAGACCTTGATCAGACGGCGCCTCTGGGTCTACTCTGTTTGCAAAGGCGTAGAAAGGGGTATTTATGGAGCAAATGGTGAACCCTTTCTCCCATGAACATTTATTTAACCCTTTCCCTGTTCTGTGTTTATTACAAATTTCAATACCTACTGAATATTCATGGACAAAAAGGTTATAATTAAATATAGAACATGAAGCATTGTAGCCATTTTAGAAAGTAAAGACACAGATCTTTCAAATTCCATTAGCAAGCAGAGCAGACCCTGATCAGACGGCTCCTCAAGGAGCAGTCTGATCTGGGTCTACTCTGTTTGCAGATGCGTGAAAACACGTTTATATGAGGGAAAGCGTTAAGAATTATTTACTGCATGGATATTCATGAACTAGAACTCTTGATTTAATTTTTTTGAAGTTATGACCCTTTATCTTTTTAAAAAAAATAATTTAGCTGAACAAGTACCAAATCAGACGAGCGTTGGCGTCGCACGCAGCTCTTGTTTATAATTACACTTTAACATAGAAATTTCAGCTGTGACAGAAACTTCAGATGAAATCTATATTATTAGCAAACGGAACAGACTTTGATCAAACAGCTCCTACAGGAGTTGTCTGGTCCGGCTCTACTTTATTTGCACATGTACTAACAGTCGTCTGTATTGGGAAAACACTGGGAGACCTTTAACCCTTCGCTTGCTATTCACGTCAATATACCTACCTGTAAATAGTGAAGACCCAGATGAGACAGCTCCTGCAGGAGCTGTCTCATCAGGGTCTGCACTATTTACAAGTTGACTGTGCAACCAGTGCACTCCACGGCAGTGATTGTACAGCGAAATACGTGTACACAGTGAAGATATATGTAATAATACAACAGGGAATGGGTAAAGAAAGAGATATGTATTTTAAAATTCAGCAAGCGAAGGGTTAAACTCCAACAGGAATTCTTCAGTAGTTTGCGGAACCTCGCCACAAATTCCTCACCGCTGTTGTTCAAATCCTGGTATAGAAATTTGGATTTATCATGTGAGGAAGCCTACAGGTTGACTCGCGGTAGGTCGGTAGTTCTACCCGAGTGATCTCCTCTGCACGAATCAATTGAATTTGTTCTGTGCACGGAGAAATATCCGGGGTCTTCCTCCACCTGTAGTTGGCTGGATGTCGTGATGACTGAAATACTGTTAATGCGACATAAAACTCGATAAAACCAAACAAACACATCCTTTCTGGACATATTCAGTGTCGAACAGCTATGATCCCGATGAGACGCCAAGTTACAAGTTACTATTTGAAGCAGATATCGTATATGGGTGGGTAATATTTAACCCATTCCTTCATATAAATGCCTTTTCGCGCATTTGCAAACAGAGTAGACCCAGATCAGACGCTCCTATATGAGCTGTCTGATCAGGGTCTGCTTTGTTTGCTAACTGAATTTGATAGATCCGTTTCTTTAGTTTCACAAATGGCTACAATGTGCCTCATTTCTTAATTCATTATAACTATTTTGTCCATGAATACTCAGTAGGTATTAAAATTTGGACTAAATATAGAACAGGGAAATGGTTAAATGCATTCAGAATGGTGTGGCGACACGCGACAGACAACTCTCGATTTATGAAGTAAAACCTCTATAATGTGAACTTTTTGAAAAAAGGTATTGAGAATTATTAAGGTAGGTGGCTGCTTTATGCAGGGTGAATGTCATGCAGAAAACTTTCAGAGGAACTTTCTGCAAAACGTTCACCTTGTATAAAGCTTCCATCTGCCTTAATCCTTTCCCCATTTAACCCTTTCCCTCATATAAACGTGTTTTCACGCATTTGCAAACGGAGTAAACCCAGATCAGATGCTCCTATATAAGCCGTCTGATCAGGGTCTGCTTTGTTTGCTAACTGAATTTGATAGATCTGTTTCTTTAGTTTCTGAAATGGCTACAATGTGCCTCATTTCTTATTTCATTATAACTATTTTGTCCATGAATCCTTAATCCTTTCCCCATTTAATATTTAACTCATTCTCCCCTAGACTATTTTTAGACACAGCCTCTTTGAATAAATCTACTGAAAAGGAACATTAACTAGAGAAAAGGAAAATTTCAGAATTTTTGTAGTTTGAAACCATTGTGATAAGTAGAGCATTTGCTCCTATAGGAGCACATGCTCTATTTATCACAATGGTTTCACAAAATGAATTTTACATAGGCGCAATAAAGCGTCAGTAGGAGAGAATGAGTTACGTAATATAGACAGCATGATTATTTATACGCTGAAGTTTATAATGGCAAAATGTGCATTGAAGGTTTTGGGTTGGTAGAAACCATAGTCAGATATATAATAATTTCATAAGCCAGCAGTGTAGACCCTGATCAGACAGCTCCTCCAAGAGGCATTTGTAGGAGGAAAAGGATGAAAGCCTAATATGATATTTATTTATCTGAGTGTTCAGATTATCGAGTTTTTATCATGTAAATCTTCGGATACTGTAACACCGCACTGGTAGCAAGACAAAAACCACCACATGTTAATTCATAATTATGTTTCCTGAATTTATGGGGAGATATATTGGTTTTGCCAGAGTTGTCTGTCCATCCATCAGTCTGTCTTTCACAAACTTGTGTTGTGCATATCTCTGAAACCAGTAGGTCTAGAGTCACCAAACTCAACAGCAATGTTGAATTAATGCCCCTAATGACTTAAATTTAGACAAACTTCGTGTCGCACGTATCTCAGAACCCACTAGGGCTAGTGTCACCAAACTTCACAGGAATATTTACCAGCATGAGTTGTGCACCTGGTGTTTTTGAATTGTCTTCCCTGATAATTGTCGAGTAATTGCCTCTGATACGATAACTTAAAATTCGAGAAACTGTGTCGTTCGTATCTCTGAAACCGCTAGGGCTAGAGTCACCAAACTTCACAGGAATGTTGATCAGCATGAGTTGTTGTGCACCTGGGGGTTATGAATTGTCTCCAGATAATATTCAGAATTACGAGCGACACAAGTTTGTTACAGACAGACGAATGCCTGGACAGACAGACAGACAACTCGGGCAAAAACAATATGTCTCCCCATAAAATTAATGGGGGGAGACATAAATATTCATAGAGTAAAGGTTTAAGCCAGTGTGGAAAGAGTTTATAGGAAGAATCTAAAAACAAAACACTAAATTCAACAACATTTTAGATATATTTATTATTAAAATACTATGTTAGGGAAAGACAAGGTAATATTGTGATGAAGAAAGCATACAAAAATAACAATGAAATGATTGCATAAACTTTGCAAAATTGTCATTTTAAAACAAACTGCAGCCTCAGTTTGTTGTAGGACTATATTGAGAATATATTGCACTCCGAATATCCGCTCTCCATCGGCGTGTAACGCTCAATAAGTAAATTTGGCAACATTTTGATAACCTTAAATTAGAACCTGAAATTTCTAAAGAAAAGGTACCAGAGGTTTGTAAAGCTGAAAACTGGTATTACTACAATTTGGCATAGTGTTGAGAACTATAAATTAGACATGACAATGGACATAGCAGCAACTACAGTAGAACCTCATCTAAGTACTCCTGATGGAGCAGGGTCTGCACTATTTGCTAGTTTGATCTGGATCTACACTACAGTTGAACTTCAATATCTCAAACTCGGATAATTCGAACTTCGGGATAACTCGAACAAAAAGTTCAGTCCTTCCAAAATACAGAATTGCTCTAAAATGTATCACTATGCATATCTAGAAACACATTTCACAGCTTAATACAGGTCTACAGACCTGCATTTAGCTGCGAACTTGAGAAATTGTCCAGATTAGAAATTGGATTTATCCCTTTCTCTCATATAAACGTGTTTTCACGCATTTGCAAACAGAGTAGACCCAGATCAGACGGCTCCTAGACGAGCCGTCTGATCAGGGTCTGCTCTGTTTGCTAATGGAATTTGATAGCTATGTTTCTTTACTTTCTAAAATGGCTACAATATTCCACCTTCAATATTTGATTATAATTATTTATTCCATGAATATTCAGTAGGTATTGAAATTTGGACTAAATATAGAACAGGGAAAGGGATAACTCGAACTTCTGTTATCTCAAACTAATTTATATAGTCCCTTGAAGTTTGAGATATCGAAGTTCAACTGTGGTTACTAGTTTAATCTTGATCTAGGCTAGTAGCTAGTTTGATCTGGGTCTACACTAGTTGCTAGTTTGGTCTACACTAGATACTAGTTTGATCTCAACATAAAGTTTGGTGGAAATGATGATTTTAGTATTTGAGTATATACCTTTATCTGTTGCTCTGAGCTATTCATATAAAAGGTTTACTATCATTCATCTTATCTGTGACTCTGCACTTCATTAACTTCAATCCACATGAGTCCGGCTATAATTACGTTGTCCTGATTTAAAGTATGACAAAACAAATGGCGTCAAACTCATTGCAAATATTGCCATAGAAAGCAGTGGGCGATAGTAGATCCAGCCGATTGCAATGATAGTCAGTGACAGGCTGATGGAGAATCCAGCATTCATAGTAAACACACCCATTGCAACTAGGTCCCGAACAATAGGTATCCAATCCACTGAAAATCAAGAAAATACAGTCAAACTTCTAAACTCTACATCGACCACTCAAATGAAGACTAATGATTTAACCAATTCCCTCATAGGCTATATTTAGACCCAACCTCTTTGAATAAATCGACCAAAAAGGAGCCTTTACTAGAGAAAAGGATTTTTTATTAATAATTTTATAGTTTTGTAATCATAGTGATAAAAAGCGCACTTGTTCCATAGGAGCAAATGCTCTGTTTATCGCAATGGTTTCATAAAGTGACTTTTGCAGAGGCGTCAGAGGGAAGGAGGGAATGGGTTAAGACAGGTGGTAGACTAATACAGGACAAAAAGTTATGCAAGAAGTTCCTGCTGGAGCTTTCTGCATTGTTCTTGTTCTGCATTAAGTGGTCATCCACCTTTTATCCCTTTCCTTCATATAAACGCATTTCCCCACATTTGCAAAGAGAGTAGACTTAAATCAAACAGCCTTCTGATCAGGGTCTGCTCAGTTTTGCTTATGGATCTGATTCCACACTCTCTGTAACAGTCAAACATTCCTTTGTTACTATTACTTTAAAACAGTTTGGCTCATTAATATTCATAATGTTGTTAATATTTATATAAATATTAAACAGGTAAAGGGTTAAGGTACCCATGTCTTTTCACTAGTGTCTAGCTCTACTCTAATTAATTCAGCCCTATTTCAAAGTCTGCAATGTTTCATATACAAATATCGTTCTATTTTGACCTTGCATTTCAGGTGTCTGTAATCTTACTTGCATAAAGATGAAAAAACAAGAGTACCGCATACGGTACATAATACGCCCACTTGCAAACTTTCTCTGATTCAACATGCCTTATAAGTGTTGACATTTTCTAATCTGTGCTTCAGATCTTGATTTCCATATTAAGGTGATACATGTACTATTTCTAAAAAAATTGAAGTGAATAACTTATTAAATAAAAAAGTTACAGCTAATCCTCATATTTGCAGATTTTTGAAAAGCGCAACGGCCATAACTCTGTAAAAACAAACTGAATGAAACTCAAAATAAACTCAGCTTCAGATTTTGTTGCTTAAAACATTTCTGTTAAGTTTCATTTATATCATTTTAATAGTTTTCCCAGAAAACAAGAGACAAACTAAAAGCTGACCGACAAACAAAGCAAGAAACGCACAAAGTTCAAGGACCATAACTTTAGAATAAAATGACTTTCCAAACACCCCGCAATATATGTGAAAATTCATATTAAGGTTTAACCATATAAAAAAAATTGAAGTAAATACCATTTCAAATGAAAAAGTTATGGCCATCCTCACATATATTTGCATAGATTTGCATTATTTCTTTTAAGTGCAAGGGCCATAACTCCGAAACGACAAATCAAATGAACCTCAGAATTGACTTAGCTTCAGGTCTTGATGCATTAAACATGTGTGTGAAGTTTCATTAATATCTGTCAAACAGTTTTCCCAGGAAACAGCGGACAAACTATATGCATATATTTGCATTATTTTTTAAGTAAAAGGGCCATAACTCTGAAACAAAAATCAAATGAACCTCAGAATCGACTCAGCTTCAGATCTTGATGCATTAAACATTTGTGTGAAGTTTCATTAATATCTCTCAAATAGTTTCCCAGAAAACAGCGGACAAACTATTTGCATGTATTTGCATTATTTTTTAAGGACAAGGGCCATAACTCCAAAACGACAAATCAAATGAACCTCAGAATTGACTCAGCTTCAGATCTTGATGCATTAAACATTTGTGTGAAGTTTAATTAATATCTCTCATATAGTTTTCCCAGAAAACAGCGGACAAACTATATGCATATATTTGCATTATTTTTTAAGTAAAAGGGTCATAACTCTGAAACAAAAAATCAAATGAACCTCAGAATCGACTCAGCTTCAGATCTTGATGCATTAAATATTTGTGTGAAGTTTCATTAATATCTCTCAAATAGTTTTCCCAGAAAACAGCGGACAAACTATTTGCATGTATTTGCATTATTTTTTAAGGACAAGGGCCATAACTCTGAAACGAAAAATCAAATGATCCTCAGAATCAACTCAGCTTCAGATCTTGATGCATTAAACATTTGTGTGAAGTTTCATTAATATCTCTCAAATAGTTTTCCCAGAAAACAGTGGACAAACTATTTGCATGTATTTACATTATTTTTAAAGGACAAGGGCCATAACTCTGAAACGAAAAATCAAATGATCCTCAGAATCAACTCAGCTTCAGATCTTGATGCATTAAACATTTGTGTGAAGTTTCATTAATATCTCTCATATAGTTTTCCCAGAAAACAGCGGACAAACTATTTGCATTTTTTAAGGACAAGGGCCATAACTCTGAAACGAAAAATCAAATGAACCTCAGAATCAACTCAGCTTCAGATCTTGATACATTAAACATTTGTGTGAAGTTTCATTAATATCTGTCAAACAGTTTTCCGAGAAAACTGCAGACAAACAAAATGTTGACGGACGAACGAACGAACGAAAGAACGAATGAACGGACGGACAGGGCCACGCCAATATATGACCACCTTTATTAGGTGGGCGTATAAAAACACCCTCTAATCTACTGTGTTCTTTGAAAAAATCTTATCTAATGGACAAACAACACTGTGTCAAAAAGCTTGGATCTTGGTCAAGATGTTTGCGATTTTTATCCCAGTCAAGATCAAGAGGAAAAGGTTATTCTTATCCCAGAAAGGTTTATTATTGAAATCAAGCACAGCCATTTAACCCTTTCCCTGTTCTGTGTTTATTACGAATTTCAATACCTACTGATTATTCATGGACAAAATAGCTAAAATGAAATATGGAAGGTGGAACATTGTAGCCATTTTAGAAAGTAAAGACACAGATCTTTGAAATTCTATTTTGAAATTCTATTAGCAAACAGAGTAGACTCTGATCAGACGGCTCCTCTAGGAGCCGTCTGATCTGGGTCTACCCTGTTTCCAAATGAGTGAAAACACGTTTATATAAGGGAAAGGTTTAAAGCACCCACTTTCACATTTGTGAATAAATGTATGGAGTGTTTAACTCTTTACTCCATGAATACCCCTTTCTACATCTTTGCAAACTGAGTAGATCCAGATCAGATGGCTGTCTGATCAGAGTCTGCTCTGTTTGCTTATGACATAATATAGATCTAACTCTACACATGCTGTCTTTTTTAAATATACGTGTAATATGTTATTATAAAAATGCAACTAATTAATATGCATGATGCCATTATTTCTTACATGAATATTCATGGAGTAAAGGGTCATCAATCAAAATTGTTAACCATTTACTTCTTAGATGCATATTTTGCCAATGGAGTAGATAAAGAATAGACAGATCCTGAAGAAGCCATCTGATCAGGGTCTGCCCTACTTGCTTATTGCATAATATATATATCTGATTCTACAGTTTCCGAAATGGCTTAAAATGGCTAAAAAGTCCTGTGTCATTATAAAAATTAAAGCTCCTCTCATAAAATTAACCCTTTCCCTCATATAAACGTGTTTTCACGCATTTGCAAACAGAGTAGACCCAGATCAGACGGCTCCTAGAGGAGCCGTCTGATCAGGGTCTGCTCTGTTTGCTAATAGAATTTGATAGCTCTTGTTTTTTGCTTTCTAAAATGTTGCACCTTCCATATTTATTTATAACTATTTTGTCCATGAATAATCAGTAGGTATTTGTAATAAACATAGAACAGGGAAAGGGTTAAGCCCTTCATACTGAATGTACTCTAAAGTTGCACACTGATACACCATTCCGCAGGGCTACAGATATAAGGTTTTGTGTTAATTGGGTATTTACTCCTTACTTTTTTAAGGAATTGGGTAATCAGAATTTCAACTGGGTATCAAGAAAAACGTTACTCTGACAATCAATTTGAAATAAATTGCTTTTTTAAATCCAACAATTTTAGATTTAATATGTTATATTAAGCCTTCCTACAACTGAGATTGGTGTATTTCACAGAAGAACACTTTTTAATTCTAACAGTCCATTAACTGATACTCGACACCCGATGTTCGATGTACATTCATTTGCCAACATTTTCAGCACCTTGTATTTGTGCAGGAGTAATGTGTTTTAAGCCAAGGATACTTAGAAACATGTTTGTTGACAGTAATTTTGCTGACTTTTGTTGCACCTTTTCAACTAGTGGCTTACAGATTTGCGACCAAAGATCGACGATTATTCCACTGACAACCTCATTTGAGGGGTTACACACCTTGTTCACAAGCTCATCAATGATGCATTTTACAAATTATTTCTAGTTTGCCAAGGGAAGACCTAATATAATTAAAGAATGTGTTGTTCTGTTCTTTTTCCATCCTCGTGATATCATGTTTACGAATATAGCAGACGATTTGACTGGTTTACAATTTGGAACAAACATAATGAAAAGGACGCAGCATAACATTCTATATAATATACTGGGATATGTGACCTCACCCGTAAAATAAGCTGTATGTACAAAATGAATAACCAGTCTAACCGGTGTTGCAGTAAAACAAGCCCAGTTTCACAGTAAACAAAAGTTATTTATGCCTAAGAAATGTCTGATTATCGCATGCTAATACGCGTCTACTTGAATGCTTTCAACTGATTTTCAGTATGCATGAATTTCAAAATAATTGCTTTTCAACTAAATTTAATTGCATACCGTATTTACGCAGATACACGCCTTGTCTGTAACCCTGATTTTGCTTTAACCCTTTCCCTGCTCTATGTTTATTTCAAATTTCAATACCTACTGAATATTCATGGACAAAAGAGTTATAAAGAAATATGGAAAGTGGAACACTTTAGCCATTTTAGAAATTAAAGAAGCAGATCTATCAAATTCCAATAGCAAACAGAGCAGACCCTGATCTGATGGCCCCTGATCTGGGTCAACTCTGTTTGCAGCTGCGTTAAAAGGCATTTATTCGAGGGAAAGGGTTAAGCCATCTGATCAGGGTCTGCTCTGTTTGCTTATGGAAAAAATATAGATCTTATTCTACAATTTCTGTCATAACCGAAATTCCTGTGTCTATATGCCATTGTAAAAAAAAATCTAATGAATATTCATGAAGATTATTTATAAGGAAAGGGCAAAGTATGAAAAGTTTATATATCTTACCAAGAGTGGTCAGAATGCTTGTCAATGCACAGAAGCCAATAAACATAAGAACCCATCCACCAAACCTAATCGCCCAGGTCATCATCGTGTTTTGCATCTTCTCTTTCATAAATATCTCCTGCAAGATAAAGCAAAAGTAAACCTGTTACACCAACGTCATCAATTGTTCTTAAGAGAACCCATAAGCAGTGCTGATTTGGTTTCAAGAAAACAATCTTAACCCTTTGCTCAATAAATACACCTTTCTACACTTTCGCAAACTGAGTAGACCAAGATCAGATGGCTCCTATAGGAGTTTTCTGATCAGGGTTTGCTGTTTGTTTATGAAATAATTTAGATATGATTCTACAGTATCTGAAACTCAAAAAGTCCTGTGTCCATGTGCTATTATAACAATGAATCTAATTAATATTCATCATGTCATTATTTCTCACATGAATATTCATGGAGTAGAGGGTTAGACCGCCATAAGTCTGCTCACATTCACACTGGGGTTTATGTTTCTTACTCGTTTGACCCTTGTAATGGTGAACAATAATGTGGAATTTTATCTGGCTGGCTTTAAATTCCTTTCCCTGTTTGATACAGTAAAACCTCTCTGAACCGGACAATAAAGTTTGGTATAAATATTGGTCATTGAGACAGGTGGCAGCTTAATGCAGGGTGGAAGTCATGCAGAAAGCTCCTCTAGGAGCTTTCTGCATGACTCTCACCATGCATTAAGTAGCCACCTGCCTAAAAGTATCTAACTTCTTCTCTACTAGAATTCAAGTTTAGAGCGATTTTTTCTGTACTCATAAAAGAAATAATGACTGTATAAATATTTTATAAACAAGTGAATTTTTTACCATAGCAGAAACTGTAGAATCAGACCTACATTACTTCATAAGCAAACATAGCCGGCCCATGATCAGGCAGTTCCTAACAGTCTGACCCGGGTCTACTCTGTTTACAAACGTGTAAATATGTGTCTTCCTTAGCTTAAGGTATACATAATAAAGTTACTGGAAAGGTTTTAGCCGACAAGTAATATGATGATACAAGAAATGTGTCACATTAGGTGAAAAATGCCCCCAAAGTAATGCACTGACATTAAAATGTGATTTATAGACAGGCCTGTATATGGTATTGCAAAATGAAACTTAAAGATTGCCCAATGTGACCTGAATTTGATCTCAAGTCAAATTTATAGAACTCAGTATAAACTTTGACTAAATGACAGCTAACAAGAGGGCCATGAGGCCCTGAAGCGCTCACCTGAGATAACCCCCAGGGCGGGGCCATTTTTGACCCAGAAGTCATCATTTGTACAACCTTGATAGAGAACCACAAGGCAAAGCAGCAAGATTTTTAAAGGACTATGCAAAACTGATAAACCCCAGGGTGGGGCCATTTCGGCCTGGGGGTCATAATTTTAACAATCTTTGTAGAGGACCATTAGATCATGCTACATACAGAATATCAAAGCTCTAGGATTTACATTTTCAGAGAAGAGGATTTTCCTAAGAAAAACTGATAAGCCCTGGGGCTGGGCCATTTTCGTCCAAGGGGTTATGATTTGAACACTCTTTATAGAGGACCATTGGATGATGCTACATACCAAATATCAAAGATCTAGGCCTTAACACTTTCAGAGAATTATTTTTTAAAGAATTTCCTATGAAAAACTGATAAGCCCTTAGGCAGGGCCATGTTTGGTCCAGACATCATAATTTGAAAAAACTTTGTAGAGGACCATTAAATCATGCTACATACTAAATATCAAAGGTCTAGTCCTTACAGTTTCAGAGAAGAAGATTTTTAAACATTTTCCTATGAAAAACCTTGGGCAGGGCCATTTTTGGCCCAGGGGTCTTAATTTGAACAATCTTTGTAGAGGATCATTAGATCATGCTACATACCAAATATCAAAGGTCCAGGCCTTACAGTTTCAGAGAAGAAGATTTTTAAAGAATTTCCTATGAAAACCTGATAAGCCCTTGGGTAGGGCCATTTTTGGTCCGGGTGTCATAATTTGAACAATCTTTGTAGAGGATCATTAGATCATGCTACATACCAAATATCAAAGGTCTAGGCCTTACAGTTTCAGAGAAGAAGATTTTCAAAGATTTTCCTATGAAAGAATGATAAGCCCTTAGGCGGGGCCATTTTTGGTCCGGGGGTCATAATTTGAAAATCTTTGTAGAGGACCATTAGATCATGCTACATACCAAATATCAAAGGTCTAGGCCTTACAGTTTCAGAGAAGAAGATTTTTAAAGATTTTCCTATGAAAAACTGATAAGCCCTTGGGTGGGGCCATTTTTGGTCAGGGGGACATAATGTGAACAATAATTCGTTCCCCCTAGCCACTGATGCTTCTGACAAAATTTGGATAAAATTGGGTTAGCGGTTTCAGAGATGTCGTTTGAAAATGTGGCCGGACACATTGTGGTCACAATAGCTCATCCTGAGCCTTCGGCTCAGGTGAGCTAAAAAACACTTGACATTTCTTTCATTTTCACATTAATTCTTTCATAACATCCATCTCCTTAACCGTTTCAACACTGCATAACTTTTGTTGAGGTTTTAATACTGGTTAATGCATAACAAAACCCGGTATATCAACATGGAGACTACTATTCCAGTTACCTACCTTTACAGTCAATTTTCCTGAGTAAAGTAATTCCAGTACATCTCCAGACAGAGTTTGGTATGGTAGAAGTTTTGATCCAATTTGTCGAGCCACAATGCTAACCTAGAACAGAAATCAAACCATATAGTAAACCCTTTACACCATGAATATTCATATAAGAAATAATGACTTCATGAATATTAATTAACCCTTTCCCTCATATAAACGTGTTTTCACGCATTTGAAAACAGAGTAGACCCAGATCAGACGGCTCCTAGAGGAGCCGTCTGATCAGGGTCTACTCTGTTTGCTAATAGAATTTGATAGATCTGTTTCTATGCTTTCTAAAATGTCTACAATGGTCCAGCTTGCATATTTCTTTATAACTATTTTGTTAATGAATATTCATTAGGTATTGAAATTTGAAATAAACATAGAACTGGGAAAGGGTTAAATCAATATTTATAATGGCACATGAACACATTAATTTCTGGCCATGGCAAAAACTGTAGAATCATAAGCTAAATTATTTCATAAGCAAACAGAATAGACCCTGTTCAGAACTGACTTGGGTTTACTCTGTTTGCAAAGGTGTAGAAAGGGGTATTTATGGAGTAAATGGTGAATAAAGCTGGTAATCCTTAGAACAATACTATAGGATCAGGGTCTGCTCTGTTCGCTAATAAAATTTTAAAGACCTGTTTCTTTACTTTCTAAAATGGCTAGAATGTTCCACTTTCAAAATTCAATTATAGCTATTTGTCCATTAATATTCAGAAGTTATTTTATGACACAAGATAAAACACTCAACACCCAACTGCAATGAAGATGACTAGATTTATTCATATAGCAAATAGCCGTATTCATACCAAACTTATAACTAAAACAATTCCTACATACACAATTCACAACCACATAAAATTATGGATTAAGTAACAATTGGATATCATGATCGCAATGCAAAATATCCGCATAGGATTTGCCATATTACGGATATGAAAATAACTGGATAGACAAGCCCGCGCACCCTTGACCTACTATGCATGAATTCAGCCTTATTTACTCCCATATCCTGCCGTCACCTCTTTTCGTGACGTCACCTCCGCTGGTGACGTCCCCTCAATTGGTGACTCCAGATTCCTGCCGTCACCTCCGCTGGTGACTCCATATTCCTGCCGTCACCTCCGCTGGTGACTCCATATTCCTGCCGTCACCTCCGCTGGTGACTCAAAATTCCTGCCGTCACCTCTGCTGGTGACATTCCTGCCGTCACCTCCGCTGGTGACTCAAAATTCCTGCCGTCACCTCTGCTGGTGACATTCCTGCCGTCACCTCCGCTGGTGACTCAAAATTCCTGCCGTCACCTCTGCTGGTGACATGAGAGCCATGTTTGAGCTACCTAATAAAATATTACTGCTACCTAATAAAATATTACTGCCAAAAGATTGGGGGATACACAGAAGATACCAAGTGTCCTGACACTGTTCCGGGCTTCTCCCTGGCCCCCAATCTACTGAATTATATGAATTTGGTTCTAAAAGATAAACCTCCTTTTCTAGGAATTGTGCCATAGTCAAAGGAGAGTTTAATGTTATATACTTGATTGCGTTTTGATATGCGCTAATTAACTGGTCATTAGGTGCGCGAGCCTGCCATCCAGAATTTTCCGCATTGGACTTATTTAAATAGAGTTCAGTGCCCAAGTAGCAGAACCTGCAATGGTTGTTGTCCTTGTTAATGCCTCAATGGAATTAGTCTTTACCAATTACTATAAAAACAGCACTTTCACAGCATACAGCACTTTCACAGCATACACACTTAGTCTAATGTTCGTGGTTCACAATAAA
The DNA here is from genome assembly GCA_963576725.1 of Azorinus chamasolen. Classification (NCBI taxonomy): domain Eukaryota; kingdom Metazoa; phylum Mollusca; class Bivalvia; order Cardiida; family Solecurtidae; genus Azorinus; species Azorinus chamasolen. Next base: position 53,263,887 of record OY755244.1, read on the forward strand.
GGCCTTTAGTGTCCAAACATGAGCTACTGCCATATCGTTTGTTCGATCAGAGCAATGTAAGATGAGAAATCCAGCACGCTAGAGAGGTACTTCTGCCAGAACTTCTACCATTGAGACTGAAGTTAATGCTGGGTTAAGTAAGGGCATCATCCTGTCAGTCTGGCCATCATCCTTGACCTTGTACTGTAAAATAACAAAAATCTTTTCGCAGCAAGAGCAAGTAAATATACACTTATAAAGAAAAACAAAATTGCTTATGGGTGTGGTGGGTGGGTTTGAAAATACTGCTTGCAGTTTAGTCGTGAAAAAGCGAAAGTGATCGCGAAAATGTTCGCCAGACGGGTTTACATCCGGTTTCACTTTTAGTAATTGATTCGTCCCCAGACTTATTCACCTATGTCACTTTCGTCCCCTAAAAGTACTTAACTACTATCTTGTGCAAAAATAAAGCTGATTATGATATATTATCATAATCATTCTTATTTTATGACACAAGATAAAACACTCAACACCCAACTGCAATGAAGATGACTAGATTTATTCATATAGCAAATAGCCGTATTCATACCAAACTTATAACTAAAACAATTCCTACATACACAATTCACAACCACATAAAATTATGGATTAAGTAACAATTGGATATCATGATCGCAATGCAAAATATCCGCATAGGATTTGCCATATTACGGATATGAAAATAACTGGATAGACAAGCCCGCGCACCCTTGACCTACTATGCATGAATTCAGCCTTATTTACTCCCATATCCTGCCGTCACCTCTTTTCGTGACGTCACCTCCGCTGGTGACGTCCCCTCAATTGGTGACTCCAGATTCCTGCCGTCACCTCCGCTGGTGACTCCATATTCCTGCCGTCACCTCCGCTGGTGACTCCATATTCCTGCCGTCACCTCCGCTGGTGACTCAAAATTCCTGCCGTCACCTCTGCTGGTGACATTCCTGCCGTCACCTCCGCTGGTGACTCAAAATTCCTGCCGTCACCTCTGCTGGTGACATTCCTGCCGTCACCTCCGCTGGTGACTCAAAATTCCTGCCGTCACCTCTGCTGGTGACATGAGAGCCATGTTTGAGCTACCTAATAAAATATTACTGCTACCTAATAAAATATTACTGCCAAAAGATTGGGGGATACACAGAAGATACCAAGTGTCCTGACACTGTTCCGGGCTTCTCCCTGGCCCCCAATCTACTGAATTATATGAATTTGGTTCTAAAAGATAAACCTCCTTTTCTAGGAATTGTGCCATAGTCAAAGGAGAGTTTAATGTTATATACTTGATTGCGTTTTGATATGCGCTAATTAACTGGTCATTAGGTGCGCGAGCCTGCCATCCAGAATTTTCCGCCACAAGAAATATTATTACAAACAAAATAATATTTCTCCCCAAAATTCTGCGTTAATCAAGCTGAATAAAGCGCACACAAGAGGGGTCTTCCCTAAAAATTTCCAAAGCCTGTGACACAGTGTGAAGATACATATGAATACCTACTAATGACAAGTGAACACCATCTGGGCTATAAAAACCGGTAGTGCAGCAATTTATGTTTGTAGCAATAAAATGTCCCCTGCCAGTAGCGCAAACTGCCTCCCTCCCATATCTGTTCACCCGTTTTCTTTTTATGTCTAATTGCTTATCCGTATAAGAGCCAGCATCCCTCCAGTGCAAACGTGGGAGTATATCTAGCCACACTGTTTGAACAGATGGAAGGATGCCCGCCAAATACTGGATATCAGCCTGAATATTTGTTTTGAAAGTACAGAGATCCCAATCTGCCATATTATTGCCACCCAGATTGAGTATTAAATATTCAGGTGTATCACCTGATAAAGTCAGCCACTGAATATTTCTGCGCAGATCTTGCCATTTCATTCCTGACCCCCCATGCCATCTAATTTGAAAGTCACACCCGTTAAAGCCCAGAAGGTGTCCTCTGTCGCTTGCCACACCCCTGCCTTCTTGACTAACGAATCGCCCAAAAAACATATCTCTGCAAAATAAATAGGGCATATAAAATCAAATACTTAGAACTCTATCCTTCCTTATATATGACTGGTAAGTATCTGAACGCCACCAGCCCATTAACTTAATTTTTTTCTTCTGCCACACCCTGTATTGCCAATTGTGTAGCCCTACCAATACGGAAACTGTGAGTAGTGAAACAACCTGATTGCAAACCACATGAAATAATTACTTTCCTGAGGACAGATGAAAACTGAAAACGTGTAAGCAGTGAGTCATTACTGTGCAAAAGAAGACATCCAGTCTTTGACGGGCGGACATGCAGATACTGTACCAACAACTCTTATGTAAGAGACAATCCTTGAGGCAGCCCGCCCCTTGTTAAAGCAATGAGCAGCAAAGCATACAATATGGTTAATCGGAGCTGGCCATAACTCTTGAAATGTAATTCCCCTTCTGAATTCACTAAACATTGCCAATGACGTTTTATAGACTGATCGAGTATTTGCTGCAATACTAGCAGATATTAATGATTTGGCTGTTGTGCGAAGATACCCCAAATGCCCTGTGGCAGCAGCGTCAGCTGAGCATCTGCCCCTGGCGTCAGCTGCCTGAAACGGTCCATCTGAAAACGAGACAAAGCGTCACAAATATTATTAAAACGCCCTGGAACGTGTTGCGCCCTAACCACAACATCATTCTCCATGCATGCCAATGTGATCAGCCGCAATACAGCCATAACCTCATCGTTTTTTGAAGACATTTTGTTGGTAATGTGTACCACTGCTTGATTGTCGCAATTGAAGCATATCTTGTGCCTAGCCAGAGCCTTCCCCCAAAGTTTCAATGACACCCAAATGGGAAAGATTTCAAGCAGAGTGATAACGTCTGTTAATCCCTGATCGCGCCATTCCGATGGCCACTGCCCATGCGCCCAATGCCCTGAGAAATAAACACCAAAGCCAAGGCCATCCCCACCTGCACTGTCTGAAAACAACTGTATAGCATCATTGGATGTCCAGTCATTGTATCTAAACAGAGAAATCCCATTAAACTCACTAAAGAACCTTTGCCACATTTTTAAATCAGCCTGAATTGACTTGGTCACCCTGAGATGATGATATGGCTTTGTCAAACCGCGTATTGAGTTAATGAGCCTCCGACAGAAAGGGCGTCCTGGAGCCACTGCCCGACAAGCAAAATTTAGAACCCCTATTAGAGATTGCATTTCCTTTATAGTCGTAGCATCGCCTTGATTTTTTCCAAAATTTCTAACACCTTCTCATGTGGCACCCTAACAACCATGAGTATAGTGTCCAGTTCGAGACCTAAAAAACAAAGAATTTCTGTAGGGCCTTCCGTTTTGTCTGTAGCCAACGGAACATTCAATTTTTGCATACAACTGATAAAGGTATTCATCATAGAAAACTTCTCGAACATGCTACAAGATATGCTACAGCCAAAAGGTAAGCATTTGTCAAAATAATATTGTTCATCAAATTTAAATCCGAACAATTCAAAATCTTGTGGCCGAACTGGCAATAAGCGAAATGCACTCTGAATATCCATTTTGAATAACTCAGCCCCCTGACCCAATGCCTGTATCATTTCGACTGCCTTATCAAATTCAGTATATTGAACCGACCATAAACTGGGTTCAATATAATCATTTATTGACCCTTCTGCCGGGTATGACAAGTGATGGATCATTCTATATTCACCAGCAGTTTTCTTTGGCACTAGCACAATCGTAGAAACTCTTAAAGTTTCAAATGGCCTTTCCACAAACGGTCCTCCGATCCTACCCTCAGGCAACTCTTTATAAATCTTTTGTTTAACTATAAGAGGTAATGCATTTGCAGATTTTAAATTTTTTGTCTCTACTGCCTCACGGGGGTCATCATAATGAAGCGGAAACCCGTATCTAAAACCATTCAAAATGTAATCTGCCTTTAAAGGCTCATAGCCTTCTAATACTTTTTCAAGCATGTTCACATCTGTAGGGGATTTCGCCAATGAGCTGATATCACATGTTTTAATGCTAGCCTCAATATTTACGTTTGAACGAGTGACCAAAACCTCTACCCGCCTGTGCGCCGCCACGAAAAGGAGCATTTTTGCTTATATTTGGCATTGTTGGCTGATATGGCTTAGCTTTAGAACAAGCCCACCTGCCGTGATCATACGACCCACAGAATGCACATGTGTGTGAATATTAGCAGTTTCTCCAACTGCATGACCCTTTGTTAAAATCTAAGCAGCGTGGAGCACGAAAGGGGAAGGGGAGGGAGACGCAGCAATAGGCCTGGACAGAGTCATGATCTTAAGCCAAAGGTTACTATGGATTCTGCCCCAATCCCCAGGCTGTGTCTCCTGCCTAATACGAAACTGTTCGTCATATTTGATCCAGCCATCGCCAGCTTGACCATTAGCAGCTTCTCTAATAAGTGACAGGTACTGCACCATTTCTTGTATTTTTTGCGGATATTTCCGTATGTATATGCTCATAAAAAATCAGAAAAGCATCAGTCCATTTCTCAATAGTAGTAATTTGACTGGAGCAGGACTTTGGTTGCTGAACCAACTCCCCACTCTCGTTAAGCCCTAAAGCACTAACCGGACCAAACATGCTCTTTAACTCCACACTGCCCTTCAATAAACATGCCAGATTAATTAATTTCCCCTGCCATATTTTCTCGCAAAGCTGATGGGGGACGTGAGCAGAAACGCTATCTCCACCACACCCGACTAAATCGAAGTTTGACGATGCACCCGGCAGTCATTTCCGGATATAAGACCGCTCCGAAACGCTCATCCGTTTCAGTCTGGTCATCAGAATACCCGTTGTGTCCTAAATATTTGTTCAAAATCAATGAAATCACGTATAGCATCACCTTTTCTTCGACCCTCGTCCTCTCGAAACGATTCCAGAGACACGAGGTCAACTTCCGCTGGCTTTTTAGCTGCCTTCCGAACCTTTTTTCCAACCGCCGCTGTTGTTGCCCTGGTTGACATTCGCTTAGAACCTTTCCTGCGGCTAGACATTATTTTATAACGGCCGAAAATAACTTATAAGATAAATTATGTTGTTTATTTTGAAAATACTGCTTGCAGTTTAGTCGTGAAAAAGCGAAAGTGATCGCGAAAATGTTCGCCAGACGGGTTTACATCCGGTTTCACTTTTAGTAATTGATTCGTCCCCAGACTTATTCACCTATGTCACTTTCGTCCCCTAAAAGTACTTAACTACTATCTTGTGCAAAAATAAAGCTGATTATGATATATTATCATAATCATTCTTATTGAAATTTGGAATAAACATAGAACAGAACAAGATGTGTTTGTGAAACACTATGCCCCCTCATATATTTGACCTCTGACCTTGACCTTGACATGTCACCCCTCAAAATGTGCAGCCTCATGAGATACACAAGCATGCCAAATATCAAGTCTCTATCTCTACTGGTCCAAAAGTTATGGCCAATGTTAAAGTCGGCGATTTGACCCATATATTTGACCTCTGACCTTGAAGGATGACCTTGACCTTGACACGTCACCCCTCAAAATGTGCGGCTTCATGAGATACATATGTATGCCAAATATAAAGTCTCTATCTATACTGGTTCAAAAGTTATGACCAATGTTAAAGTTGCTGACAAACAAACAGACAAACAGACAAACAGACAAACAGACAGACAGACAGACAGGGCAAAAACAATATGCCCCCGACTATCGTCTATGGGGGCATAAAAAGGGTTAAAATAGAGTAAACCGAAACAAACCACTGATGGAGGTCCAAGGTGGGTGGGTCCACTGATGCCTGCATACTCTAACATCACTCTCACATCGCCCGCCTGGAAATAACACAAGAGACATTTACCAATCATGTAAAAAACATAGTTATGTAATCTAAAACACATAAGGAACTGGCAAAAGAATTGGATTTAATAACAACATATTAAAAGTAGAAAACAGAAACATGTACACAAAGTTGAACATTCAGTTAACCCTTTCCCTCATATAAACGTGTTTTCACACGTTTGCAAACAGAGTAGACCCAGATCAGATGGCTCCTAGAGGAGCCGTCTGATCAGGGTCTACTCTGTTTGCTTATAGTATTTGATAGATCTGTCTCTTTGCTTTCTGAAATGTCTACAATATTCCACCTTCCATATTTCTTTATAACTATTATGTCAATGAATATTCAGTAGGTATTGCAATTTGGAATAAATATAGAACAGGGAAAGGGATAAATATGCCTTTCTATGCCTTTGCATCTGATCTGGGTCTACTCTGATTGCAGAGGCGTAGAAATTCATAGAAAGGTGTCTTATTGAGTAAAGAGTTAACTATTTTCTGCATGTTTTCATTTACATAGAAAATGGTCTCTTTTCATGTCTTTTTTTCTGTATTCATAAACAAATAAAAGAAAATATTAGTGAATCTTAACTTTCAGTTTTATGAAACTTTCCAAATGAGATGTAGAGTAACTTGGCCATTCATCAGGATCCAAACTGTTTGACACTCTGACACTGTTTTATGAAACAAAATACAAGAAAAATGTACTTTTTGAATTGAAGCAGACGACAATATCTGCAGATGACAATTAATTTAAGTGCAGAAGGTTAATGCTCATTGCTACTCTACCTCAGGTCTAACTGGGTCCATGCCATGAAAGAAGTAACCGTCAAAAATCTGAGATCCTTTCACAGGTGCATGCTGATTGGTCAGTTGTAGTTGCTGGTAGTCTGTGATCTTACCAATCAACCCTACAAGAGCAAAGATACATCTGTGTGATATTAGCATACAGTAGAACCCCTCTAATGTGACCACTTAAAAAATAACTGTATAAGCTGGTGGTTGCTTAATGCAGGTCGAAAGTTATGCAGAAAGTTCTGCATAATTTTCATCCTGCAATAAGCTACCACCTGCCCCTGCCCGGAATTATACCCCTTTTTGGTGGTCACATTAGAGGGGTGTTACTGTACTCCTATATCTCCTATACCATATGTGTAGATAAAAAGAATCAATGTTTATCCAAATCAATTACATCTGAATCAAATTTCATCTTGCTGGTAATATTAAAAATCACCTCACTGGTACACAGGGTTTTAGAAAAGCATTTCTATATTTCTGCACCAAACCCAATCTTGTTAGCACTCAATAGAATTGTACCTCTGAGGCAATTCTAATGAGTACGAGCAAGCTACAGAATTTGGTGGTGAAATAACAGAATTAAATCAATCAGTATTACTATTATCTACAGCTCTTCTTCTCATTGATGTGCCAACTAGATGTAATGCTCAAAGACATTTGAGTGCATTTTTTTCTCAAATGAAACCACCTAAACACAAAATAGTGTAGACAAACCTTTGGACAATGTAAAACCTCCAACCTCTACAACAGGGGCTTCCTGGGTATGTGGTTGAACAGGCATCGACCTGCATACATAAACAAAATACACATGTATACAAAATCTTCTGATCTGGGTCTGCATTGTGTGCTAATGGAATAAAATAAATCTGATTCTACATTGTCTGCCAGAAAATGATGTCATTATTTCTTACATGAATATTCATTAGGTAAAAGGTTTAGGTAAAATTTATCCAAACAATTAGGGGGTATAAATGAAAATGATGCTGACCTAAATCTATACTGACATTCTTTTGAATCAATACCAAACAAAATACAAGACTATTTTCAAATGTTTTTTAAAAAACATGACCAACCTCAATACTACATGTTAGTACTTACGGTGGATTTCTGTAGTGGAAGGAGTTGTCAAATGAGTTGCTGTTAACGAGGTCTGACCTCCATTCTAAATCTACAACACAAAGGCATACAATTATTACAATACAGAAGAAACTCTCTATACTGACCACTAAATAATCATGTCATTAAAGTGAGAGTCTGTACAATAAATGCATATTTTCAATAACATTATTAAACTTGGTATTTATGTTCAATCATTATTTTTTAAAATTGTCAATTTGAACTTACAATAGAAACTGTCTTAAGCGGCCATCAAAAAGAGGTCTAATTATGGGTCTGTATGGCAGGTGGTACCTTAATGCAGGTCAAAAGTAATGCAGAACGCTCCTATAGCAATGGTAGCTTAATGCAGGTCAAAAGTAATGCAGAAAGCTCCTATAGGAGCTTTCTGTATTACTTTTGACCTGCATTAAGCTACCACCTGCTCTTTAAAACTCCTGTGTTCAATAAATGAATGTCTTTGATATCAAACACTCAATTTTTTGTCTTCTTCAGCATTTATTCAATTGGTATTCTTGTGATATACTTATTTTCGACATATAAACAAATGATTTATGTAACTTTAGGGTCGCTAGTAAACTATCACTTTAAAGGTGGCATTAAGCTACAAAACAGCATTACAAGACCCAGAAATGGTCCTTTTTTTGGTAGTCATTGAAGAGAGGTTTTACTGAGTGCAGGCAGAATGACAGGAACTGTCTGATCAGGGTCTATGAGCTCTGTTTGCAAATGCTTGAAAAAGCGTTAATATGAAAGAAAGGGTTAACAGTGTTTTCTCCATTATTTACTTCATACTGTAAGATTATGTTTTTTCTACACTTACTAAACAGGTATGTTTTCTACACACTTACTATAAAAGCATGTTTTCTCTATACAGTAAAACCCCTCTAAACTGGACGTTCAATTTAGTATAAGTATCGGTCTTGTAGCTAGGTCCACTACAAGACTTTCACCCTGTAGTAACCCATTCCCTCACATACTATTTTTAGATCCAACAACTTTGAATAAATCTACCGAAAAGGAGCATTAACTAGAGAAAAGGAAAATTTAGATTTTTTAGTATGAAACCATTGTGATAAATAAAGCATTTGCTCCTATAGGAGCAAATGCTCTATTTATTACAATGGTTTCACAAAGTGACTTTTCCAGAGTCGTCAATATGAGGGAAAGGGTTAAGCAGTCACCTACCTAAAAGTATCTTAATTATTCTCTTCTAGAATTTCGGGTTAAAGGGGTTCTGCTATACATGTACTTACTGTAACAGAATGTTTTCTCAATCACATTATTGTATAATTATATTTTCTCTTCTCTATACTATAAAGATATATTGTCTCTATACTAACTAAATGAACATGTTTTCTCTACTTACTGTAGGAGTATGATTTCTCAACTCTCGTTTCTCCATTGCCCTCATCATACTTCCTAAAAAATAAATTACTTTTCATTAACCCTTTCCTCCATAAATACGCCTTTCTACGCCTCTGTAATAGTCACTTCTTGAAACCATTATGATAAATAGAGCCTTTGCTCCTATGGAGCAAATGCTCTATTTATCAAAATGGTTTCAATACTACAAAATTCTAGCATTTTCCTTTTTTCTATTAAATGCTCCTTTTCGGTAGATTTATTCAAAGAGGTTGGGTCTAAAAATAGCTTATGAGGGAATAGGTTAAACCAAAACCATACAGTGGATGGGTAATACTGATACAACTCCTATACTCAATTATCTGGGTCTTCTTTGAAATGATCCTTCATAAACAATTAAAATTATACAACATAAAGTAATCCATTTCTTGTGAATATTGTTTGTAAAGCTCAAGAAAATTTATCCCTTTACTCCATAAATACCTCTTTCTACGCCTTTGCAAACAGAGTCCCAGATCAGACGACTCCTGTAGGAGCCCTCTGATCAGGGTCTGCTCTGTTTGCTGATGATATAATATAGATATAATTCTAGAATTTTGCCAAGGCCAAAACTTACAGCGTCAATGTACTATCATTTGTCAGACTTAATACTCAATATTTATGATTTCTTACATGAATATTCATGGAGCATTAACCAACAAGACACTATTATAATTGGGATAGCAGTGAGGCATACATGGATTTTTACCAGCTGTGTGTTTATTCATATGTCTTATTTTGCATGACTCAGTTTCACATTATTGCCTTTTTCAATCAATTAACCCTTTATTCTAGATAAGATACACCTTTTGCAGCCTTTACAAACAGAGTAGACCCAGATCAGACAGCTCCTGCATAGCTCTGTTTGCCTATGAAATAATACAGATCAGATTCTACAGTTTGTGCCATCGTCAAAACGTCCCTTGTTTATATAATGCCATTATAAAATTCTGTTATTATTTCTTCTATAAATATTCTCTTTCTTCTAATAAATACTCTGTTCGCAAAAGCATTAAAATGCGTATCTATGCAGTAAAGGATCAACAGATGGTTTTGTTTAACAAATAGAGAGGTCTGATCTAGGTCTCCTCTGTTTGCAAAGGTGCCAAAAGTTGTCTATATGAGGATAAAGGTTAATGATGACCTACTTTTCCGACTCATGTTCCACCCACTGGTACATTTGCACTGATCTTCTAAGCTTGACTGCATGTACTGCCACTCCGTAGACATCATCACTCAAAACCTAAAATACAAAACATTTCATCAGCCAAATAATGTACACATTAACCCTTTCCTCCATAAATACGCCTTTCTACGCCTCTGTGAAAGTCACCTGTTGAAACCATTGTGATAAATAGAGCATTTGCTCCTATAGGAGCAAATGCTCTATTTATCACAATGGTTTCAAATTACAAAATTCTTAACTAGAAAATTGTGTCTAAGACACAGTGATGCCCCCGTGTGAGTGCTTGCTTAGCTGTACGTAAAATTCCTAAGTCATTTGACCTTGACCTTGGGCTTGTGGGCAGCATGGGCTGGGTGTGCAATGAAAGTATGGATGGTGTTTAATGTGTATATGCAATTCCATGGCAATAGCTACAGTGGTTAGGGGGATATAAGACAATGAAAAAACTGTGACAAAAAACTGCATGTAAATGTGACAACCAACTGCACGTAAAATTTCCAAGTCATTTGACCTCGACCTTGGGCTTGCCGGCAGCATGGGTGGGGTGCCAAATGATAGCTAAGATGGTAATTGATGTGTATGTGAAGTTTCATGTGTATAAGTGTAGAAATTACTGACTTATAAAACACTTGAAAAACTGACATTCAACTGCACCTAAAAGCGTGACAGACAGACAGACAGACGGACGGACATGTGCAAAACATAATACCCCCTGACTATCGTCAACGGGGGCATAAAAAAATCCTTTTCTCTAGTTAATGCTCCTTTTCGGTAGATGCATTCAAAGAGGTTGGATCTATGGAGGAAAGGGTTAAAGGCTTAAAGCGAAACTATCAGAGCAACAGATAAAGGTGCGTACTAAAATAGTCATTTCTCCACCAAACCGTATGCTGTGACCTCTCTTTAGGATCGTCTTTTCAAGACGATTCTAGAGAGTGATCAAAGATGGGGTTTGGTCTAGAAATAAAGACGAAACGTTATTCTTGAAAATGTTTTAATTTATGCATCTTATCTGGACTTCTGACTATTGTATCTCACATAAATGCTTTTTTTATCCCTTTGCAAACAGAGTAGACCCAGATCAAATGGCTTCTGTATTAGCTGTCTGATCAGGGTCTGCTCTGCTTGCTTATAATATAATGCAGATTTGATTCTTCACTTTCTGCTTTGGCTGAATATTTCTGTGTTCATATGTAATTATAAAATTACACCTAATTAATATACATGATGTCATTATTTTTTCATGAATATTCAATGTGTAAAGGGTTAACGCAAAGACCTATGATAACATATAGATAAGAAACTTAGACAAATCACGCAAAATATCGCGGCAAATGTACCAAATCACGCAAAGTCACGTTTGCAAATATCTCTGGTTGTAAGAAATGCTCAGGAAATAAGCGTAAATCATTTATTCAACTACAATATGGTACCATGATCGTTAAAATCTGTCCATAAACAAAAAAGTTGTGTGCAAAGACCCAACCCATCTGTCTGAGTTGCAATGTACTTACCGGTATTTTGATAAAATTACCTTATTTTGCAATTTAAAATCAAGATTTCTAAAGATTCGCATACTTTCTTCAAACTAATATGGTATATTTAATTGGAAAGTGATTATAAATACTATTAATAATTTTTTTTATCACAGATAAAACTTCTGTTTTTCAGTAGTTTATGAAATATAAAAGATTGCCACGTGCTGAAATAAGGTACGATTCTTAGCATGTACCAAATCAAACAAAGTCACTTTTGCAAATATCTTGGGTGGTAAAAAAACTCAGGAAATATAAGCATATCATTGTGTAGTGCAAATTATACAGCTACAATATGGTACCTTGATTGTTAAAATCTTTTCATAAACAAAAAAGTTTTATGCAAAGACCCAAACAGCCTAACAGAATAAAGTTCTCCTAGCGTTATACAGTAGTTTCTTATCTATGTGTTATCATAGGTCTTTGGTTAACGCTATATCGAGGGTTTGGTGCAAAACTATTCTAACTCCTTCACTTTGTGAAGGAGTTAGAATAGTTTTGCACCAAGCCCTCGATATGTGATTCTGTGATAACCTCTACAAACAGTTTAGATCCAGATGGGAAGCATAGCAACTGAGCATCCGGATGATCCCATCTGAACCCATGCTCTTTGACCTTCTCAGTGTTGTTTGAAAACAAATGACAGGAAATACCTCTTTCGAATATACCTAATACACCTATACCTATGCCTTTGCAAACAGAGTAGACCCAGATCAGACGGCTCCTATAGGAGCCTTCTGATCAGGGTCTGCTCTGCATGCTTATGGAATGACATAGATCTGATTCTACAGTTTCTGCTTTGGCAAAAAGTTCATGTGGTAATATGCCATTTTACAAATTTATCTAATTAATATTCATGATGTCATAATTTCCTTCATGAATATTAATGGAGAAAAGGGTTAAAGTGGCAGCAATTTTTAGATCATTATAACCACTAAAGGCAAGCAATGGAGTATGATAAATGCATTTTATATAATTAATGACATTCATGAAACGCCTAAGCATGTTATGGGGAAGTCCCTACATTCGATGCATTTCAAAAATACCTAAAATATAAAAAAACTTATTTGCTTATATGTTGGAAAGTGGTATATCGCAAGAAAACCGATCCAATAAACGTTGAAAATGACAAAACACCCATGTGTTTGATATAGATGATCCCGATTTTATTCACCTATGTTTCAATTTTATTCAGGTTGAGATTTAGTTTTGTATCTGTTAGCGCTATTCGCGTGTCTCCGACCTCATCTGAGAAAAGTTGAATGGAAAAGTCCAATAATGTTTTGTTGCAAAAACAAAAATTATAAGTATTGATGAAATCGGTTTATTTTGTATCAAAGGGGCATTTTTCGATATAAGTTCAAATTGACAATCTTCATAATAATGATTCAGCATAACAAATACCAAGTTTTATGATATTATTGAAAATATGCTTCCTTCCTCTTTAATATGATAATATACATTTATGACAGTCCCTACCATGTTAGTATGAAGTGGCCCAGTCAGATGCACCAACTTGCCCTGATTTTCTGCAGACACAACATCTGGGTTGGGCAGAGGTACTGTTTGGTCAAGTCCCTCATCAAGTGATCTGGCAGTTTGTACAGCTCTTCCCTGGAAATTAGAGCCACAATCAGCTGACATAAACTCTCTTTGTTGAACCCTGTACTTCATGAATATTTAGTGAAATATAATTACTGTATGAATATTAACCCTTTCCTCCATAAATACGCCTTTCTACGCTTGTGTAATAACCATTTCTTGAAACCATTGTGATAAATAGAGCATTTGCTCCCATAGGAGCAAATGCTCTATTTATCACAATGGTTTCAAACTACAAAATTCTGAAATTTTACTTTTCTCTAGTAAATGCTCCTTTTGGGTAGATTCATTCAAAGTGGTTGGGTCTAAAAATAGCCTATGGAGGAAAGGGTTAAAAGGCAAATTTTTTATAAATTTGGCATTGTGAACAAGAGTATATTTTAACATGTCAGAGTCTGAATATCAGATCTATATCATTTCATAAGCAAACAAAGCAGATCATAAAAATTGATTACTATTGAAAGCTGTTTGGATCAAGATGACTTGACAGTTTATCAGGATCCGCTGTCAAACACCCTTTTGGCACCTTTGCAATCAGAGTAGACCCAGATAAGACAGCTCCTAGAGGAGCTGTCTGATCTCAGTCTACTCTGTTTGCAAAGGCATTAATCCATAACCTCATAAGCTATTTTTAGATCTCACCTCTTTGAATAAATCTACCAGACAGGAGCATTTACTAAAGAAAAGGAAAATTTTAGAATTGTGTAGTTTTGAAACCATTGTGATAAACAGAGCACTTGCTCCTATGGAGCAAATACTCTATTTATCACAATCAGGGCTACAGATAAATGTGCATACCCAGGTACTAAAATCGTCATTTCTCCACCAAACCCTATACTGTGACCACTCTTTAGAATCGTCTCTTCGAGACGATTCTAAAGAGTGGTCACAGTAAAGGGTTTGATGGAGAAATAAAAGAAATATTCTTGAAAATGTTTAAATTTACGTACCTTATCTGGACCTCTGACAATGGTTTCAAAAAGTGACATTTACAGAGGCGTCAATATGAGGGAAGGGGTTAAGGGGTGTTAATATGAAAGAAAGGTTAAATGCAGTTGAAGTTATTCACTTCATAAAGAAAGCTAAATGTAAGATACAGATTATATAACAACCTGTAAAAATTCAGACAGACCTGTCACAAGTCATTCAGGATTAATATAGAATAACAAATGATAATGACAGTCATATGTGTACACTCCTTACATCTGGTATGCTCTTAGATAAGACATTGAGTTTTCTTTATACTTTTAACCTTGCAACTTTGTTAGCAATCATGAAAAAAATATTTGATAAAAGCCAAATCACAGTAACAAAATTTTACCTCATTCCAAAAGAGCAGGCATGATGCAATTATTAGCAATGCTAATCCAATCAGTATGCCAACAAGGCTGTTTCTGACTCTGTCAAAGAAGCCAGGATTTCGAACATATGTCACCCTTGTTCTTCCAGTCTCCATCCCTATAGTTTGTCACAATATTAATAGCTGCCTGAAATAAATTCAATTTGAACACTTAATTCATTACCTCATAGGCTAATTTTAGACCCAGCCTCTGTGAATAAATCTACTGAAAAGGAACATTTAATAGAAACAAGAGCACCGCAAGCGGTGCCAATGTTCGTCTGTCGTCATTGTCAAGATGAACATGCATACCAAAAATGAAGGTAGTAAATGAAAAATGGAAGAAGTTATGATCAATGTTAATATTTCGAACGATGACAACAACGACAACAATGCTGACGCGGACGCCGGAGTTACAACAATAGCTTGTGATTTCTTCGAAACAGACAAGCTATAAAGGGATTTTTTAGAATTTGTTTGAAACCACTGTGATATAAATATAACACAATGAATATTAGCATATTAGTCAAATTTTTATATTGGCATATGTACAAAGGATCTTTTGGTATTTGCAGGAACTATGCAGTCAGATCTATCATAATTTCAGAAGCAAATAGAGCAGACCCTGATCACTGATCAGACAGCTCCAAATAGGAGGTCCAACATGACTGTGAAAATATGTTTGTATGAAGGAAAGGGTTAACATATTTGAAAATGTTTACAGGTCTAATAACCTGTTGGATAGTTGAGTTTTTTTTTAAATCAGTTCTACAGTTTCAATTATATTTTGGCCTTTAATTGACATACTACCACTGCAATTGTTCATGAAAATGTCACTTTCATGTTGACTTTTCAGCCATGTTTGAATGATTACGTTAATTATCAAGTATTCTCGAGGTCTATAACACAATTATAAAATTAATCTCCTAAAAGCAGTACTTTCAGAGGTTTTACCTTCTGCAAAATTAAATAGTGTGAGACCATCGTTTTAAGTGATGTAAACCAAAGCAGCTGATGAAAGAAAATGAAAAAGATAAATGGGAATGTAAACTTTTGAATGCTCATCCTTTTACTTAAGTGTAACAGGATAACTGATGAAAAGATTGTGGCCCAATGAGGACTTGGAACTCAGGGTCTCTGGCTTATTGTACCTGTACCCGACTAAACCCTTTCCCCAGAGCTCCAGATAAGATAAATAAATTAAATCATTTTTAAGAATTCCTTTATTTCTCCACTAAACCCTATATATACTATGACCACTCTTTAGAATTGTCTCGAAGACGAACAAGTGGAACAAGAGCCACGTACGGCGCCAACGCTCGTCTGATTTGGTGCTTGTTCAGCTAAATTAAACATTTTTGAAAAATATAAAAAAGCCATAAGTCAAAAATGTTGAAATCAAGAGTTATGGTTCTTATGTAGGGACCTTCCCCTCAATGAGATCTACTAACCTATGAGGCTTCATGTTGATACCTCTTATACTTTTCGAGTAATGAGCTACATTAAAGTTTTTGCATGCCGACGACGCTAATACTAACGCCTACGACCCAGTGATAAAAATAGCTAGACTTTTTTTCAAAATAGATGAGCTAAAAATGACGATATTAGTATTTTGATACGCACCCTTATCTGAACTGCTCTGTTTCCCTGTTCTATATTTAGTCCAAATTTAATTACATGTATACTGAATATTCGTGGACAAAATACTTGAATGAAATATGGAAGGTGGAACATTGTAACCATTTTAGAAAGTAATATAAACAGACCTTCCAAATTTCCTTTCTAGTAGAGCGGACGGCTCTTATAGGAGCCTTCTGATCTGGGTCTACTCTGTTTCCAAATCCTTTGGCTCAAATCTGACCAATCAAAAGCTTGAGAACAAACTCAGACTCAACTAAAAAGTTTTATAAGCATGGACCATCATAAATTGTATCAATCAAACAATTAAACCTTTCCCATATAAATATTTATGTAAAAACGCCATTGTGAATATTAATTACGGCAGACTGTAGAATCAGATATATATTATTCCATTAGCAAGCAGATCGAACCCTACAGGGACGCTCTTATCTGTGTCTACTTTATTTGCAAAAACTTTCGAACAATAACGAAACTGAAACCAGGGCTTTATAAATGGAGCATGCATGGCAAAAAGTTGACACGAATCAAGTAAAATAAAGTTCATACCTACCTTTGCTTGTGTTAAAAAACAATGAATTGTCTTGTTCTTCCGTGTTGAAATCCTAATTTGAGATGACAAATTTGGGTTTGATTATTTTATAGTTGTTGAATGTTTACTCATCGTCATCAAAACTAGGTTATGCACAATCAGCAGTGCTCGTGTGATTAAAAAACTCGTGAGAATCACTCCCAAAGCCTTGGGTTAGGAGAGAGAGATGACAAAGGGTGGAACAGAGAGAGAGACACAGAGAGAGAGAGAGAGAGAGAGAGAGAGAGAGAGAGAGAGGGGGGGAATAGATACCGTAAAGAAAAAGTGGGAGAGGGAGGATGGGGAGAGATTAAGACAGGGAGGAAGGGGAGAGATTGAGGGAGAGGGGGAGGGGGGGGGGAGTGAGAAAGAGAGAGGGGGGAGTGGGAGAGAGATAGAGGGAAGGAGAAAAGAGAGTGTGTGACAGACAGACAGACAGACAGACAGAGAGAGGGAGAAAGAGAGAGAGGAGAGAGAGCTAGAAGGGGGGAGAATAAGATGTTGGAGAGAGAGAGAGAGAGAGAGAGAGAGAGAGGTGGGGGAGAGAGAATAAGTTGGTGGATATATATAGTGGTTACATAGAAAGTATTAATAATCTGCTTAATAATTTCTGGCTCTGTCCATCACAATGAAGTAAATGACAGAAGTATTGGACATTATTTTTGGAATAGGAGAGTTTACCCCAGCCCCCACCTCTGATAATTATGTGGCGAAATTAATGTTTATGACTGGTTGCATTCTGTCACGTGATCGGAGGGTAATACTTATCCATGGTGACTAGAAAATCAATATACGGTCAGTAGAAATTCAATACACGGTCAGTAACTAGGTTACTTCCTTTGCCAGCATAGAGCCAAAGCTTAATTGATGTAATGGCTGCACAGTGTTTTTGTTAGCAAATGGTTACTGAGTAAATTTGAGTTTATTTTAAAGTTTATTTTTGTATTAGCTTTATTTATAAACAATGACATGACTACTTGGCGTGACATGACATCTTGGCGCGTAGGCGCCAAGACGTCGCCTCATGTGAAGACGTTTTCCCCTAACTGGAGCACTGATAGAATAGACTGGTTATCGGTGGGGTAAATTCGTTAGTCATGCAGTGACTGGGTATGGGACGATACCTGGTTAGTAACTATCATACCCAGCTCGGTTTTGCCTTGCCTGGTATGACTAACCAGGACTGAGGTATCATCCAGTTCTCGGTCACTACATGACAATGTAACTAATAATACTTGCTATTACTTAGCTGATGGTTATATGCGACAATATAATTGTTTAATTAAAATCACCCTCAATTTTGATATCACATGCTACTCAACACAAGGAATAAAACAGAGCCATGTATACATGTGCAATTTAACCTTTTTCCATCACTAGCTCCTTTATTTCTCCATCAAATAATCTCTCTGTGACAATTCTAAAGAATGATCACAAAAGAGAAATGATGAAATTGGCCCCTTATTTATGGCCCTTGTTCTGTTTCAAGATGTTACTGAATACATTATTTTAATTCATTTGAGATACAATGCAGATTTGGACATTTTATATATGACATTGTATACCCAAAACACTAATGAAGTGGAAGCTACACTCATGGTCAAAGGCCAACATTTGAAATGATATTAGAGTTTAGAAATTGTTGAAACAATGATGACTATTCAAACGCCAGATTTCCACAGCCAATCTAGGTCTGTATTATTAACTAGAACTATCACTAAAGGTGATGAATACCCCCACACGGCAGCCTTGATTGCAAATCCAAGTTTTGAACATGTAACAGGACCAAATAACAAAAATACCCAAAGTTCAAATAGAGAAAATTGTGTAATTTATGCCAAGTATCAAGTGAATCAGGTTCAAATTGAAGGAGGAGTTCAAAGTACAAGATTTTGCCTGCCAATTTCAAGGCCAAAGGTCAAGGTCAAGGTCAAAGAGACCTGAAATTTGTGTCTTGCACATCTACTACTTCTGAGTAACATTTATGCCAAGTATCAAGTGAATCAGGTTGAAAGTGAAGGAGGAGTTCGCTGTACAAGATTTTGCCTGCCAATTTTAAGACCAATTTCAAGGCCAAAGGTCAAGGTCACAGAGATTTTAAATTTGTGTCTTGCACATCTACTACTCCTGAGTAACATTTATGCCAAGTATCAAGTGAATCAGGTTGAAAGTGAAGGAGGAGTTCGCTGTACAAGATTTTGCCTGCCAATATTAAGACCAATTTCAAGGCCAAAGGTCAAGGTCACAGAGATTTTAAATTTGTGTCTTGCACATCTACTACTCCTGAGTAACATTTATGCCAGGTATCAAGTGAATCAGGTTGAAAGTGAAGGAGGAGTTCAAAGTACAAGATTTTGCCTGCCAATTTCAAGACCAATTTCAAGACCAACGGTCAAGGTCAAGGTCACAGAGACCTGAAATTTGTGTCTTGCACATATACTACTCCTGAGTAACATTTATGCTAAGTATCAAGTGAATCAGGTTGAAAGTGAAGGAGGAGTTCAAAGTACAAGATTTTGTCTGCCAATTTCAAGACCAATTTCAAGGCCAAAGGTCAAGGTCAAGGTCACAGAGACCTGAAATTTGTGTCTTGCACATCTACTACTCCTGAGTAACATTTATGCCAAGTATCAAGTGAATCAGGTTGAAAGTGAAGGAGGAGTTCAAAGTACAAGATTTTGCCTGCCAATTTCAAGACCAATTTCAAGGCCAAAGGTCAAGGTCAAGGTCACAGAGACCTGAAATTTGTGTCTTACACACCTGCTACTCCTGAGTAACATTTATGCCAAGTATCAAGTGAATCAGGTTGAAATTGAAGGAGGAGTTCAAAGTACAAGATTTTGCCTGCCAATTTCAAGACCAATTTCAAGGCCAAAGGTCAAGGTCAAGGACACAGAGACCTGAAATTTGTGTCTTGCACATCTACTACTCCTGAGTAACATTTATGCCAAGTATCAAGTGAATCAGGTTGAAATTGAAGGAGGAGTTCAAAGTACAAGATTTTGTCTGCCAATTTCAAGACCAATTTCAAGGCCAAAGGTCAAGGTCAAGGCCACAGAGACCTGAAATTTGTGTCTTGCACATCTACTACTCCTGAGTAACATTTATGCCAAGTATCAAGTGAAACAGGTTGAATGTGAAGGAGGAGTTCAAAGTACAAGCTTTTGCCAACCAATTTCAAGACCAATTTCAAGGCCAAAGGTCAAGGTCAAGGTCACAGAGACCTGAATTTTGTGTCTTGCACATCTACTACTCCTGATTAACAATTATGCCAAGTCTCAAGTCAATCGGGTTGAAACTGAAGGAGGAGTTCGCCGTACAAGATTTTGCAGACAGACCGACCGCCGGACCGACCGACCGCCCGACCGACCAACCGACAGGATGATTCCAGTATACCCCCCTCAAACTCTGTTTGTGGGGGTATAACAATGCCCTTCACGCTCATTTCAAACTGCCCATTTACTTTGAAAATCATTTTTTACCCAACCTTGTATGTAGTAAAACCTGTCTTAAGTTGCCATCAAAAAGACTCATTTAAGAGGTCTTATATGGGTCTGTAAGGCAGGTGGTAGCTTAATGCAGGTCAAAAGTAATGCAGATGGGAGGTTTCTGCATTATTTTGGTCCTGCATTATGCAACCACCTGCTTTTTAACCCTTTCCCTCATATAAACGTGTTTTCACGCATTTGCAAACAGAGTAGACCCAGGCCCATAGAGGAGCCGTCTGATCAGGGTCTACTCTGTTTGCTAATAGAATTTGAAATACCAGTGTCTTCACTTTCTAATGGCTATAATTTACCACCTTCCACATTTCATTATAATTATTTTGTCTATGAATATTCAGTAGGTATTGAAATTTGGACAAAATATAGAACAGGGAAAGGGTTAAAGACTCTTCTATTCAATAAATGAATGGCTGCTTAAGACAGGTTCTACTGCATTTCAATTAACCCCTTAGCTGATAGAGATGCCTTTCCATACCTTTGCAAACAGAGTAGAGCCAGATCTGATGACTCCTGTAGGAGCCATCTGAGTAGGTCTGCTCTGTTTGCTCATTGAATAATATAGATCCCATTCTACAGTCCCTGCCATGGCGGAAACTAAAGTATTTTTTAACCCTTTCCCTCATATAAACGTGTTTTGACGCGTTTGCAAACAGAGTAGACCCAGATCAGACGGCTCCTAGAGGAGCCGTCTGATCAGGGTCTTCTGTTTGCTGATGGAAATTGATAGATCTGTTTCTTTACTTTCTAAAATGGCTACAATAGTCCACCTTCCATATTTCATTATAACTCTTTTACCAGGAATATTCAGTAGGTATTGAAATTTGGACTAAATATAGAACAGGGAAAGGGTTAACTACCATTTTAAAACTTCAGCTAAGAAATATTCATTAGTACTCATCTGGTAACTGTAGCTGACAAACATTTTCCTAAAGAAAATAATTTACTTTACAAGTGTACAGTTTTAAATAAGGACTGAAATGATTACTACTAAAACATCATTCTCTAAATTTATTTACAATTTGACATGTACATAATTATAAGAGGACACCATGTTTATCTGTTTTCAACAGAATATACATGCAAAAATGTACATATCAACTCTGCACATACATTGTTCTGTTGTGCCATAAAAGTACAGTATGTCCCCTTTAAACCGGAATTCTAGTAGAGAAGAATTTAAATATTTTCAGGCAGGTGGCTGCTTAATGCAGGGTGAAAGTCATGTAGGGAGCTCCTAGAGGAGCTTTCTGCATGACTGTCACCCTCCATTAAGCTTCCACCTATCTCCAAGACCGATATTTATACTAAATTTAATGTCCGGTTTAGAGGGATTTTATTGTATTTGACATTGTCACCAGTTCAGCTTTTGTCATGGCATCCAAACGTTTAAAGCTAAATGGAGCCAGCTCAATGGATCTTGATATTGTGACACATCAGCAACACAACAGCAATGCAACAAATCTACAACTACAGTTGAACTTCGATGTCTCGAACTCAGATAACTCCAACTTTGGGACAACTCGTACAAAAAACGTTCGGTCCTTCCAAAACTTAAATACAGAATTGCTCTAAAATGTATTACTGCGCATATCTAGAAACACATGTGATAGCATAAAGCAAGTCTAAAGTAATGCTGAAAGCTCCTACAGGGGCTATCAGTATTACCTTAGACCTGCATTAAGCTGTGATCTTAAGGAATTGTCCAGATCAGAAATTGGGTGACTCAAACTTATGTTATCTCAAACTGATTTGTCCCTTGAGGTTTCAGATATTGAAGTTCAACTGTATTTTTCTTCCAAAACAAAACAAATGTAATCCTTAAAATAATTAATATCATGTCAGAAATGATTACATTATGTTTATTAGCTGAATTTTTGTACTGGCATGCAAACACAAAAGTTTTGGCAGAAACTTTAGAATTAAATTCTATAATTCCATAAGCAAACAGCAGAACCTGGTTAGATGGCTCATACAGGAGCTGCCTGATCTGTGTCTACTCTGTTTGTAATGGCATCAAGAGGTGTCTCTATCAGGTAAAGGGTTAAGATGAAATAAATGTCATACTTCAGATTTTATGTAAAGCACATGTAAACTAGAGGTTTTTGTCACAAAAACGGATGTCTCTCCTCTAATAAAAACAATATGTAAAGGGAAATCACTAAAAATGTTATGGACTTGATGATTGATACTTCCCCTCATTATGCGCTTTCCACACCACATTTTTCAAGAAGAAAATGATAACAGCTAATAACTTCAAAAATATTGATACCAGAGTTATGGCCTTTGTGCATGACGCTTACTTTCATCATGCTCTTTCCATAAATGAAATGTCAGTCCAATAGCATCAGTCAAACAGGAGTTATTGATTGGACAAAAAATGTAACAAAGGGCAATAACTCCAAAAGTATTGAAGCCAGAGTTATGGCCTTTGTTCATGACACTTGCTCTCATCATGCTCTTTCCATGTATAAAGTTTCAATACAATGGCAAGAGCCATGTAGGAGTTATCGTCCGGACAAGAAAGCGCTTAACAAATGTACAAGGGGCAATAACTCAATTTATTGAAGCCAGAGTTATGGACATTATGCATGACACTTTCTCTTATCATGATCAATCCATATATGAAGTCTCACTCCAATGGCATGAGCCATATAGGAGTTATCATCCTGACAAAAAATTGTGTGGTTTTTTTTTACAAAGGGCAATAACTCCAGTATTAGTGAAGTCAGAATTATGGACCTTGAGCATGACACTTTCTCTTATCATGATCTTTCCATGTTTGAAGTTTCAATCCAATGGCATGAGCCATATAGGAGTTATCGCCCGGACAAAAAAAATGTTGAAAAAATTACAAGGGCAATAACTCCATTATTAATGAAGCCAGAGTTATGGACCTTGTGTATGACACTTTCTCTCATCATGATCTTTCCATATATGAAGTTTCAATCCAATAGCATGAGCCATATAGGAGTTATCGTCCGGACAAAAAGTGTGCATTTTTTTACAAGTATTAAGCTGTCACATGTGTTTCTAGATACCGTATTATTCCTAATAAACGCCCCCCGGGGCTTAACATTTTCCAAAAGGGGGGCCATTATTAAAGTAAGCTTTTTCCTAAATCCAATGTTTGGAAGTTTTTGTTAATGTTACATTTAAGTGTTCATTAAAATGACCAAAACTTTTTGATTGACAGGATTTTATCAAGATATACTGGATTTGGATGGATTTGAATTTGGATTTTCCTATGAGTTTAGCCTGGTGAGTAGATTTTTCCTACAAAAATAGCAGGGGGGCCTTTATTAGGGCAGGGGCTTCTATTAGGAATAATACGGTATGCAGCGACGCATTTTAGAACTATTCTGTATGGTAAATATTGAAGGGACCAAATTTTTAGTTCGAGTTATCCCGAAGCTTGAGTTATCCAAGTTTGTTATATCGAAGTTCAACTATGTATTTGAATTTATCAAGGTTTAGTTATAATATGACTACACATATTGTACAATGTATAAGCAACAAAACAGGATGTGAACACTTGCTTTCCAATTTAAATGAAGTGTCTTGTAAATAAATGACACAGGATATAAGATGATAATATCCCTCTTAACCCTTTACTCCACAAATACACCTTTCTATGTCTTTGCAAACAGAGTAGACCCAGATTAGATGGATACTGTAGGAGCTGTTTGATCAGGGTCTGCACTGTTGGCTTATGATATTCTACAATTTCTGCCATGGCCAAAACTTCCTGTGTCTATGGGCTATTCTTAAATCAATCTACCGGTAATTAATATTGATGATGTCATTATTTCTTACATGAATATTCATGGGGTAAAGGGTTAAGCCTTTAACTCATGAATATTTTCTTAAGAAATAATGACATAATGAATCAGATGACAGAAACCATGGCAGAAACTAGAATCAGATCTATATCATTCCATAAGCAACTAGAGCAAGCAAACAGAGCAGACTCTGATAAGACAGCTCAGGAGCCATCTGATCTCGGTCTACTCTGCTTGCAAAGGCAGGAAGGCATTTATATCAGGTAAAGGGTTACAGCACCTTAAAACATTTCCTTTATATAAACGCCTTTTCACACATCTGCAAACAGAGTAGACCCAGATCAGACAGCTCCTATTACTGCTCTGTTTGCTAATGGCATTGATAGATCTGTTTCTTTAGTTTCGGCTACAATGTTCCACCTTCCTTTAATATTCCAACTTCCATATTTCATTATAACCATTTTGTTCATGAATATTCAGTAGGAATTTAAATTTGGAATAAACATACAACAGCTAGGGAAACTTGGAAAAGGTTAAATTTCAGGGTTCCCACAAAACAGAAAAAATAAAATTCCCTGACTTTTCACTGACCGAATTTCAATTTTCCCTGACCCCATGTTAACAGTAGTTTAATTGGTCATCTATGAGCATGGTCATTAAATGCTGGCCTCGTCCTCCCCATCAGCCAATCCTTACCACCTCTCTCTTTATGATAACTATATATACAGCAGTAGCGTTATGATCATTTTTAATTACTCAATATTGAATGTAACATGCAGGATGCCAAACATGTCCTAATATGCACCCAAAGTATAAAGTCTCTTGAATCTTTTCTACCTCTCTTAACCCTTTCCTCCATGAATCTTTATTAGAGACTCCATCTACTATGAATATGTAAGTAAGTAAAATTTTATTTTTAAGCAAAGTTATGAAATATTTTGGCAGTAGACTACAGTAAAAACTCAGATTTATGATATTTTTCTAAGAACACAGAGTAGACCCTGATCAGGCAGCTCCTACAGGAGCTGCCTGATCTGTGTCTATTCTGTTTGTAAAGGTGATAAAATGTGTATCTATGGTGGAAATGGTTAATCTTTCAGTTTTTCTGTGTAAGCTGAATTTTACATACAGTGTGTAAGATACTGATATAGCATGCTATTAAAATGGGGTCAAAATTGGCCCCGTCCCAGGGCCAGCTAGGTTTCTATAGAAACACGTAGTGAAAACTTTGAAAATCTTCTCCTCTGATTTTCTGGTGAGCAATATCAGGGCCTTTCAGGCCCTCTTGTTTTGCAATTTAATCAAAATTTTGCATCACTTGGGATGTTTTTCCCAAATTGGGAAAAATAGGTCCTTTTAATGGGTCTCTGTAGACGCCAGAAAAGGGTCTGTATTTTCACTGTTTTCATAATAGCAGACCAAATACTGCTGCCCTTACAAGTGAAGACAATACAGTAGAATGTCCAATATCTAGCACCGCTGCCCTGCAGCTTGCCCTAACAAGTGAAGACACTACAGTAGAATGTCCAATATCTAGCATTGCTGCCCTATTCTAGCACTGCTGTTCAAATGGATGCTGGAGTCTTGCAGAGGTGCCAGAATTCTCCAATGATTTTGTTTTAACAGACTTCATGACAGATATACTATAAAATTTGGATGTGAAACATACAAAGCTAATCAAAGATGTATAAAGATGTTTGGTTTAGTCAAAATTGAAGAAACAGCCTTAGCCTTTTATTTTCATTCTTTCTCCTTTTTAACATATTTCCTCAGACCTCATCCTTTGGTTCCAAATTTCCCTGACTTTTCCCTGACTTTTGCCAAATTTCAAATTTCCCTGACCAATTAAAAAATTCCCTGACTTTCCCTGACCTTGAAAAAAAAAGTTTTTCCCTGACTTTTCCCTGTCCGTGGGAACCCTGTTAATTACCAATCATGTCAAATCTTTCAGCAATGCAGCTGAAGTATTTTACCCTTTCCTCTATAAATACGCTTTTCTACGCCTCTGTAAAAGTCACTTTTTGAAACCATTGTGATAGAGCATTTGCTCCTTAGGAGCAAATCGTCGGCCTAATATCAAAACCTCGTATACACCCAATTTTCGGAAAACCACTTTTTGACCCCGCGGGAATTATCGCGGCATAGCGCAGAGTCTCACGGACATTGGGAAGTGCAGTAAAAAGGCATGTGACAAAATATCGTATACTGATTGGTGCATAATACTTAAGATCAAAACATCGTACTTTGTTAGAAAAGTTTGTGATGCTGTCTGGTATCCGTGGTCATTCTTTTTTTTAGGAAACATCAAGTTATAAAGGTAATTTTACTTTTTTAAATTGTTTATATGTATGTTTAAAGCACCACATGTGCCTAGTTAAACAACTATTATGTTAGAGTTGTGCAATTGAACAAAGCATACTAGCAAAATAATCAAAGTATCGTCAATATTTGATCGTACCAATCCCTGTGCTATATAACAAGATGCTAAGATGTGCAGCTTTGGAAGCATATGGATTTGTGGTAAAAATCTCTTGTAATGGCTTTTTTAGAGTTTGATTTATGAGTACGAGGTTTTGATATATGCAATTCTGAGACTACCTATACGTGGTATTGCCGATATACGATGTTTTGATAGAGACATCACTGCATCGTTTCATCATCAATCGGAACTATGTCACTGTCTTTCATAATATTAGCTATTTATCAAGTTAACAGTCGAACCTTAGTAAACGACAAACTATATTAAGTAGCCACTGTGAAGCAGCCACTGAGAATTTTCAAAGAATTTCCTTGTATATTTGAACTGTATTAACGACACGCATCATCAAACTTGGAAGCTAAATATATGGCTCTTAGGGCAGATGGTTGTTTATTACTAGTCAAATGTTCAAGTACAATCTCAATGTGGAAAATTCCAAGTGGCTGCCTAACACAGACTGGCTGCGTATTAGATAGAGTCGCTAAAATAGCTTCAGATTAGCTGTAATAATGAAATAATAAAATGATGTAAATCGAGATGCAAGTGATCCTACATTACCTCGTTGATCAAGTTCTTCACCACTTTACATTTTAACCCTTTGCTTGTTTTGAAAGTATACACACCCTCGTCTGATTTGCTCAGGGAACGTAACAAATTATTTTACAATTTGGACGAAATGTTGCCTGAGTTTTCAGCAGCTTGCATTCGGAGAAGAAGCCGAGAAAATGCGGTGCATATAACACTTTAAATAGTAGCGGATGTGCTAAGTTTGCTTTATTTTTTAACAGGTTAGATGTCGGATTCAGAAACTGAAATTGTAACAGAATGGGTCTGTGACAACTGTAAAGAGAAGGCAAAGAGTCCTGTGAAATTAGAAGAACAGCTACTTCCTGGAAATAAAGTATTCCTGGTAGACTCAAATAATGACATTTGGCTGTTTTGTTTGGGATGTGGACTGCGGTTTCATTTGAAATGGGTTTATGATCTGCCTTCAGACTCAAAGGAAGAGGACATTGTCCCGAGATATAACTGCCCGTTTTGTGAAGATGTCTAGCAAATGGCTTAGGACACATGAAGACATTTCTCAACTTAAACAAGTACTGCATTGCCTGCAAAATAGAGAGACAGGAAAGTACTCATCAAAGGGGCAACAATTCAATTTTTTGAATGACTGTTACTATGCCTTGTACAGATATACCACACCTAGATATATCTACATAGAAAACATTAATGGTAATATGAAAGGTGTTGAAATGAAGTTTCATCAAAACTGTAAGAATGGTTGCTATTGTAAAATAGTATAGTGAAGTTATGGCTAATAGAGGGAAAATGCTAGTGCAGTTAGCACTGGAAAAAATACAAGAGAAAAGTGTAAATAAAGATTTAAACAACAACGTTGACAAAACATATTGTATTCAAGGAGCCAACGTTGTTGATGTAAACAAATTGTTAACTTGTGAAGAAACATTGTCTACTGAAAATTCTGACAACGAACCTGAGATAGAAAACAGTGACAGGTTTGATAAACAATATTCAATAGAAGAATGTCAAAAAGAAGATGAAAACAATGACCAGGTGAGAGAAAGTAGTGAAGGTGTGTCCGTACAAGAAACGAGGGCTTGTGTAGATGGGGACATAGGTAACACGAATGAGAACAGGTGGAATTTAACACGAATGATGGTGAATGATAATAAGATCATGCAATATTCAAGTGATATATCTGATGGTGAAGAGGAACTAGATTCTGTAAGAGACCCAGATTATTGTCCTGCAAATGCTGAAAGTGATGGATCTTCAGACGAATCGGAAACATTTCCGACAGATATAAACAATGTCATTGTAGACCATGAAGAGGTCGTACAAGATGAAAAAAATGTAAAAAGAAGAAAATGCAGGACGGAACATGAATGGGACAGACAAAAACAAAAGGTTGCCAGAATGGAAGGGAAGTCATACAAAGGTTGGCGGAAAAATGAAGAAGGGCGCTTGCTATTAACTGAAATGAGAAAAGAAAGAGGTTTGAAGACACGAGGGTGTTTGAAGCAGTGCAAGACGTCGAAGATAAAGTTTTGTGATACTGTTTCTGAGTCTGATAGAGAAACTTTATTCAATCAGTTCTGGAGAGAGTATGACTGGAATCAAAAGAAGTTGTATGTAAATAACTCTGTTTTAGAATCTGGTGTTAAATCTAAATCAGCCGAAAGTTCTGGTAGAAAGGGCAAGAGCTACAAGTATTACCTGACACTTGGGGAACAGAGATTTTGTGTCTGCAAAAACATGTTTTTGTACACTCTAGGCATCGGTGAAAAAGCTATGTATGGGTGGAAGCAGGCTAAGGGAAATCAAGGAGAAGCAACAGAATCTTCAGCGGCCATGGGAAAGAACACACAGACAAAAGATAGACAACGTGTGCAAACCCATGGAGAAAAGCCACAGTCAAAAGTAAGACAAAGTGCAAAAGAATTTCTAGAAAAACTACCAAAATGGAGTCACACTACTGTAGGGCGACAAGTAAAAAGCTTTACATTGAACCAGTTTTGACAACAAAAGTAGAACTGTACAAAGCGTTTGTAGATACTTGTAAGGAGAATGGTCAAGCTGTAGCATCAAACTGTCTATTTATGACAATATTCGACGAAATGAATCTTTCACTCTACTCACCCAAGAAAGACCAATGCGACAAATGCTGTGAGTATAAATCAGGGAATATCACAGAAGATGTATACCATCAACACATACAAAGAAAAGAAGATGCTAGAAATGCAAAGGCAGTAGAAAAAGAAAAGTGTTTAAGTGACAGTTCATACAAAGTTGTGACAATGGATTTGCAGGCCGTTTTGCTTAGTCCTAAACTTCAAGCAAGTACCTTATATTATAGAACTAAATTGGCTTGTCATAACTTTACAATTATGGACTTGAGAACCAAGGAAACCACATGCTATTTTTGGACCGAATCAGACGGTGATCTGTCAGCAAGTTCATTTGCTACATGCATAACACATTACATTGGGCACTTGTTGGAAACCGACCCAGATGTTAGGGAGATTATTCTGTATAGTGATGGGTGCACCTATCAAAATCGAAATGAGGTGTTGTCAAATGCCCTTTTGAGGACAGCCATTGACAAACAGATCTGTATTGTCCAAAATTTTCTAGAATGTGGACACACCAATATGGACAGTCTGATAGAAAGAAGTCTAAAGAAAAGGCCAATCTACGTGCCACAGAATTATGTGGACATACTTTCTTCAGTAAGGCCGTCACAGCCATTCACGGTACACTACGTGCCATACACATTCTTCAAAGACATGATGAACCTGTCATATTACAGCTCAATAAGGCCTGGGATTAAAGTCGGGGATCCAACTGTGACGGACATCTGTGTACTCAGGTACAGTACATGTGGGACAATCGACTACAAACTTGAATTTCAAGATGAATTCCATGACCTTCCAAGAAGGGCTAAACAGCAAAACGAAAGTAGGGTAATTACAAACATGCACCAGAACAGACTTCCAATCAAACAGTCCAAATATAAGCATTTGCAAGAACTGAAACGCGTAATCCCTAGAGATTATCACCCATATTATGAGTGTTTGCCTGTCCAATAATTAGAGAAAGCGAAACAGTGCTACATGTCCCATAGATAGTTGCCTGTTGTTTTTTTGAATTGGGACTTAGAATTACTGAAGATAAACTGTTTACTATTGGAGTTTGTGTTATTTTCATTCCATTACCGAATAGTTCTTGTGTCACCTGCTGAGAGAAAGTGTGTCACATAGGGATCACTTTTCCATTGTCCGTCTGTCCGTCCGTCTGTCTGTCCGTCACACATTGCAAGGTTGAGATTTTAGGTCAGCCTCACCGGCTGGTGACGCACGTGTTTTGTAAATATCTCATTTATTTTATTAAATAATGCCATCATTGGTAAACTTTGTTGCCCAGCACATGTTCTTTTCTAATGAAGAAAACAGTTTACTAAAATTTCAATATTTGGGTATGAGTACAATCTTCTTATACAGAATAATGGTACATGTATTAAGCATGCATGAGTATAACCATTCAAAAGGTCGTATATGCTTAAACAAGAGCACCGCGAGACGGGGCAATATACGCCCGAAGGCTGTTCTATTTACACAATGTGTGAACCTTCAGAAGTTGCGCATATGAGGTCTATTAGGGCTAAGGCAATAGCAAGGAGAGTAAAACTGCTTATTGTAATAGTAATCTTTTATTTGTCTTTGGGCCTACTGAAAGCTGAAAAAGGAGCATTTATTTTGAAAAAAAAGTAGCAGGTAAAAGGAATAACAAAGAAACATTTTCTTTACAACAAATAATTAGAAGAGAGCCCACAGTTTGAAGAAATTATGTTGAAAAATAAAGGAGGAGTGAAATTGCTACCCGAAACTATCAAAGGGCAATAACTCCAGAATGAACAAGTTTGAAATAAGTGAATAAATATCCAAGATATGAGCATGGTAAGAACAGTGTACATAGCAATCATTTTCAGACTTTCAGACTTTTTTGAACTTTGGAAAAAAAGTCGAGAAAGTTTAAACCGAACGTGACATAAGTGCGTTTAACCTTTCACCTTCAAATATGACTGACCTTAAAGGTAATGATGTAGGTCTAGTTAGCTACAGCCAGGACACAAAATTTGCTAACGCTCTATTTGTGACCTTGACCTTGAAAGTTCACAATTGGGTTTTGTATGCAACACACCTTCAAGTGATACTGAAGCCCTATTTGTGACCTTGACCTTGAAAGTTCACAATTGGGTTTTGTACGCGACACACCTTCAAGTGATACTGAACATATGTGTGAAAGAATTTTGAAAATCGGAGAAAAAATGAGTAAGTTATAGCCAGGACACGAATTTGCTAACGGACGGACAGAATTGCTAACGCCCTATTTGTGACCTTGACCTTGAAAGTTCACCATTGGGTTTTGTACGCGACACACCTTCAAGTGATACTGAACATATGTGTGAAAGAATTTTGAAAATTGGTGAAAAGATGAGTAAGTTTTACCAAGGACACGAAAATTGCTAACGCCCTATTTGTGACCTTGACCTTGAAAGTTCACAATTGGGTTTTGTACGCGACACACCTTCAAGTGATACTGAACATTTGTGTGAAAGAATTTTGAAAATCGGAGAAAAAATGAGTAAGTTATAGCCAGGACACGAATTTGCTAACGGACGGACGGACAGAATTGCTAACGCCCTATTTGTGACCTTGACCTTGAAAGTTCACCATTGGGTTTTGTACGCGACACACCTTCAAGTGATACTGAACATACGTGTGAAAGAATTTTGAAAATTGGTGAAAAGATGAGTAAGTTTTAGCAAGGACACGAAAATTGCTAACGCCCTATTTGTGACCTTGACCTTGAAAGTTCACAATTGGGTTTTGTACGCGACACACCTTCAAGTGATACTGAACATTTGTGTGAAAGAATTTTGAAAATCGGAGAAAAAATGAGTAAGTTATAGCCAGGACACGAATTTGCTAACGGACGGACGGACGGACAGACAGACGGACATACTAACAAATGGGTAGTTGTGTGACTTTTTCCTTTGATCTTTTCTTGTGGGACTAGTCCCACAAGAAAAACTATTTTTGGCTCTAACTTTGGAAAAGAATGATCTGGAAGCTAACCCTAACCCTAACCCTATGTCCCACAACTGGCCAGGTTAATGTCACAAGAAATGGCCAGGTTAATGTCACAAGAGATGGCCAGGTTAATGATTTTACTTGTGCGACTAGTTAGAAAAAGTCACACAACTACCCTTTGGTGAGTGCGGACGGACAGACAGACGGACGTACTAACAAATGGGTAGTTGTGTGACTTTTTCCTTTGATCTTTTCTTGTGGGACTAGTCCCACAAGAAAAACTATTTTTGGCTCTAACTTTGGAAAAGAATGATCTGGAAGCTAACCCTAACCCTAACCCTATGTCCCACAACTGGCCAGGTTAATGTCACAAGAAATGGCCAGGTTAATGTCACAAGAGATGGCCAGGTTAATGATTTTACTTGTGTGACTAGTTAGAAAAAGTCACACAACTACCCATTGGTGAGTGCGGACAGACAGACAGACGGACAGACGGACACCCAGCCAGACGGCCAGACGATGGAGACCATAACATAATACGACCCTTCGGGCGTATAAAAAGTGTAAAACGGGAGTTTTATCATGTATCTATTGACAAATGCAAAACAAACAGTTAAACTATTTAATATGGTATTTTAATGATACTCTCAGAATTTGGAGTGAATCCGTCGATATATGAAACAATGAAGAAGAAAAATGTCTCTCCTGTAAAATCTATAAAAGTGGTTAATACGAGGTTTTGATATTAGGCCGACGAAATGCTGTATTTATCACAATGGTTTCAGAATTACATAACTCTTAAAATTTTCCATTTCTCTAGTAAATGCTCCTTTTTGGTAGATTTATTGAAAGAGGTTGGGTCTAAAAATAGCCTATGGGGGAATGGGTTAACCCTTGCAAACAGATGCAGATGACATACAGTTGCTTGGCAGCTGTTTGACACCGAGATTATTTGGGAAAAGCGATTCAAAGAAACTGAATCAGACAAGACTTGACAGATGACAGTCACGTCAGTGTTGTAGAGGCTGAGGAGTTATGGTTTTGTTGTGAAGGAGGCAAAGGTTGCATGTAATCCCGTATCTTGGACTTTATGCTATCCATGGTGCCACAGGAGGTGCCAGAGTTCTGGCAACAAGTGCCAGTAGTGGCATTGAGACTAGGAAGAAAAACAATATGAAACCACCCTATTGTAAAATGATCATTATATGTAAATATGTTACAAAGACCCTATTGTAAAATGATCATTACATACATGCTTGTTCTGCTCAGAATCCTAGACCTCTCCACATATGTGTGTCAACTATCGTTTCTTTTTTATCTACATGCATTTCTTTTTTTTCTAATTTATCTTTCTCTAAAAAAAATTTGTGTAAGCCGATATATTCTGCTGAGTCAATTTAGTTTTTCAGTGCAATTAATATAGTACAATAACTTGCAGTCATTTCTGAATTAGAAAATTGTGTCTGTAAGACACAGCGATGCCCCCGTGGTGGTGCTTGCCTAGCTGCATGTAAGTTTCTAAGTCATTTGACCTTGACCTTGGGCTTGCGGGCAGCAATGATAGTATGGATGGTGGTTTATGTGTAGGTATATGCAATTCCATGCCAATAGCTAAGTGGTTAGCGAGATATAAGACAATAAAAAACTGTGACAACCAACTCCATATACCAACTACGTAAAAGCATGACGCACGGACGGACGGACAGACGGACAGGTGAAAAACATAATGCCCCCTGATTATTGTCAACGGGGGCATAATAAAGTGAGTGTAGTTGTTTCGGTGTTGGGAGAGAAACACAATAAGCAGTCTTGCTTTCGTTTCCATACTTTTCTTTGTGTTATCGTTACAATATTCATGCAAATATTTATAAATAAAATATGTTTAAACCAATCAAGCAAAGTGAAATTAGCATTTATGAGGAAAGAGGCTGAAATACTTAACAAGACGGCCAGAATGGCCCTGACATCGCTCACCAGGCAATCAGAGGAGAAGATGTTCAAAGTTTTCACTATATGTTTCTAGAGAAAACTAGCCACCCCTGGGGCGGGCCAATTTTGATCCAAGGGGCATAATTTATACAACTTTTGTAGAGGACCTGAACATGATGCTATGTGCCAAATATGAAAGCTGAGAACCTTCCAGTTTCTGAGGAAAATATTTTCAAATTTGACACTATATGTTTCTATTGCGAACTGGCTACCCCTGGGGCGGGGCCAATTTTGACCCCGGGGGCATAATTTATATAACTCTTGTAGAGGACCTGAACATGATGTTATGTGTCAAATATGAAAGCTGAGAACCTTCCAGTTTCTGAGTTGAAGATTTTCAAAGTTGTCACTATATGTTTCTATTGAGACATGGCTACCCCTGGGGCGGGGCCAATTTTGACCCCTGGGGCATAATTTATATAACTTTTGTAGAGGACCTGAATATGATCCTATGTGCCAAATATGAAAGCTAAGAACCCTGTAGATTTAGAGGAGAAGATTTTCAAAGTTTCACTGTATGTTTCTATTGAAAACTGACCACCCCTGGGGCGGGGCCAATTTTGACCCCAGGGGCATAATTTATATAACTTTTGTAGAGGACCTGAACATGATGCTATGTGCCAAATATGAAAGCTGAGAACCCTGTAGATTCAGAGGAGAAGATTTTCAAAGTTGTCACTATATGTTTGTATTGAAATCTGGCTACCCCTGGGGCGGGGCCAATTTTGACCCCAGGGGCATAATTTATATAACTTTTGTAGAGGACCTGAACATGATGCTATGTGCCAAATATGAAAGCTGAGAACACTGTAGATTCAGAGGAGAAGATTTTCAAATTTGTCACTATATGTTTCTATTGAAATCTGGCTACCCCTGGGGCGGGGCCAATTTTGACCCCAGGGCCATAATTTATATAACTTTTGTAGAGGACATGAACATGATGCTATGTACCAAATATGAAAGCTGAGAACCCTGTAGATTCAGAGGAGAAGATTTTCAAAGTTTTCACTATATGTTTCTATTCAAAACTGGCTACCCCTGGGGCGGGGCCAATTTTGACCCAAGGGGCATAATTTATATAACTTTTGTAGAGGACCTGAACATGATGCTATGTGCCAAATATGAAAGCTGAGAACCCTGTAGATTCAGAGGAGAAGATTTTCAAAGTTTTACTATATATTTCAATAGAAAACAAGGCACCCCTGGGGCGGGGCCAATTTTGACCCCAGGGGCAAAATTTATATAACTTTTGTAGAGGACCTAAAGATGATGCTATGTACCAAAGATGAAAGCTGAGAACCCTGTAGATTCAGAGAAGATTTTTAAAGGTTCAAATTGTTGACGCCCGACGACGCACGATGCACGACGACGGACGACGGACATCAAGCGATCACAAAAGCTCACCCTGAGCACAAAAGTGCTCTGGTGAGCTAAAAAGAAATAGGCATTAAAAGAAGAGTTTGACAAAGCAACTGCAAAGTTAACTCTAAGTAATTTTTCGTCTGCAACAATTGTCATCTGCTTCAATTCTAAAAATAAAATTGCTCTAATTTCTTTGCAAAAATATGGTCAAAGTGACAAACAGTTTGGATCCTGATGAAAATACCTGGGACCAGAGTTGAAGATGTTCGCAAGAAACATTCGGGTAGCCAGCCCCCATGATACTCAAAAGGCACTTCGACTGACATGGTGCCGACTAGAGGAGAGATTTGGACGTCCAGAAATGGTCTAAGCAGCACTGTGTGCATTTTGAAAAATCACTAGGGAAATGACAAAATTGTATTTTTGTTAGACATTCTTTGTAATGTGAAATCCAATCCAGCACATGCAATGCTGCTGGCTTATTTTGACTCTCAGGGGTTACACCCATAGTGAACAAACTGCACCATGGACTTCAAGAAAAGTGGGCTTACTGCACATCTAAGTACAAAAAAGATCATGGTGTTTCTCATTCTTTGTCTCATTTGTTCGAGAAATAAGTGAGATGAAGAATGACCCTGCATTCATGTTTGAGCCAGTCAGTCTGAATGAAAATAAACAAAACATCTATAGTCGCAAACAGGAAGTTAGGGCGGACAGAAAGTTCCAATGGAGTGATTCTTTGAAACGATGCCCGCTACATCTGCCCAGGCTGTCCCAAAACATATACCAGACGGAATTTTATAAAAAAAAACATGCAGAAAACGTTCACAGTATATTCCTCACAGAATTCCTCAAAATGGAAGTAGACATACCTGTAGTGTTTGTATGTTCTTATCTTTAGATAATACAAGTCCTGCAAAATGCGGTGTCTAGGAATTGATTGATCCGTGATTTAGTATAGCCGTTCGAGCATGCGTAGTGAGGGCGAGCATGGTGGAAAATAAATAATAGAAGCCAATCAATGTTTTGTTGTAAAATCCATGGTAATCTGCTAAAACAGAAACGGGGAGACACTATATTTTGGCAACGAGGATAGAAGAATTCGTCCCGAATCAGGATGGCTGTCTTATTAAACGATTTACATGGGCTAAACACATTTGATTTGGTTTGAAATAGAGATTACAAAGTCTACTACATCTGAGAAGATCACTAACATATTGGATAAAATATTTGTAACACATGGGTTACCCATATCCATTCAGTCAGACAATGGGCCTCAATTTGTTCACTAACATTTCAGATTGTACATGGAACAAAATGGTATTGAACACAGGAAGACTACTCCTTTGTGGCCACAGGCAAACGGGGAGGTTGAGAGACAGAATAGGTCTATTATGAAAAGGGTCAGAATTGCTATTAGTCAAGGTCAAGACTGGAAATCAGAGTTGAACAAGTATTTAATAACATACAGGAGTACTGCACACAGTACTACAGGGGTTACTCCTGCAAAATTGTTGTTTGGTAGAGAACTGAGGACTAAATTACGAGATTTACAAGAGATGCAGAGTACTGAGTTTGATTTTGAAGTGAGAGACAGTGAGAGAAAGGAGAAAGGTAGAATATATTCAGATAAGAGGAGACATGCAGGTGTAAGTGATTTGAAAGAAGGAGATAAAGTTTTGGTAAAACAGGAGAAGACGAATAAATTTAGCACTCCGTTTCAACCACAACCATTCTCGATTCTGTCAAAGAGAGGGAATAGCGTGGTAGTTGAATCGAACCAAGGAGTGAGGTACAAACGGAACGTAACACATGTCAAAAAGTTTATGGATGGTTCCGTCTCGGGATCAAGAGATAATGAATCTGTTCAAAATGTGGTGTCTAGAAATTGATTGATCCGTGATTTAGTATAGCCGTTCGAGCATGCGTAGTGAGGGCGAACATGGTGGAAAATAAATAATAGAAGCCAATCGATGTTTTGTTGTAAAATCCATGGTAATCTGCTAAAACAGAAACGGGGAGACACTATAGTACCCAATTAAGAACCAATTCAAAAATGGACACCACCCTTTCAGGCCAACCCCCGATTTTGGACCATACCAGGACCATCCAAATACATCAAACCAGATGACATCCAGCCACTTCAGGCGGAAATGATCCGAGTACCACGCCAAATTAGCCCACTACCAGAACCCAAAGAAAAAACTATTACCACAGACGATATAACATTCGGGGCCACACCCTTGGACATAACTCCAACTGAAAGTGACACTACCATGTCTTGACGAAAGAGACAGTGCCAAAAACATTGAAATATTCATATACTCTATGGGATCTTTACATAGAAAAACTTTAAGACTTTCAGGTTAGATTTTTTATTCGGCTTTTTACTCACAGTACATTTTAAACACTAGCTTACATACCATTATCTCTATTAACTTATATACATGTACTACCAAAAAATGTCAGCATTAAAACATGGTATTATCTTAGAACCGTGTTCTGTGAATAATTGACCTCTCAGCGTTAGTGAAATCAACAATCCTGATGTCATTCCTGCAGTTTATATCAAGGTAATAGAGGAAATGAGCACATCTTCATTCTTGAATGCATGGAGATGTTCCATTGCCATTGGAGGAAATGAGAAAGAACTGAGGAGTGATAATAGTACAAACTTTGTTTGTGCTGCTCAAGCTCTTCAAAATATAGTCTCAAAAATCACGTGGACATTCAATCCCCCTCATTCTTCCAAAGGGGGGTGTGGAAAAGACTGATAGACATGGCAAGGTGGATTCTAGATGCCATGCTTTGAGATGCATACAGCTCATGCATGAAGTACTTTTAACCTTAATGGCTGAGGTCAGTGCCATTATGAATTCAAGACCTGTCACACCCATCTTGAGGGATCCAGAAGCACCCCGCTTCTCTGTTGACATTGAAAACTTAAAATGAGACTGTGTTTGTTGGCAATATGGATATCAGACATGTACTGGGAACAGTGGAAGCATGTTCAAGTAATGTCAGATATGTTTTGGAAGAGATGGCAAGAAGGATATTTGCAAACACTACAGCTAAGAAGGAAGTGGCAAGGGGATGTGTCTGACGTAAAAAAAATGTGATGTGGTCTTAGTAAAAGAAAAGAACCTACAGAGGAAAGAGTGGTTTATGAATGAACACTATATGCTGACAGCAAGGTTCCGAAAGTAGAAGTTGTGTTAGCAAAGAAGGGTCACAAGCCACTTATCTGCGCCCTGTAACAGATTTAGTCAACTTGAATGACAGTCAAGAAATTAAGTGTGGTTTTAATATACAAGTTTAGAAGAAAGGTCCAATTTGTGTTGAGATTATCATTGATTGTTAAAAAGCATCAGTTTTTAAATAGTATAACTTTGAAAGTTAGTAAGGTGAAGTTCAGTTTATGTGTTCAAAATTGTTAAAGTTACCCTTTAATTTACGATTCAGTCCATACTATCGAACGATATATGGAAGTAGTGGCCCTTTATATTTTTGATGATCTGATCACAAAATTGTTAAAGTTACCCTTTAATTTACGATTCAGTCCATACTGATCACAAAGTTATTATATATCGAACGATATATGGAAGTAGTGGCCCTTTATATTTTTGATGATCTGATCACAAAATTGTTAAAGTTACCCTTTAATTTACGATTCAGTCCATACTGATCACAAAATTGTTAAAGTTACCCTTTAATTTACGATTCAGTCCATACTATCGAACGATATATGGAAGTAGTCATAACTTTGGCATTCATTTTATACCTTTGTGTACACTTGTGAACTTTTCCTTTATAAGATGCAGTTTTAATTATATGGCTGCATTGGTGATATCTTTGATATAAGACAGGGAGTGTAAAATCCAAGTAATTTCAGTACTTTGATTGAATTTAGTCTGGAATCAGTTGCCTCCTTTGTCTGAGCAAAAGAGTGCCTTGATAAAAAAAATAAGGAATTTGCACGTAAATAATATCACTTTTAAGCAGTCAGCCCTAGGATTTCTTCAAATTAAGTATACGTTTATCAAGTTAACAAAACACCTTTCTCTCTATGTGTGTATATATAATGTTTAGAATCTACTTTTTTTAATTGACCTCAGTGATATTCCGCACCGAAGTCGACTCGCAAATGTACTGTTCTGTGTGCATGAAGAAACATGTAAAGTATTGATGAAAGTTACTCCAGTTGTATCAAGTGCAAAATGCAACAAGATGTGTTTGTGAAACACTATGCCCCCTCATATATTTGACCTCTGACCTTGACCTCTGACCTTGACCTTGACATGTCACCCCTCAAAATGTGCAGCCTCATGAGATACACAAGCATGCCAAATATCAAGTCTCTATCTCTACTGGTCCAAAAGTTATGGCCAATGTTAAAGTCGGCGATTTGACCCATATATTTGACCTCTGACCTTGAAGGATGCCCTTGACCTTGACACGTCACCCCTCAAAATGTGCGGCTTCATGAGATACATATGTATGCCAAATATCAAGTCTCTATCTATACTGGCTCAAAAGTTATGACCAATGTTAAAGTTGCTGACAAACAAACAGACAAACAGACAAACAGACAAACAGACAGACAGACAGACAGACAGACAGGGCAAAAACAATATGCCCCCCGACTATCGTCTATGGGGGCATAAAAATGTGCAAAGAAACAACTTGTGGACTTCGCTCCTGGTGGTAAATTCAACAGTGCTGAATCCTGTATAACTGAACTTACAAACTTTGCACCAGTCACCAATCTAGCATGTGAGCATCATTTTAGTGACCTTGATTCCAGTCAACGATAACGGCCCAATGCTTCCTATCACCATATGTCTGTGCAGCTCTTGAAGCGAAATCGCAAGCAGATAATGGACTGGCTTGGAAAAATGGACACTACTAGTAGAGAACAGCTTCTGAAATCTGCTCGATATAAAGGAACAAAATTACGGAGAAAACATTGGAAAAGTGAACAGAAAGTGCTAAAGAATATGTAATCATGGAAGAAGAAAAACTAAACAAAATAAAGAAACTAATACAGACTATTCCTCACAAATAGTCTAATCTATTGCAGGAACGAATGAACTGCTTCGGTTAGTAATTCTCATGATGGGCCAGTTCTCACACTGTGCCGATATTTTGATCCGGGTCTTTTCGAGCTTAAGGAACCACGCGGTTTTCAGGCATTTAGATAAATCGTTAAAATATCTGAAAATTTTGAAACCATGCGGGTAGACTGACCCCTTATAATCGCCACGATCGGCAAGATGCCACTGTATCGACGGGAAATGAGCTCCTTCAGCTAGTATCTGACTACACTGTGTCGGCTGGTATTGGTAACCCGTTCTCACAGATCATTAATCAGCCGAGTGGGCACGTTTATGTTTGCTCTGTCAGACGATGCTTTTCGCCTGGCAGATGATGACATTGCATTACATGTAACACTGGAAACGTGTGCAAAAATATGGAATGGGGATTATATAAATTTGTCCCAGTTGCTCCATAAAGAGATGTCTCAGAGCAGAGCCACGACCCTTGTGTTAAATGAACATGGTCAAATCACTACACAACCCCAAAGTTCAAAACAAATCTCAAATATTCCTGAATGGACTGACGCTTTCCTTGTTTTTTCATACATATATGTAAAGAAGTTTCTGAGTAAAGCAGGGAAAATGTTCCAGTAGGTCCACTAGGCTGGCGAGCCTACGATGAGAATTTTAGGTTACGTCAAGCAGCGTCTCCAATGCCCTTGTCCAAAATCCATGTAGATCTTTGGCTCAAAACCATGACTTTATCAGTCAATCGGCCAACACCAATGAAAAGCAACACCTCTAGTCAAATATCACAAGTGAACACCAATTTACAATCTCGTTCATGAATTGTTTGCTATGAATTCAATTCTGTTCGGGGTTGTAAATTCACACACTGCAAATATGCACACAGATGTTTAATGTGCAGAGGGGAACACTCACAACTCACAACCCAAAACCTACATCCTTTCGTAAGTAATAAAAAACAATATGACATTTGTCTTGGCCAGACACCTGTTAATATCAATCAACTTAGAATTGCACTCTCAGGCTACTACTAGCAATCAGCAAGTCAGACACTCCTTGTTTAAGATGTGACAGATGTTCCAAAGCTGGGGTGACATTACTCTGGGCTCCAGATCTGCTGTTGTTGCTAGACCCCTGAATCTGGATATCTGCAAACGAGATAAACTGTCTGCAATTTCATTTTTTGAACCAGGTAAATATTCAGCCCTGAAGATTACTAGAATGTTTAATTTTAAGCAGTGGAGAGGGAATGCTCAAACCAGAACCATCACCTCCAAGGACTCGCTTGTCTGGCTGTTTACTATAGCAACTACTACTTGATTGTCACACTTAAAAAGAACATTTTTGTTTTGCAACCTATTACCCCTGATGTGAACTGCAACTACGATGGGGAATAATTGAGCAGAACGATATTTTTCGTGAAACCAGACGCATGCCATGAATCGGACCATATGCCAAAAGTCCATTCAGTTTCGAATGTAGCACCAAACTCATGCCCTACTGCTGCAGGGCTGTCAGTATGCAAACAGATGTCATTGTTAAAGGTCCAGAATGGCTCATGAAACAGAGAGAATGCATAGAGCGGAATTCTGGGGCCAACAAGTTTGTGTGGCAGAAAATTCCGTGGATACCCAGTTATTCATAAATATTTCTGTCTGTTGCACTATATAGTTTCAGATTTGTGTTAGCTTGCGACCGATACAATGCTTGAGTCGACCATTCTGCCGAATATGTATGTACTGTTCAGTAGGTGGCTTGGCTTCTAAACCCTCACACAAGTTTGTACTGTGCTAGTGGTGTAGGTTGGGTTTGAAGATCAGGGTCTTCCTCCCCAAATGGCTGTTGGGGTTGTAGTGAGGGTGTGGTGGCTGCCACACATGTTTTGATCTTCAATAGCTATGAGACAGGTTAATACATTGCATAGGTTTACACTGGGTTTTCCACCAGGGAACGCAACCAATCCGTCACAAAGTAGACTTCTGACTTTTCATGTAATCAACTTCTCAAATTAAATCAGGTGTTGAATCTTAGCTTGTGTTTTGGGTGTTCATTTTGATCTATTTGCAATAAAATAAAACAAGAGCTGACCACAGATAGCATGCTCCACTTTCTTTAGTGCTGGATAGTGTAGTGGAAGTCCAAGTCGGAAAGGGGAGATAACTATTGCATAATTAATTTTAGGGCTACCTGCCCTTGTAAAATAAGTCCCCCTTGTAATAATTCACATGCATACCAAATATCTTGGACAGTTTCTGAGAAATGGACATTAACATAAAACTTAATCAACATTCTAAGTCGAAAAAGGGGCATAACTA
This sequence comes from Azorinus chamasolen, assembly GCA_963576725.1. Taxonomy (NCBI): domain Eukaryota; kingdom Metazoa; phylum Mollusca; class Bivalvia; order Cardiida; family Solecurtidae; genus Azorinus; species Azorinus chamasolen. The sequence goes on from OY755244.1 coordinate 53,307,026, forward strand.
TGGCAAAATTAATTTTAGGGTTAACTACCTTATCCTTGTGAAATAGGTTACCCTTGTGATAGTAAATATGCATACCAAATGTGAACCGAATATCTTTTATGGTTTCTGAGAAAATGTGGAGCTAAAAATACTGAAAATGAAACAGAAAGAAATGGAGAGAAGAATTTGAAAGTGTAGAGTTAAACGCAAATGTGTATGTAGCTGTAGCATACCAAGACAGTTGATACCCAGGGTGCAATGAAAAAGTTGAGTGAAAGTGAAGCACTTGTACGATTCATGGCTCCATGCAGAAACAAGAGTGCCAGTGGGCACAATATACGCCGTCGAGGTTTTGTTCAACATAAACTGGGGTTAACGTATTTGCTAAATTCAAATTCTAAGTCCACTTTCGCGACCAAGTTTCAAGGTTGTAAATAGGCATACTTTAACAAAAAACGTTAACCAAAAATTCTAAATTAAAAAGTGCCATAATTGCTTCTAAATGCTTGAGATGAAGATGAAGCTTCTGATGGTGAAAAAATGTTTCAAGTTTAAAAGCTTTATCTGAAAGAATTATGTAAATAAGTGGATTTTAACCAAAACCTTAACCAAAAATTCCAAGCTAAAAAGCGTCATAATTATGTCAAAATGTTAGACAGAGTTATGTACTCTTGCCTACAGGTGAAGCTTGTGATGGTGAACAAATGTTTCACGTTTAAAAGCTTTATCTGAAAGGATTATGTAAATAAGTGGACTTTAACCAAATCCGTAACCAAAAATTCCAAGCTAAAAAGCGTCATAATTATGTCAAAATGTTAGACAGAGTTATGTACTCTTGCCTACAGGTGAAGCTTGTGATGGTGAACAAGTGTTCTAAGTTTAAAAGCTTAATCTAAAAGGGTTATGTAAATAAGTGGACTTTAACCAAAACCTTAACCAAAATTTCTAAGTTAAAAAGGGGTATAATTCTGTCAAAATGTTAGACAGAGTTACATACTCTTGCCTACAGGTAAAGCTTGTGATGGTGAACAAGTTTTCCAAGGTTAAAAGCTTTATCTCAAAGGGTTATGTAAATAAATGGACTTTAACAAAGCCTTAACCAAAAATTCTAAGCTAAAAAGGGGAATGATCCTGTCAAACTACTTGACAGAGTTATGTAATCTTGTCTACAGGTGAAGATTGTGATGGTGAACAAGTGTTCCAAGTTTACCAGCTTTATCTCAAAGGGTTATGTAAATAAATGGACTTTAACAAAGCCTTAACCAAAAATTCTAAGCTAAAAAGGGAAATGATCCTGTCAAACAAGTGTTCTAAGTTTACAAGCTTTATCTCAAAAGGTTATGTAAATAAATGGACTTCAACAAAGTCTTAACCAAAAATTCTAAGTTAAAAAGGGGCATAATTCGGTCAAAATGCTTGACAGAATTATTTACTCTTGCCTACAGGTGAAGGTTGTGACGGTGAACAAGTGTTCCAAGTTTCAAAGCTTTATCACGAAGGGTTATGTAAATAAGTGGACTTGTTCCACATAAATTGAGGTTAACATTTTTGCTTGACGCAAATGCTAAACGCAAATTCTAAGTCCAATTAAGCGACCTTGACCTTGGATAAACGAGCCGGGACTTGGCAGGCTACTGTAGCATGTCTAGATAAACATTGTGGTCAAATTTGGGAAGGATCCACCAAGTGGAACTTGAGTTAGAGAAGTTACAGACAGACAGACAGGTTAACATTTTTGCTAAACGCAAATTCTAAGTCCAATTGTGTGACCTCGACCTTGGATAAACAAATCGGGACTCGGCAGGCAACTGTAGCATGTCTAGATAAACATGGTGGTTAAATTTGAGAAGGATCCATCAAGCGGAACTTGAGTTAGAAATGTTACAGACGGACAGACAGCCAGATGGACAGACAGCACCATTCCATAATACGTCCCGTTTTTTCAAACGGGCGTATAAAAACTGGTTTTATCAGTGGCCTATGCGTGAAGATAAACAACTTGTTCATAGGCAATTTATTCTGTGTCAAACTTTGTGCCAGATTGTGTTGCTTCTGGGCGTAAGTAGTTTCTAAAGGAACATATCGTCGCCACCGGACGTAAATGGCGTAACTAAACAATTGGAGCAAAACTGTTTAAGTTTGATTCTCGGTTACTTTACGAGCCCGCGTCTTTTGCGAAAATAGCGGATCTAGAAGTCAATCCGAAATCATGTTTTTGAGCATGTGATAAATTGGAAAAAAATCATTGGTATGCAGAACCGCGAGGGAAAAATGGCATAACTTTGACATAGGGAATGGAGGCTGACACAGGAAGGATTTCGAGTGTTTTTAGAAGAGGAATATTTTTATTAAGGTAAATATTACATCTTACTTTAAATAGCTGTTAAAAGAGTGTCAATCACAGTCATTTTGTAAAGAATACAGTGTTATTCTTTTGAAAGTAAATGGATTATATGGCATAGGCGTTTGACTGAGCACGATTGAACCAAATCAGGTAATATTCGATATGCGAAAATGAGTTTGGAGGGCACTGAATTGAAATATCCCAAAGAAGCAGAGGCAGTGTGATAATATTACGTTGTTTGTTTTGATTATGTTGAGATACGCACAATATTCTTCCCCTGCCATTTTGTTTACTTTTTAGATACGCCATTTTCGCCAAGAAATATTTAAGACGTACGCCCCATTCTTGACGTCATTTTTATACTTTTTACTGAAAATTAGTCCCCGTCATTTTGCATATTGTATTTGGTATGTCTGTCTGTCTGTTTGAATGTCTCTCTATCCATAACATTGGTCACATCAGAAGGTATATAGTTTTACAAAAACATCTTGTTAATTTGTTTTTTATCTTTCAGGTTTTAGACAACAATGAGATGGAAACCAGGAGTAGTTTGTTACCGTCACTGCCTGATCTGGTTCTAGTGAAAATACTTAAGCTGATTAAATTGGACGAACTTCTGATTAACGTCTCTAGGACCTGCAAAAGACTTAATTACATAATCGAGACAAACTCAGTGCTCTGGAGACATTTTAATCCAGATTCTTGTGTCAATTTGAGTTTCGCAGATCTGCAGCGAATATTGAAACATGCAGCTGGGTTTGAAGAATTCATCATTCCATTCGCCACCTATACATGCAATACATCAGCCATAGACTTCGTGTTCACGACATATTTGTGCAATGCAAAAAATCTGTACTGGCTTAACTTATCCAAATGTGGACTTTCAACACTGTGCTTTCTGCAGTGCTTACCAAATATCCAGATACTAGACATTTCTGAATGTGAAAACCTTGTCGATGCAGATTTTGAAGTGATCAAAACTTGTGTAAACTTAGATCAGCTGTATGTATCGTTCACGAATATAAAGCCAGCAACCTTAGTGAGTGTGTGTGAATGTCTCATTCTGACAGCAATTGATGCATCTGGAATTCCAGTGAAAGTGACGGATTGCGCAAAGATTCTAAAACCTGAACTGCTTTTCTTTTATTTAACTTTGGGTGATTTAGAGGATGAACAGGTGTTTCACGGACTCATACGAGAATACGGAACCTGCAGTATTCAGTTAGTTCGACAACAGTAAAGATGCTATCAAGGGGTCAGTTTCTTGTGAATTTAGCTCTTACTAAAGCCAGGGATCAAGCTCAGGGACCATCACATACACATGTTAAAATATCAGGCAATAATATTCTAATCAAAGACAAAGTACAAAGTGAAAGTTCTACAGATATTGAACCAGACAGCATACTTAAGGATGTAGTCGACATAGATAAAGATGTCTATAGTGATGTAGTTGACGATGATGTTCGTGATCCAGATTGGGAGCTGCCTAAAAATCAAAGCAGTGATTCTGAATCATCTATCCGTGAACCTGACACTTCTACTGAAGTGACCTTTACCGATAGCAATGATAACAGAATAGGTGGGTCAGTTGAGAAAGACAGAAAATCGCCGAAACGGAGGCGAAGTAGAAGTTCGTTAAAAGAAACGAACAAACGAAGAAGAATGCATGGTGAGTTCTACATGGGAGTAAAGAAAAATGAACACGGTGTGAAAGCATTCTCCGAAGAAAGGTCAGAACGATTGCTTTGTCAAAGTAAATGTTCTAAAATGTGTGAAAAGAAAAGCAAGTACAGACAGTGTATTGAAATAGATGGGGAAACAAGGAGAGATTTGTTCAGAAGATTCTGGAAAGAAATGGACTGGAAGCAGAAGAAAGTATATGTGGTCAATTTGGTAGAGAAGGTCGAAGTTGCACAACGAACAACGTTAGATCGAAGTCGACGAAACTTCTCATTTAGATATCACCTCTGGAAAAAGGACGAACGTCTGTGCATTTGTAAGAACATGTTCACTTCAACACTTGGTATAAGTGAAAAGACAGTTCACAATTGGGTCAATAATGCAAGCGCTGGCTTTCCAAAGCCACCAAATAGATCATTGAAGATTTCAAACAGCCAACATTTGAAGAGAGAAACGGCCAATGATTTTTTAGAATCACTGCCAAATGTCCGGTCACATTATTGCCGGTCAAGTTCCTCAAAGAAATACCTAGAGCCCTTGTTCGGGAGTCTGGGTGATGTCTATCGGGAATACTGTACACAGTGTACAGAGAAAGGTACATCTCCTTTTAATAAAACTGGTTTTCTTGAATTATTCCATCAAATGAATTTAGCATTGTGGCAACCCAAGAAAGACCAATGTGACATTTGTTGTTCCTTTGAGGCTGGAAACTTAGACGAAGGTGTTCACCATGCACATCTAAAAAGAAAAAATGAGACAAGAGAGTCAAAACTAATAGACAAGGGCCTTGCATTCCAAGACAATTCCATCAAAGTACTTTCTCTTGATCTGCAGAGTTTATTGCTTTGCCCGAAATTGCAGGCGAGTAGCCTCTACTACAAAACTAAGCTCGCCTGTCACAATTTTACAATATTTGATCTAACAACAAAAGGTGTAAGTTGTTATTTCTGACATGAGGCCGAGGGAGAGCTAACTGCAAATTGTTTTTCGTCGTGTGTAATTGACTACTTATATTCACTTGATATTGAACTTGTGAAAAGGGTAATCATATACAGTGACGGTTGCGGCTACCAGAACAGAAATTCTATACTGGCCAACGCTCTTTTGCTTTTCTCAGTAAAAACCAGTATTGCAGTAGAACAGAAGTACCTCGAGAAAGGTCACACACAGATGGAATGTGACAGCATTCACAGTGTTGTGGAAAGAAAGATTAGGAAGAAAGCCGTGTATGTGCCTCAGAACTATGTAGAGCTTATAAGAGAAGCTCGGACAACCCCTCATCCTTACAAGGTGAACTACATTGATCATGAGTTCTTCAAGGACTATAGTGTTTTGAACTACATGTATTACCCTTCAATCAGGCCTGGTACAGGCGCTGGGTCTGCTGTGGTAACAGACATCCGAGTTCTCAAGTATACGCCTGAAGGAATTATACAGTATAAAACAAACTACTCAGATGACTTCAAAGATATTCCAAGACCAAGAGCTAGTAGATCCCGAACACCTTGTCGGGACGACACTGTGTGTAGCTTGTACAATGCCAGTCTTCGAATAAAAAAGACAAAGTATGACCATCTTCAACAGCTGAAGTCAGTCATACCGCCCGACTATCACAGTTTTTACGACCATCTTCAACACACCTAGATACTACTTCAGTGATAACACATACATATTGTCCGGTGATAGATATACAGATATCAGATATCGTGCCATTTTAAGTCTTATATTGGTCAATGTTGTTTGCCGTTATGAAAACACAGTAAAATATGTGTTAAGCGATAAGGCATGGAGATCGCCAAAGAGGTTTCATAAGTTATGTGGTACAGGATAGAGACCTAACAAGTTTGATAAGTTTTATAGTACAGGATAGAGACCTTACAAGTTTGATAAGTTTTATAGTACAGGATTGAGACTTTACAAGTTTTATAAGTTATGTGGTACAGGATAGAGACCTTACAAGTTTGAAAAGTTTTATGGTACATGTTCGAGACCTTACAAGTTTGATAAGTTTTATGGTACAGGATAGAGACCTTACAAGTCTGAAAAGTTTTATGGTACATGTAAGAGACCTTACAAGTTTGATAAGTTTTATGGTACAGGATAGAGACCTTACAAATAGAGACTTTACAAGTTTGATAAGTTGTGGGGTACATGTTAGAGACCTTACACGTTTGATAAGTTGGGTGGTATAGGATAGATACCTTACACGTTTGATAACACCTTACACCTTTTCCACTTAGTGTCATTTTCCGGTTTTCTGCATTCTAGTGTTATTTTATACATGTATCATGCAACTAGCATAATGAAACGTTTCACTCCGAGTTCATCCTTTAACCCTTTACTCCATAGGTACGCATGTTTACGCATTTAATTAATTCTCCCACTGAAGAAAATAGCTCCGTTTTATAAGTCATGAATATGTTTCATATATCCTAGAAGATGTAATTTAAAGCAGACTGAAAGCGAAGCAGAATGTGCTTTTAGGCGCATTCTGCTTTACTCACAACCTGCTGTAAGCGGTCACCTATCTTAAATACTAGAAACAGGCTATGGAGTAAAGGGTTTTATGAGCTGGTGCAATTCCTTAGTACCCAGTTTCTTTGTTTTCATAAGTTCAGAGTCAATCAAAGCCAGAGATCACAAACAGTTTTTATAATGATTAAAATTGATTAAACTAAATGTTATGCTTTTAAGTTTGATTGAGCTGATACCGTATGTGTTTGCATTGTTAACCCTTTTGAATTCTGATGCATTTGCTTGTCTCACAGCTACGCCAAATTCATAAGGTGTTGAGACCCAAGCGAATCCTTTGGAAAACAGAGGATTAAAGCTGCTACACATATTAATGAAGGTTTTGACTCTAGTCAAAGCGACCACTCATTGAAGTAGCATGAACCACTCCTGAAAAGACAGTTGGAGTGTTTGATGCAGGATAAAAAAGATAATGCAAAAAGCTCTTGTAGAAACTTTCTGATTTATTTATATCCTGCATTTAGCAGTCACCTATGCTTCAGACTATACCAATTTATATTCTATTGAGTGGTCGCTTAATACAATTTTGACTTATAAGATTTATGTTGAAGGTACTACAACATGTCTTTTTCAGGTGTTCATGTTTTTTCAGGTGTTCTTAAACCCTTTCCCTCCTAATAACGCGCATTTTGTCGCATTGGTAAACTGGGTAGACCCGTATCAGACAGCTCCTGTAGAAGCTGCCTATCCAGGTCTCCTCTATCTGCATTTCGGGTTTTATAAAGAGAGTCATGTAGATTTTATCAGGATAGGAATACCAATTATTCATGTTCTGCCAAGTTGATTCTGTTTATGAACAAACATTTTGAAAAAAACAACATATAACAGGGAAAGGGTTAATGCTTTTAAGTTACGATTTTTACTTTCAATGTCAAAGCTTGGCATCATCTATGGTGTTGGCATATCTCTTTTGCCATTTAGTGTTTCGAATTTCAGAGTTGTGTTGAAATAAACTTGTTTCTGTCAACGAAATCTAGCCCGCTTTTATATATTCCAAACACATGTATGCATTATTTACAGGAATCGTTCAATGCTTTCAGATATTAAATTGTTTGGAGCATAGTATAATTATGAAATGAAAAACAAACTTAGTCCTGCAAATCGTCACATCAAACAAATGGTAATGTGTTTTTGCTTAGCTTACTGGTATATAACTTGAAGAAACAAACTGAGATACAACTGACTGCAGAAAGACTAGATGTAGGTGGCCTTAATGGCCTATCTAGCCTAACTCAAATATACCTTTTGACTCCAGATAAAGCGAAACGCACAAAATGTCCTAACTCATGAAGCATAATCTGTCGAAACAATACGCTGTTAATAGTATACTACCTTTGAAACAATCCTTAAAAACAAACCATATGGCCAGCACCGCACCTTTACATTCATCAAGAGAAAGACAAATCTTTTTTTTCACCCTCCTGAAAACTTCAGCTTTTTTACTTATGCCATTTACGTTCGATGGCGACGATATAGACACCAACAAAGTTTATAGCAAGTTTCATGCATCATACCTTTGCTGGTATGTTTCAAGTGCAATGCATGTACTTGTGAAATCTCAGAAAAATGACTTTTTTAGACACAACGAAAAGGAACATCAAGTTTGTAAACCTTTTTGATTGATTTAAAAAGACTTCGTAAAAATTCATGGGAATTCATAAAGTAAGGGGAGATAATTCTGGGGTGTCTGGGGCAATCTTGTTGGTTATTAAACTTGACTTTAAAACACATTATGGTAATATACTTCCTGACAAAGTTTGTAAAGGATTGGATTACATTTGTTTGATTTAGAGAGCGGACAAGGAACAATTCATAGAAATTCATAAAGTAAGGGGAGATAATTCTGGAGTGTCTGGGGCAATCTTGCTGATAATCGAACTTGACTGAGACATTATGGCAATATACATGCTGACGAAATTTGAAAAGGATTTGATTGCATTTGTTTGAGTTAGAGAGCAGACAAGCAAAAGTTAATGGACAGACAGACGGATCGACAGTGCCACGACGGGCGTATAAAAATGCTTCAAATGCAAGCTTTTCTTCAAACAATATTATCTCTGTTGATTTTTGTGGTCATAAGACCTTAAATTTCAATATTAAATACTTTTAACCACATTTCCTTACAGTTACGAATTCTTCAAGATGCTGGAGCTAAAATATGCTCATGTTTTGTTTATAAGGAATCTGGATACATTAATTAACTCATTTGCTCCCAGAGGATTCTTCCATGTTTATATTTTGGATTAGTCCATGTTTTATCTAATGGGTGCCTAGCCTAAATTTTCAATTTCATTTTGTTTTTTATTGAAATTCCTATCAGCAAACAGTGTAGACTCTGATGAGATGCCACATTATGCGGTGCCTGATTAGAGTCTACCCTGTTTGCCTACGTCCCATATATGGGATCGTGGGAGAAATGTGTTATTAAGTTCACACAAAGATAAAATGCATGAAATATTGGCCAAACCACTATACTTCCAAAACCAAACACATTTTTCAATGTCTGTTACATCCTCCCCAATCGTTTTCACTAAAGTCTATAAACAAAGTATAAAAGTGGCTACTATGGAGTCGTTTATCAGTTCATAATTCAAATTAGTTGAGCAATTAGGCTTTATTAGCAATGCACTTTAATTCTTGCCATGTTTGGACTAATTCTTATATATAGCTTAAGAAATCATATCATACAGAGGGTGTCTGTAATACCCTCTATGCTGATTTTCTGGAGGGCATATCCGACACCCCCATCATTTCAGCCATTTGCTTATATATATTAAAGTTCTTAAATTCATCTCTCTTATTTGATGTAATATTATCGTTACTTTATAGTAGAAAATAAGGGACAACCTTAATAAGGAAAAGTATGCCACTCTGACCCCATTGCAGTTACAGCCGAAGACATCTCTAGCAAAATACAAACATGAAAATTTTGGTGCCAAAATTTTTCTTGCATAGCAACAAGATCATTAATGTTGGTAACTAAGTATGACTTTAGATGGTATAAAATTAATGTGAGACAAACACTTGGCAATTATTATTGGTTTAAAAAAATTAATGTGGGGTGTCTATTATTTCCCCTGTCGTGCTCTAGTTGATTTTATCCCTTTACTCCATGAATATTCATGTAAGAAATGATGACTTTATCAATATCAATTAGATGATTTTCTATTATGGTATATGAACACTAGACTGTTTTGGCCATAGCAAAACCTGTTGAATTAGACCTATATAATTCCATATTAACCCTTTCCCTGTTGTGTGTTTATTCCAATGTTCAATACCTACTGAATATACATGAACAGAATAGTTATAATGAAATTTGGAAGGTGTAACATTGTAGCCATTTTAGAAACAAAAGAAACAGATCTTTCAAATTCTATGAGCAAACAGAGCAGACCCTGATCAGATGGATCCTATAGGATCCATCTGATCTGGGTCTACTCTGTTTGCAAATGTGTCAAAAGGCATTTATATGAGGGAAAGATTTAAAGCAAACAGGGCAGACCCTGAACAGATGACTCCTACAAGAGCTGTCTGATCTGGGTATACTTTGCAAAGGCATGAAAAGTCATACCCATGGAGTAAAGGGTTATTGCATACACTTTCCCATCTGTACATGTACTATAAAAACCATCATGACTTTTTCTTTTTCTCCACCCACTTGAAGTAGTCACATCTAGCTTCAGGGTTCGATTTCAGTCCCTCACCCCTTGCACATGTGTAGAACTGCTTGCCCTTGTTTGGCCCCGGCTTTTTCACAGTCCGTAAAACACAAGGCTCATTATGTCCCTTACACAATGGAGCTGGACCTAGTCCCCCCAACAAATTCTTCCAAGCGCTTGCCGTCTGCTTAGAATTTTCATTTACAACCTTTGCTTGTTCTTTTATATCAGTAACATCGTCTTTTACATCACTACTAGTTTTTTCGCTCTCGCTTTCTGTGCGCACAGAATTTAAATTTTCATGATTGTTTTTCATTGCTACAACAGCAACTTCAGCAGTGTTATCATCTTCACTTTGTTCAGTAACTGCAGAGGGAGTATTGTTAATGCTTGGCCCTTTGGAAAAGAAGTTTTTCAAACTAGCTTGTTTAACTCCACTAGCACACTTCTTGAGATCAGTTTTTTGTTTCTTAGATGGCTGAGTAGTACTTTTACTCTTTTCTGGAGATCGTTTAATACTGTTTGACTTTCCTAAAAACTTAAGAGAACTGTGGTTTGTACATGTTGCATTTATTTTTGTTTCCTTTTCAACATTTTCTACAACTGTAACACTATCGTCACGTTTCACTTTTGTAAAGAATGTGGATAACTTCTGTTGCTTTCCTTGAAACTCTGGCATGTATTTTGAACAAAATGAAGGACAAGTCTTGGCTGGAATGGGTGAACAGGAAAGCTGTATTTTTGTCGGACAGTGGTCAGATCCTTCCACATCTGGCATGATGACCGCATCTTTAAGACATGAGGTAATGAGATGAATATCTCCCAGTATGTAGTCCAGTCTACGGCCAAAGTTAGTGGCCCTGGCATTTGTCAGTGTGCACCAGTTAGTGAAAGCTCCTTCCTGAAATGTCAGTATTACAATAAATAAACCCATGACAAAAACCAACTTCAATAGAGAAGAGAATCCTTCATCGGTGTAAAACTTGAGTTTTACACAAATATTGCATCTAACCTGAGCCCGAAGTTATAAAACTTTTTGCTTGAGTCTGAGATCATTCTAAAGCATTATATTGGTCAGATTCTGAGCTTGATCTCAGACTCAGTAATTTTATAACCATGGGCTCAGCACATCAAAACTATCTCTACAAAACCAAAAGTTGTTTTCAAGCTATCTCCAATATTGAGAATATATTATCACATAGATGACATATTATTATTATTTTTCTATGCAAAGAACCAACTTTCTTTTTAAAGAAATTGTGCTAACTGATACCAAATTTTGCTGTATTATTTGCATAACAGTGATTTATTGTCTAACATCGTCTAACATTAGTGAAGCCCCCTCAACAATATTCATGGTCAAAATAGCTATAATGAAATATGGAGCAATGTGGCCATTTTAGAATGTTAAGACATTGATCTATCAAATTCCATGAGCAAACAGAACAGATCCTGATCAGACGGCTCCTATAGGAGCCGTCTGATCTGGGTCTACTCTGTTTGCAAATGCGTTTATATGAGGGAAAGCATTAAGCATTTTGTCTAGATGTTTCTGATGAGGCCCGAAATCAGTTGCATGCTTTACCTCCATGAATATTTGTATAAGACATAATGACACCATTTGTATTTATTAGATGCATTTTTTATAATGGTATATGAACACAGAACTATAGATTCACACTTTAATACTGGTGTTACACTTTATGTTTTGCAGAAATACTTCGATAATTTACCTTTTCTGGGTGCAGATGTCGGAAAGTGTCTATAAACTTTCCACCAGTGGTGTGAGGTGTGGCAGCTGCAAACTCCTCCCTATCTATGACATCATCAAGAGCGACATCACGACCCTCTTCCCACATCATCTGGTTAAGCCACAGTCTGCTAGGTTTCTTCAGAGAAGCCTGACAGGAAAACAATGCTGGAGTGTTACAAACTAAAGTGTCCTCTGCTTTACAAATAAGGGCTCTTTTCAGATTTCTCTTTATTTACTGCAGGATCAAGGTTGTACTGTACTTACATAATTTAACCTTTTTTGCAAATAATGAACTGCAGTTAAACCTTTCCCTTATATAAACGCATTTCATGCATTTGCAAATAGAGTAGACCCAGATCAGACGGCAGGGTCTGCTTTGTTTGCTTTTGACATGGTACAGATCTGATTCTACAGTTTTAGGTCAAATCAAAATGTCATTATTTGTTACATGAATATTTAACAGGGGATAAAGAGTTAAACCGTTTGCTTACAAAGGCGATTTTGGATAGCTTTAGTCTTGCCAGTCTGTGAACAATTTTCGTATTAACCCGTGATAAAACAGGTAGATGAAGTAGTGCCTCATCTGGATATAAACTGTTTGACACTTCAACACAGATTTGTAACAAAAATGTACTTTTATAATTGAAGCATTTAACAATATTTATTTCAGACATAAACTGCTTTAGTGTTCAATGGGTTTAACCCTTTCCCTGTTCTATGTTTATTTCAAATTTCAATACCTATTGAATATTCATTAACAAAGTAGTTATAATGAAATATGGAAGGTGAAACTTTTTAGACAATTTTAGAAAATAAATTAACAGATTTTATAAATTCCATCAGCAAACAGAGCAGACCCTGATCAGATGACTCCTCTAGGAGCCGTCTGATCTGGGTCTACTCTGTTTGCAAATGCGTGAAAACACGTTTATATGAGGGAAAGGGTTAACCCTTTCCCTGTACAATATTCATGAAAAAAATAATGACATCATGAATATTACATTATCCTTTATGATGGCAAAATTAAATTAAACATAGGAGTTTTTGATATCGGTAGAAATTGTAGTCCGATCTATCATAATTTTCTAAGCAAACAGAGCAGACCTTGATCAGACAGCTCCTATAGGAGGCACCTGATCTGGGTCTACTCTGTTTGCAAATGCATGAAAAGGCGTTTATATTTTGGAAATGCTTAATTAACCCGTTTACCTCAGGGATAATCAGTAAGAAATAACGACTGTATGAATATTAATTAGCTGGATTTTCATAACAGTATTATGAACAAGAGAATATTCGTAGCCGGGTGGACATTGTGGTGAAATAGTTAATAGGCTTTGACTGTGTGGCTTGGTAGCTCAGTCGGTAGATTGTTGGCAAGGTAAGCCAGAGGCCCTGGGTTCGAGTCCCAGTTGAGTCACAACTTTTTCACCATGTTACATTTGGCGCCCAACGTGGGGCCAGGTAGACATTGTGGTGAAATACTTGATAGGCTTAGACTGTGTGGCTTGGTAACTCAGTCAGTAGAGTGTTGTTGGCATGGTAAGCCAGATGCCCTGGGTTTGAGTCCCAGTCAAGTCACAACTTTTCATTTGCTCCACAGAAGCAAATGCTCTATTTATCATAATGGTTTTAAAACTACACAATTCTAAAATTCTCCTTTTTTTCAGTAAATGCTCCTTTTCAGTAGATTTATTAGCAAAGGATTAACCCTTTCCTCCATAAACACGCCTGTCTACACCTTTTCAAACAGTGTAGACCCAGATCAGATGGCTCCTGTAGGAGTCATCTGATCAGGGTCTGCTCTGTTTACTTTATATTGAATAATATATATCTGAATCTATAGTTTCTACTTTGACAAAAAATGCCATTTTGAAAATTAATCTAATTTATATTCATCATGTCTTCATTTCTTACATGAAGATTCATAGAGTAAAGGGTTAAAAAGGTGTTTCTAGAAGGTAAAGGATACATCCATGCCATCCTTACCTCATCTCCAACATCACACACATCTAAGTCTTTATGGGTAGTGTTGATGTCTCCAAGAATGATCACATGACTGAAATTAGACACAGTAAACCTTTTTATCATGCAACGTCACAAAATACAGTCACTTCCTACTAGCATAATATTTTCTACGTCAACGCTGTATTTTGTGAGGTATAGTGCATATGTACTGACCCCACTGGGATGCAAGTTTGGTTCAGCCAATAGGAGGAAAACAGAAGGACGAAAAAGGCATAATTAAACATAAACATCAAATTTAACACATTTGCTCACCTTTGTCTCAACTATTTGTCCAGATAAAATGATTAAATCAAGTTTGTTTATGTTGTAAAAGTCGATGACGTCACTGCACGCCCACATGACGTCAAACATATCGCACGTAAACATGTATTTTCATTCAGGGGATGAAACCGCTTTAGCAATCTTTCTTTTTCTTCACTTTCTCCATTTTTCTGGGTGTTGCATGATAAAAGAATTACTATGCTAGTACAAATGTAGTTTGGAAGTTAAGCTGTATTTTGGCTCGTCAGAAAAGTAGTTAAATGCTCTCCAAGGCTCGCATTTAACAACTTTTCCAATTCGCCAAAATACGGCTGAACTTCCAAACTACTAGCATAGTAATTCTTATTTAATACTTTACCTGATAAATATTCATGTAAGAAATAATGACATCACGAATATGTATTAGCTGAATTTATAATGGTAAATGGCCATTAGATTTTTATATTACCATTGCAGAATCAGTAGAAATATAATTCCATAAGCAAACAAGGCAGACCCTGATCAAACTACTCCTTCAGGTGCTGTCTATTCTGGTTCTACACTAATAGCAAAGGCATCTCTATCAGGTAAACAGTTAACCCTTTCCTCCATAATACGCCTTTCTTCACCTCTGTAAAGTCACTTTTTGAATCCATTGTGATAAATAGAGCATTTGCTCCATAGGAGCAAATGCTCCATTTATCACAATGGTTTCTAAACTACACAATTCTAAAATGTTCCTTTCCTCTAGTTAATGCTCCTTTTCTGTAGATTTATTCAAAGAGGTTGGGTATAACAATAGCCTATGGAGAAAAGGGTCTAATAGACATATTTATGGCAAAATATCTAATTACCAATGTATTAAACCTTTACCTGAAAATCATGCCTTTTTACGCCTTTACAAACAGCAGATCCCGGGTCTGCGCTGTTTACTTCTACAGTAAAACCTCTCTATAACGGTCACTAAATTGTGTTAATTAGTTGGTATTTAGGGCAGGTGGCTGCTTAAAGCTCCTATAGGAGCGTTCTGTTTTACTTTCACCTTGCTTTAAGCAGCCACCAGCCATTAACACAAAATACTTAATGTAATTTAGTGGTAGATATAGAGAGGTTTAACTGTATGTTATTGCTTCTCTACTGTTTGCCATTGTAATAAATATACACTTGTATTTTATACTTTTACTATAAGAAATTAGTTGCATGAATTCTTTCCCTCTTGAACTTCATGTCAGAAATTATGATATCATGAATATATATTAGCTGAATTTTTATAATGTAAATTTTTCAAAGGAGTTTTTGGCTGTGACAAAAAACTAGAATCAGATTTTAATCATGTCAAATCTAATAGAGCAGAACCTGATCGGACGGCTCCTATAGGAACCATCTTATCTGGTTGTACTCTGTTTGCAAATGTGTGAAAAGGCGTTTATATGAAGGAAAGGATTAAGTAAAGGGTTAATGTTTAAAATAGTTTGAGAGACTTGTTATTCTTACCAGCCACTAGCTAGCAATGCCTCTGCCCTCGTTTGCAACAAGGCGTAGAATCTTAGCTTATATAGGTGCCGGTCCTCTCTGTCAGGATCAAACCTGGGGCAGTACACATTTATAACAGCCAGATTCTCCTCCTTTCCATCACAATTTCTATAAAATTACAGGCACAAACATATATATATTATTTCACAATTCAAAAAATAATGCTTGCAGTGACCTGACCAACTCAAACAAATTAGACCCAACCCATTTTTTTATTGACATGTGTCAAAAAATATTTTTGAGTTTAAATCAGGATGAAATGCTAAGTAACTGGATGCCTCAACAGACGTCTGATACTCTCAATTTCATTTTTGTACAGAATTTGATAATACCACTATCTTTTATAAAATGAAGCTGTCAAAAATGTGTGCAAAAAACCCTTTACCTCAGATTCACCTCTACATTAGGTCAGATCTATATTATTCGGGAATTTATTCCATAATCAAACAGAGTTGTACAGTACTCTCTATAACGGTCACTAAATTGTGCTAATTAGTTTGTATTAAGGGCAGGTGGCTGCTTAAAGCAAGGTGAAAGAAAAACGGAACACTCCTATAGGAGTGTTCTGTTTTACTTTCACCTTGCTTTAAGCAGCCACCTGAATCAAAGAATAAAATTTCAACAAAGAGCACCACAAGCGGGTGCCAACGCTTGTCTGTCGTCATTATCAAGATGAACATGCATACCAAAAATGAAGGTTGTAAATGAAAAATTGAAGAAGTTATGGTCAATGTTATGATTTCGGACGATGAAAACAACAACGACGCCGCCGGAGTTACGACAATAGCTCGTGATTTCTTCGAAACAGACGAGCTAAAAATGTTTTCATAAGTCAAACAATCGTTTTTAGCAGTTACAGAAAATGGCATTTTTTGCTAACAATGAACTCCGGACACATTGTTCTATGCAATTATTCTTATTTCTCAGTCAAATCC
Organism: Azorinus chamasolen; assembly: GCA_963576725.1. NCBI lineage: Eukaryota > Metazoa > Mollusca > Bivalvia > Cardiida > Solecurtidae > Azorinus > Azorinus chamasolen. The sequence continues at coordinate 53,323,709 of OY755244.1, forward strand.
TTAGCTTATCTAGCTGCTTCCCACTAAAATCCTCTCTCCAATTCACCTCATAGAGGCAATTTTAACCCTTGACCTGATGAATATTCGTGAAATTTTGACCTGGACAGAAACTCGAATCAAATCTATATAATTCTGTAAGCAAACAGAGCATACCAAACACAGATGACTCCTACCGTACAGGAGCCACCTTATCTTTGACTACTCTGTTTGCAAAGGAGTCAAAATAGAGAGTGGTGGGGAAATTTAGTACATGTACATTGCAATTATTGATGATAAGATTTATTCTTCTCTGGAGTTCTACTAACAGTAAAACAAGGTCAGATTCTAAACAGAAATTCTGAGATTTCATGCCGTATTTTATGCTGTGTGATGACAGTCCTTCCTTCAGCATCTAAGTCTTTCAATTCCTCCTCTGTGAAGGTGGTCTGGTTGCCATAGACACCCACAATACCTTCTTCTGTCGTCGTCAGTGTCCCTGACAATCCCTCCTCCGCTTTGTATGGAGTGACACTGTTTTTGCAGTAATTGGCAACACCTTCAAAGCAAGAGTCAGAGCAACAGATGAACGTACATACTCAGGTACTAAAATCGTCATTTCTCCATCAAACCATATGTTATGACCACTCTTTAGAATCGAGACGATTCTAAAGAGTTGTCACACCATAGGGTTTGGTGGAGAAATAAAGTTATTCTTGAAAATGTTTTAATTTATGCATCTTATCTGGACCTCAGAAGAGCACTCATATTGACGACTTCTGAAGACTCTGTAAAAGTTACTTTGTGAAACCATTGTGATAGATAGAGCATTTGCTCTTATAGGAGCAAATTCTCTATTTATCACAATGGTTTCAAACTACAAAATTAAAAAAAATCCTTTTCTCTAGTTAATGCTCCTTTTCAGTAGATTTATTCATAGAGATTGTATCTAAAAATAGCCATTAAGTTAATGGGTTAACCATTTACCTCTTACAGACCTTTCACACATATGCAAATACAGTAGGCCCAAATTAGACGCCTCCTACATGAACAGGGTCTGCTCTGCTTGCTTATAAAATAATATGGATCTTATTCTACATTTTGTACCATGGTAAAAATTCCACTGTACATCATACATATGGTGATCCCCCCCCCCTCCCCAAATATATAATTGGGTCTGTAAAAGGACTAATTCCCAAGTATGAAACATGCATTAGTTTCCAATTTTGACATTTTAATTTATGGCTATTTTTCCCAAACTTTGCGCTTTAACCCTTTACCTGATGCATGTTCATGTAAGAATATCTTCAATATCAATTAGATGAATTTTAACTCTTTCCTCCATAAATCTATGCCTCTGTAAAAGTCACTCTTTGAAACCATTGTGATAAATAGAGCAATTGCTCCTAAGGAGCAAATGCTCTATTTATTACAATGGTTTCAGAACTACAAAATTCTTATTTTTTTCTTTTCTCTAACTAATGCTCCTTATCGGTAGATTTATTCAAAGAGGTTGGATCTAAAAATAGCCTATGAGGGAATGGGTTAAGAATGGCATATGAACACAAAAATGTTTGACTATGTCATTAACTATAGAATCATTCCTATATAATTTCATAAGAAAACAGCAGAACCTGGTAAATCTGCTCCTACAGGAGATGTCTCATCTGAGTTTAACCCTTTCACTGCTCAATGTTTATTGCAAATTTTAAAACTTACTGAACATTCATGGACAAAATAGTTATAATGAAATATGGAAGGTGGAACATTGTAAAGAAACAGGTCTATCAAATTCAATTAGCAAACAGGCACACCCTGATCAGGTAGTTCCTATAGGAGCTGTATAATCTGGGTCTACTCTGTTTGCAGATGCGTGAAAAGGTAGTTATATGAAGGAGAGGGTTAATAATACATTCCGACACATTTTTTCCAAATATTGGGACTGGTGCTAGACCCATTCCAAAAATAATGTACAAAATCACAGGCAAGCACCTGTTTGAAAGAAAAGACTTATTTTAACTGTTTACTCCATGAATATTCATGCAATAAATAATTGCAACATGAATACTAATTAGATTAGTTTGCTATAACAGCACATGAACATACTGTTACCATGGCCGAAACTGTAGAATCATATCGGTTAGATCATAAGCAAACAGAGCAGACCCTGATCAGATGGCTCCTATCTATTTACATATGTGTGAAAAGGTGTTTCCATATGAAGGGAAGGGTAAGGTAGTAAATGTAATTTCTGACAGGGCAGACAGAATATTATAAATATCAGTTGCATTTACCTGAATATCCACTCCTCTTACGTGAGAAGCTGAAGTATGAGTTGTAACCTTCAACAATGGCTGTAGGCTCATCAAGCATATCACCTTTTAATAGAAAGACAAACATCTGTTTGATAATTGATTAATCCTTTAAAGCAAAATAAGTAATGCCTGCTACAAATTCTTAACCATTTACTCCAAGAATATTCATGTAAAAATAATCACATCATCAGTATTAATTTAATTAGTACATGTATTTTTTATAATGACACATAAAATTGGAATTTTTGGCCATAGCAAAAACTTTAGAATCATATCTATATTATTTCATAAGCAAACAGAGCAGACCCTGATCAGATAGCTCCCATAGGAGCCATCTGATCTGGGTCTACTCTGTTTGCATTTAGACGTAGAAAGGCGTATTTATGGAGGCAAGGGTATTTGGATACAAACTGTTTGTACAGGTTTTTGTATTCTTTGCACAAGCAAATAAATACAAAGTTACAGGTCGTATTCTCACGTCTGTCAGATGCTACTCTAGCAGATGTGACGACCGCCATTCAGCATGGCAGTCTAGTACAAGTTATTGATGTGCATTCGATAGATTCAAAAGGCGTTTATTAACATGACATCTGGAAACAATCAAGGTATACTATTTCTGACATGAAAAGGCTTTGTAGCGTTAGCTTTGGTTTAGTATGTGTAAGAAAGTCCACAAAATATAGCCTTGTGTAAGGACAGCGCATGAATATATATACAAATATCAGGCTCATGACGAAATTATGTGACGATAATATGAATGAAAGTACTCTCCCAGAGGATACTCAAGAAGGAATGTGCCCATCGGATGACCTTATACAAGCGATTAGGTAATCACGTCTATAACTTTGAAAGCAACTCAGAGTGGTCAGTTTGATAAGCATAGGGAGAAACAGCCGAAATGTCAGCTGCAACTGAATCGATCACTAGAAAGAGTGTTTTATTTAAAGATCTAATCTTTTCCCTTCTAGTCTTCTAGACCTGCTATTTTATGCCAAATATCAGATATTTGATTTTCAAAGCATTGTTCCCATGTAAAGAATACTGCAGCATCTGTAACTCTTTGATTAAAAATTGTTGCTATCATAGAGTTATAAGTTTAACCCCATTCCCGCGGCTGACGGACGTTTCGCTACCCATACCTTTTCGCTACAGTCATTTCGCTACCCACCGGGAAGTCATTTCGCTACCCTGGCCATTTCGCTACCTGTACGTTTCGCTACCTAACGGTTTTAATAGTAAAATTGTTGCAGTGGTGGCTAGTGATTTGAGAGTCAACTTTATTAACATATACATGTAATGGATATTTATATTCAGATACCAAAAACGAGTTATAGAAATATTGAAACACATGTATATAAAATTTTAATACTGTAATAACTGTAAAAGTAAACACTTATAAAACTTAAAAAACCCCAACTATTTTTTAAATTAAAACGTGTATCATTATCGTTGTCCCTTCGAGATATAATGCTGATTGATTTAAGAAACCCAGATTACGTATAAATTTCCACGTTCCAATGCTGTCCACTCCGAGATCAGAAGTGCCGCCGGTAAGCCGATTAGATTGGTGTATCGGTATGTGACACTGATTAAATTAACATGGACACGTGCTACATGCATTTTTGCTATATGCATTTTTGCTCTTTTTCCATTGATAGAAAATATGACACATGCATAACGATCAAATGAAAATACTATACTTACAATGTACTTTTATTTTAACCCTTTCCTTCATATTTATAAATGTGTTTTCACTCATTTGCAATCAGAGCAGACGATGATTAGACGGCTCCCGTAGGAGCGGCCAGCCGTCTGATCAGCGTCAGTTCTGTTTGCTAATATAATTTCTGATTCTTTACTTTCAAAAATGGCTACAATTTTCCACCTTCCATATTTCATTATATCAATTTTGTCCCAAAATGTTAATTAAGTAGGTATTATTGAAAGTTGAAATAAACATAGACCAGGGAAAGGGTTAAGGTCGGTTAACACTTTGCCTGCTATAGATCGAGGTGTTTGCATCCACAAACTCTCAATAAATAACTGTTTGCTATGCTGCTACAGTAGTTAATATTTAAATCTGTTAAACTATTATATCGTCCGAATCAATGAAATATGTGAATAATTATATTTAATTGGATGACAGGGTTAGTGCAGGGTAGCGAAATGACTTCCCGTAAGGGTGCGAAATGACTAGCGAAATGGTCAGGGTAGTGAAATGGTCAGGGTAGCGAAACGCTGTGTAGCGAAATGTCCGTAAACCATTCCCGCATATTGACACCTTTTGGCGCTTCTGTCAAAGACACTCTGTGAAACCATTGTGATAAATAGAGCATTTGCTCCACAGGAGCAAATGCTCTATTTATCACAATGGTTTCAAAAGTACACAATTCTTAAAATTTCCTTTTCTCTAGTTAATGCTCCTTTTTGGTAGATTTAATCAAAGTGGTTAGGCGATCACAAAAGCTCACCCTGAGCACTTTGTGCTCTGGTGAGCTACAAATTGGATATAATTTCAATTAAAAAAGTCTAAAGACCTCATGAAGAATTGGAAAAGCCTCGTTTTGTTCATAGGCGTCTGCACCGCTGTCTGGGATTTTATATATATAGTAGATAAAATCCCTGTCAGAGGTACAGACCCTATCATGATGTTTACATCAAATTTCTCATGGACATATTTACTGTAACACCGCATAAACTCACGGGTGACTTTCGTCTCTTGTAAACATATTATATCAGCATCCAGGGAATCGAACAACTGTTTGAGATCAACTTTGCTCGCTCTGATGCCATTTATGTTCCATGAAAGGATTTTCATCCTGACATACAGCAGGAAAGGATTTCGTTTTTCCACCTGCGTGTATCAATAATTTTGTGACGTTTTATTGGTTAAAATATCACTATACTTCACCAATCAGAGATGTTGTTACATTTTGGGAAGGTGTGCCGCTAAATTTGAATCTGCGTCATTGGTTGGTTAATAATACGGTGTAGTGGTCCAAACTCTACTCTCGAAAGAAAAAGAAGAGAAGGCGCAGATTCTATTTTCGTTTTTCAATCAATTTCTTTAAAAGGTATTTGTTTGTATCTTTTAGTGTCGTTTTCAATCATAAACCGTTTAAAACAGTTATAATAGTTTTAATTCTGTCGTTGAAAAACTATATTGTCACTCGTTTAGTTGATGCAGTCTGTGGTGATTGGACCGCGTCCGAGAATTAGTCTATACCGCGCACCGGAAGTACGTCACTAGATATGCACGCGGGAAAACGAGTGTGCTTCCCTTTTGGGCGGTTGCCAGCAGCAGAGAACAGTCGTACTCTGGTACCTCAAGAAACGTACAGCAAAGTATAGATACTTACCAATAGAAGCCGTCTACTGAAGTAGTAAGTAGAATAGTTTAAGTGTAGTTAGTCAGTCTTTAGTATTGTCCCCTGAGAATACAACATTGGTGGCAGCGGTGGGATCAAGAACCGGCGCATTGTTTATTTTTCTTTCACGCTACCTCGAATTAAAAACTGTTCAGCGAGTAGCCATTTTTGACCACGAAGCCACGTGACAATTACAAGTCGGGATTGTTTTCATAAACATATTCTGATAAATTGTCATTGAATTAGTAAAGGCAATTACAGGTCGGAATTGTTTTCACAAGCAAATTCTGATAAATTGCTGAATCAAAATTTAACGAAAGTTGTTTGAATTTTGGACCCATTCCTTTACAGAATTTATTTGACACTTTTGGAATTAGTTTTTGACTAAAATTGCTTGAATAAATTATTGGTTTGGAGTAGCTGAACAGGCTTTTTGAGGGAAAAATAATACATTTAGGGAAGAATTAGTGTTGCATAAACAGAATATTTGTATTCTTGCATTTTATTTGTTGTGTGCAACATGGCTGACTCTAGTTTTCATTTGGACTGTGCTCAGACTAGTCAATCTGTCCAGCCTGAAACAATTTTAATTAATTTTGCCGATGTCAACCTCCTGTGCCGAATACCAGGAATAAAGGAGAAATTAGCTCAGCTAATTGTCGATGTTAGAGAAAATTCAGGGAATATTACCAAGCCAATATTAGAAACCTTGATCAGATGCAAGCTTTCTCAGAAGGCTGTTAATATGATAGATTTTAAGCGGAATCAGAATCTGTTTGACATGGCCTCCGGTAATTCCGATACGGATGAGGAGAAAAGTGATGGGAAGAAAGCACCTTCATTACCTGATGCTGGTTGGTCTGAGCTAATTAATGTGATCAAAGCATCAACTGAGGTTTTGAAGGGAAGACAGCAAGATCGGGTCGTGCAAACCCCTGTTATCCCTTTCTTGACGTTGAACAAGACACCTCTCGAAACAAAGCCGTCCGGTCGCAAATTGCCGACGATTCCTCTGTGTAGTCCTTCTAAGGTAGAGCCCTGGGAGCTAAAGTCTCCTTCGGATTTCACTGTTCCTTCCAGAAGTCCTTGTCCCTTTTCCCCCAAACAGCAACTTAGGTTTGGAGATGAAATTTCCCCTTCTTGTTCACCCTCTAGTTTGACGGAAGGTTCTTATTTTAATCCAACTGGCCTTAGGGGTCACAAGGATTTCATTAAGTCCCTGCCTAAGAATTTGTCTTATGACGGGAAAGGTAATTGGGAGCCTTTCCGTTTGAAGTTTCAGAGATATGCAATAGCTGCAAATTGGACAGAGGAGGACTGTTTGAATGGTCTATGCTGGTGTCTAACGGGCAAGGCGGCAGATTTTTATAGTCTGCTGTGTAAGCGAAAGGAGTCCCTTTCATTTGATACCCTCTTCAGTAAGCTGGAAGCGAGGTTCGGGGAACATGAGCTACCAGAAGCCGCGCAAGTTCGTTTCCAACAAACTGTGCAGGTAGGTGGCGAGTCTTTGGAGGACTGGGCTGACAGAGTGCTTACTCTAGGCAGCCGTGCATTCCTTTCTCTTCCTGAAAGTTTTCAAAACAGTCAGGTAATAAATAGGTTTTGCCAGGGCATGCTAGATAAAGAAGCTGGACATCAAGTCTGTATGAGAGAGCCAAGTACCCTCCAACAAGCCATACAAATGGTGCGCAAGCACCAGCAGGTTCATTCTGCAATGTATGGTAAGGACAGAAAAGAGGCCCGTAAGAAAGAGGAGCAGAAGGTGTACGCAGTACAGAAAGAGGAAGAATTGGTATATGCAGTGCAGGCACCTCCTCAGGATCCAGCAACGGATTTTGTGAAGGCACTGAAGGAGTTAGAGGAAAGGTTAACCAAGACCTTTCTGAGCAGACAGAGTCGTAAACCGCCTCAGCGAAAGACGCTGAACTGCTATACGTGTGGTGAGCTCGGACATTTTAGCCGAGATTGTCCAAAGAAGTCGTTAAACGACAAAGGGGTGGTGAAGAAGCAGGTCTTTCAGCGCCCCACACAGCCTCAGTAAGTATGACCTGTCCCAGAAAGTCTAGATTGGCCGCTAAGTTTTCCTCGAATTCTCCACAGGGTAACATTAAGAACTCTTCTAAAAATGTCCCTATAGAGCACCAATCAGATCCGGTAGTTGTCTGTCAGGTTAATTCCGCCAGTCAATTCACCATAGGTTTACAAGTAGGAGACCAGCCTGTTAACGCTGTTGTGGATACAGCTGCCCAAGTGACCATAATCTCAGATAGGGTCTATCAAGCTTTAACTCACAAGCCTCCTGTAATAAGGAAGGTAAAGTTATTAGCCGCGGGTAGGGAGATGTCTATGCAGGGTTTTGTTGCGGGACCAGTGAAACTTAAAATAGGGAATAACTGGTATAGGGAAGAAGTTTATGTAGCTCCTATTGAACAAGAAATGCTCTTGGGATTTGACATTCTTCGGAACAGGGGTCAGGCTATTCTTGATATGGGGCGGGGCATATTGTTTTTCGACGGGATGGAACTTAATCTAGAAGTAAAATCTGGTAAAAATCCAACTATTTCCCGAGTCTCAGTGTTGAAAAGAAGGGTAGTGCCTCCACACTCAGTGGTGAAGGTTAAATGTAAGATGAGTGAACCTCTTCCGGATTATGTCATAGAGCCCAAGAGCAAAACCAAATTCTGGATGCCCAAAGTTGTTAGGTCAGGGGGTTCTGCACCAATTGTTTGTCTTGTGAACCCTAGTGATAGGTATAGGTTAGTCACTAAGGGAATGGAGATTGGTAGTGCTTACCCCGTTGTTGAGATCAAGAGTGGAGAGGAACCGGAAGAACCTGAACCAATCAAAGTTCAGGAGGTCCTTGAGGCAGAAGACGATACTCTTGGTTCGAACAAAGTGCCGGGGGCGGGTGACCTTGGCGGAATACCAGATCACTTGAAAACGCTTTATGAGAAAGCATCCAAGGATTTAGATGAAGATCAAAGAATTCAATTAGCTCAGGTTCTAATTGAGTTTCAAGATGTTTTTGCCAAAGATGATTTCGATTTAGGCAACTTTACAGCTGTAGAACACGTCATTGAGACTGGGGATGCCAAACCAATTAAGCAACGTATGCGGCGTACGCCTGCTTGTTTTCTTGGGGAGGAGGAAGCACATCTTAAGAAGATGCTACAAGCAGGAGTTGTACAAGAGTCGACTTCAGATTGGGCCTCACCGCCAGTCTTGATAAAGAAAAGGGACGGAACTGTCCGATGGTGTATTGACTATCGTGCTTTGAACGATGTGACTGTCAAGGATGTGTATCCATTGCCATTGATAGACGATTGTCTAGATACCGTCTCGGGTAGTGTCTGGTTTTCAAAACTTGATGCGAATTCAGCTTACTGGCAGCTCAAGGTAAGGGATGAAGACCAGAAGAAGACAGCCTTTATAACCAGGTACGGGCTGTACGAGCATATCAGGATGGGTTTTGGATTATGTGGAGCTCCAGCTACATTCTCCAGAGCCATGAACCTGATATTAAGGGGCTTGACATGGAAAACCGTGCTAGCCTTCTTAGATGACGTTATCGTCTTGGGTAAGAGTTTCTCAGATCACGTGGTAAATCTCAGAGACACGTTGCTACGGTTTAGGCAATATGGGCTTAAACTTAAGCCAATGAAATGTGACCTATTTCAGAGGGAGGTGGAGTTCCTTGGTAGAACCGTGGGTAACGATAAGCTTGCCATGACAGAAGATGATATCAAGGTGGTACGCGATTGGCCAATTCCTACTTGTGCCAAGGACGTAGAGAGATTTATGGGGTTAGCAAACTACCATAGAGGGTTCATCAAGGACTTCTCTAAGCAGGCATCCCCATTGTATGCTGTCACAGGAAAGCATAACTTTGTCTGGACCGAGGAGCAAGATGAAGCTTTTAAATCACTTAAGAATGCTTTATCGGAACCGCCAATTTTGGCATTACCAAATCTGAAAGATACTTTTGTGTTAGACACTGATGCTTCGGATTTGGCGATTGGGGCTGTCTTGTCTCAAATACAAGATGGTCAGGAAAAGGTTATAGCATATGGCAGTTATGCTCTAACAAAGGAACAACGCAGATATTGCGTTACGAGAAAAGAGCTGTTAGCAGTAGTACGCTTTACGAGGCAGTTTAGACACTATTTGCTAGGGAAACCATTTGTTGTGCGGACTGACCACTCGAGTTTGAGATGGTTGACCAGGTTTAGGGAGCCACAAGGGCAATTGGCGAGATGGCTGGAGGAGCTTTCTCAGTATAACATGGTACTGAAGTACCGGGCAGGTCGTGATCATGGAAATGCAGATGCAATGTCAAGGTTACTCAATGGACAATGTTCTCATTCCCATGGGTCACGGCTTGAGCAGTTGCCTTGTGGTGGGTGCAAGTATTGCAAAAGAGCCCAAGAAAATTGGGGGTCCTTCATGGAAGAGGTGGACTATGCGGTGCCTTTGGTGACCGGTATGGATAGGCCTACTTCATTGATCACGGAGTCTCAGGCCTCCCAAGTCCAAGAGAATAAGGTTAAACTTGACTCATTAAGTCCTTGCGACAGTGGCAAGACAGAACACGCAACAATGGTTAACAGCTGTACAGAGGAGCAAATTTTTGGTGATCCAATTTCGTTGGTCTCAGACCTCGATTGGTGGTCTCACCATGAGGGTAAAGTCTCTGAGGAGACTTGGCAATCGGGTAGTGCCATTGACACTGAGCATGTGAACTCCCTGAGAGGAGTGATTGAGGACATCCCATGGGAATACGAGCAGTACTTGTATGGGGATGTAGTCAGTGTCAATGTGGTAACGAGGAATGCAAGTAAGCCTACAGTGGGGGATAGTTCTCCCAAGGCGGATGGTAAATGCTCAGTTCCATATCGGACCTGGGGGTTTACCATTGAGGAGCTCGCAGAATTTCAAGGTAAAGATGAAGACTTGACCTTGATATTGGAATGGTTTAAGAATCGAACGGAACCTAGCCCTTCAGTTCTTTTCCGTTCCAGTCCGGCCACTAAGTATTACTGGTTAAACAAGGACCAGTTAATATTGGAAGAGGGTGTCCTGTATGAGAGTGACCCAAACTCTGACGACAGACGTTTGGTTCTGCCTTGCGACCTTAGGGTCAAAGCTCTTTCATGGAATCACTGCCTTCCGTCTTCTGGTCATCAAGGGATCCAGAGGACGAAGGATAGGATGAAAGAGAAGTTTGTTTGGTATGGAATGGGGGGTGAGATAGCTCGGTTTGTTTCGGGTTGCGAAATATGCAATCAGAACAAGAAGTCTGGTAGACTGGGAAAGTGTCCCCTTACTGAATACCAAGCAGGAGCACCAATGGAAAGGGTGCATATAGACTTCTTGGGCCCTCTACCGAGGACACCGAGAGGTAATGAGCATGTGCTGATGATGGTTGATCAATTCACCAAATGGGTGGAATGTATACCTTTGCCGACACAGTCAGCAGAGGTAACTGCAAAAGCTGCAATAGATCAGTTCTTTTCTCGGTTTGGAATTCCATTCCAGATCTTCTCTGATCAGGGTCGGAACTTCGATTCGAGATTGTTCAATGAACTGTGTAAGGTACTGCAAATCAGGAAATCACGGACCACACCGTATAGGCCGTCCTCAAATGGTCAGGTAGAACGGTACAACAGTACTCTCATGGGTGCTATTAGGTGTTTCATTGGTAAGTCACAAAACCAATGGGATGTGTATATCCAGCAAATAGCTGGTGCACTGAGGGCCTCTGTCAACAGAATGACTGGCTTCACAGCCAATATGTTAATGTTGGGGAGAGAGGTGAATACACCTGCAGACATAATGTTTCCGTGTAAACAGAATTCCAGCGACCCTGAGTCTTTTTCCCATGAGATTGTGGCGAAAATGCAACAGGCTCATGAGGCTGCACGAAAAGTCATGAGGACCACTTCAAAAAGAATGAAGCGCAATTATGACCTGAGGGTGCTGGAACGAAATTACCAGGTGGGCGATGCCATATACCTCCTGGATACCGCAGTGCCTAAAGGCAAATGTAGGAAACTTTGCCCGCCCTGGAAAGGTCCCGCAGTGATAGTCTCAAAGCTGTCTGCGATACTGTTCAGGGTGAAGCTTAGAAACGCGGTTTTTGTGGTCAATCATGATAGGGTTAAGCCTTGTCAGGATAGAGAGATTCCTCAGTGGATCAAATCTTGGCGTAAAAATCCTGAGAAAGTTGCGACTGGTGCACAAGGTGACAATAGGGTTTATTGTCTCTGTAGGAAGCCCTGGGAGGGACGATTCATGATTCAATGTGACTCCTGCGGGGAATGGTATCATGGTGCCTGTGTTGATGTTACTCCAACCGACGCGTTAGACATCGATACTTATAAATGCTCTGACTGCAAAAAGAGAACCTTTTCTACAGTAACATAACTCTTATGTCCTTTCAGATCATGTCTTCTACAACATCACAAGGGGACGGTATAGAAGGTGTAGCAAGGAACACTCGCCGGGGGAAGCTCAGCAATCCCCAAGATCTTGCTAAGAAGGTAACTGCTTGTAGGGACAAGCAGCGAGCCATTGAGGCACTACTTGGCCAAGTAGCCGTGGCCAGGCGGTTTAGGAAGTCAGGATGGCTCGCCAATCTTGCCAAGGAACTTGACACGCTCCAGTTTCACAGCCGAGGGTGGATCAGTAAGGAGATCAGCGCCTTGACGCCCAACAGGATTGTTCTTAAACATACTTCTGAGAAGCCCTCAGGCCCTAGCAGGGACATCCGTCTTGATAGCAACCCCATGTTGGAGAGGGTGGTGGCTGACTTTGGTAATAAGTCAGGGAGTCAGTCGCCAAGCCTTTCCCTTGGGGAGGAGATGATGGACGTAGCACCTCTTTCGCCTACATCAGAAGGCAGGCTCTTGGCTTCACCAAAGCCTGTGAGCCCGGTCAAACCAAGGGTCAGGAGCCCAGTGAAACCACCATCAGCGGATCGTCAGTCTAGTCAACAGCCCTCTCGCTCAGCAAGAGCTGTTGACCGATCTCCACGTAGATCGATTAGATCCAGGGAAGACTCGAGGGTGAGTATACCAGCCAGCAAGCGCCCTCGAGTAGCCAGTCAGAGGAGAAAGAGTTGTCCGGTCAAGGGGTGTGGTGCCGAGCTCAGCCGGTCTCACGCTTTTAGCCGACATCTGCCGCAGGTATTCCAGCCAGCCGTGTCGGGGGAAGATGTTACGAATCGTCGCGTCGGGGCCCTTAAGCTAGCCTCTCGTTGGCTTTTGGGACAGCGTGCTTCCCTACAACAGCTGATAAGGTACCTGGACAGCACGGGTAGCCTTATTGAGCAGGAGGAGATTCCAAGCGCCGACCTTGTATCAGCCATGCAAGCTTTTGGAGCAACCCTGCAGGAGGAGGTTCCTGAGGATCTTGTGGTCAGGAAGGCGAGTAATTCTGTCTTTGCTCTTCTTGACTGGAGGGTTCTCTTAAACCTGGCGTCCTTGTTGGAAGAGCATCAGAGGCTCAACTTATGTCAGATGTTCGATCTGGATGAGGAAGAGAAGCAACAGTTGCCGACCTTGCCTGCTGCTTTTGATAGTCACTGTCATCTGGATCGAGCCAGTAGAGATATGGGTGTTGAGTCGTCATTGGAGGCTGTCGTCAGTGCCGCTACAGCACAAGAGCCCTACGAAGTGCGCGTTGTTAAGGCCGTAGGTGTGTTTTGTGATCCAGCCACTTTTCCCAGTTCAACTGGAATTAGAGACTGGGTTCAGCAGGGAGTGATACCAGTCATTGGACTTCATCCCAAGCGGACTATGACTGAGGCTGCTCTTCATCGTATGGAGGAGTTGTTGGAGGAACCTGGCGTGGCTGGCCTGGGAGAGGTGGGGTTAGATCACTCTGAACCCCAGGAGACATGGGCAAAGCAGATGTTGAAGCTTCAGAGACTCCTGTCGTTGCTGAAGCCTCAGCATGTGTTGGTGCTTCATTGTCGGAGTATGTTGGCTGTAGCAGATGAAGCCATTCTGACAACAATGTTCATGCTTCAAGCACATCCAAATGTTAACAAGGAACAGCTGATTCATCTGCACTGTTTCACCGGCACTGGTTTAGCCTTGGAGGCATGGTTGAAAGCCTTCCCTAACACTTACATTGGACTGACAAGGGTGGTAGGGAAGTTGGAGTACAGTAGCCAGAAGGAAGCCATCAAGAGCATCCACCCTAAACGTCTGCTGTTGGAGACGGATGCTCCCTATTTTAGCCCTCCTGGTTATCGCCGTTCTTCACCATCTCTTCTTGGCATGATAGCTGCTACAGTCGGGGACGTCTTAGGCATACCCTGGAAGGAGTTATTACAGTTAACATCCCAGAACGCTGAGCGGTTGTACGTTCTCAAGCAACCGCCCGAGGTAGTCTAAGAAAGTTCGGAGAGAGAATGCAACTGTGCTAGTCAGCATTCCCACAAGCCAGTACTCAGTGCTAGGTAAATGGACCTTAAGGGCACAGGTTGCAAGTGTTGTGACATTTATAGTAACCCCGTTTCATGAACAATTACTAGTTTACATTACTCAGTGATGTGCTCCAGCCAAAGATAAGATCTTTACCATTCCATGGACAATTACTAGTTTACATAACTCCTGTAATGTATTGAATATAACATTTCAACCGGTTCATGGACAACTACTAGTTTACATCATTCCTGTGGTGTTCATTACCGTAGGATCTCAACCTGCAAATGGAACGGGGAGGAATGTGGTGATTGGACCGCGTCCGAGAATTAGTCTATACCGCGCACCGGAAGTACGTCACTAGATATGCACGCGGGAAAACGAGTGTGCTTCCCTTTTGGGCGGTTGCCAGCAGCAGAGAACAGTCGTACTCTGGTACCTCAAGAAACGTACAGCAAAGTATAGATACTTACCAATAGAAGCCGTCTACTGAAGTAGTAAGTAGAATAGTTTAAGTGTAGTTAGTCAGTCTTTAGTATTGTCCCCTGAGAATACAACAAGTCTCAGCACTTTTCTGAAAATCCATCGCAGAAAATAAACAATGTGTTCCCCAATTTTTTTTCATTTTCTCTTTCCAGCTGTTATTTTATGAACTTTAATCTTAAGGCTCTTAGTAATAATTATTGAAAAATGCAAACAATTATATGAATTCAATAATGAAATGGATTTTTTAACATGGTTACGACATGGCGCTACTGTACACTTCGGGCTTAATCATTTCCATGTTTGACAAATTTAACAAAAGGAATCTGATTAGTCATTGCAGAGACATATACATACATGTATGTATATGGGTTACCAGTCGTTTCGCTCCCCTGGACGTTTCGGCCCTGGTTGTTTCGCACCTGGTTGTTTCGCTCCCAATAAGGATACTGGTCTTCCCCCCCCCCCCCCCCACCCCAAATACTCTGTCGTTTCGCCCCCCTACAAAAATAATACTTACGAAATGCAATTTTCCAATACGTCTTTAAATCTCAGAAAAGTACCATTTCATATAGTTTCATAGGGTTACATTCAACATCCGCTGACATTGTGATAAGAAGAAAAGCGAGATACCCTAGACATATACTAGTACTGTGTCTGTCCCTTATCAATCTAGATTTTGGCTTTCTCAGTAGTCCTGCAATACAGACAAGTTTGCTTGGGGCGAATTGGTTTGCGCCTATTTGTGGTCTTGGGGCTCTTGCGTGGGTTTGTCTGGGACACATGTTACTGTTTGAGCAAACGAGTATGGGAAAAGGATACCAGTGAACATTTCCAATTACTTGTGCGGAGATTCATCCCCCCTCGAATATGTAAACAAACCTCAATGGTTGCTCATGTATACACGTTTCCGGCGGGAGAAGGTCAAGGTCAACTGACCAACAATGACAGTAATCTTTATCAAATTCTCTTTAAATATCGTAAAATATACCAGAGCATGAATGAGACAAGTAAATCATTTCATAGCCTGAACTTTTGACGACGAAACTTTTACAAATTAGTGTCAGAAAATATTGTTTTAATCCAAAGAAGGAGAGAGCTCGAAGAAACAGCTGTTCGCACGACGCATGCGCAGAAAGACCCTGGAAAGAAAATATCCCCCTCATTCACCCTACTTGCAGGTTCCCAAATCTATATGAAAATTTTGTTGAACTCCTACTGGATTACGAACTCACACAAATTGTCACTGCACCCACGCGACAAGAAAATGTACTTGACCTTTTCCTGACCACGAACCCAACGCTCATTTATATATATAAGTACCCCAGAAATCTTACCAGGTATGTCAGATCATAACATCGTCTCTTGTATGGCAGACTTCAAACCCAAAGTCGCCAAATGCAAACCACACAGGTTCCTTCTGTACAGAAAGGCTGACTGGGAGAGATTCAGACAGTATACAAAGGCTTTCCAAGATGACTTCCTGGCCACATGTATGGGCTTATCTGTTGAGGCTATGTGGACTAAGCTGAAAACACAGAACACGGTATCTCACTCTTTGTCCCCTCCAAACAGACCGGCTCAAAAAAAGACCTGCCCTGGATCACACAGTCCATTAAAAGACTCATTAGACGCAGAGATAGACTCTTTCACAAACAGAAAAAATCAGGAAATCACACATACCGACAGAACTTCATCAAAGCCAGAAACACTGTAAAACAGAAACTGAAAGATTCTTACAATATTTATCTGGAAAATATTCTTGGCATAAATTCAGACCCTGACTCAAATGAACAGAACTTTTCAAGGAAAGACTTATTTCGGCTTCTTAAAAGTTCTAGGCAAGACTCACAAGGCGTTCCACCACTCAAAAAGAATGGTATAGAATACACACACAGTCGTGACAAAGCAAACGCTCTTAACAAACAATTTCAGTCTGTATTCTCCCAAGTCTCACCCTTTGACGTAACTGATCTTTACCCTGAACTTCCAACTCCTGAAGGTTCATTCTTTCCTCAAATGCCTGACATACACATATCACTGGCCGGTGTTGAAAAACTGCTACAGAAACTAAATCCCTCAAAGGCTGCCGGTCCAGACTCTATAAAGCCTGTGATCTTGAAGGAAATGAGCAAAGAACTGGCCCCGATAATCCAGACCATCTTCCAGCGATCTCTTGATACAGGATCCATCCCAGCTGACTGGTCCAAAGCAATGGTTGCCCCTGTCTTCAAAAAAGGCGAACGAAGTGATCCCTCAAACTACCGTCCTATCTCTCTCACCTGTATTCTCTGCAAACAGATGGAACATATAATAGCTTCAAACCTCTCTCGACATCTAGAAAATCACAGTATTCTTTATGATCTCCAACACGGTTTAAGAGAGAGACGTTCCTGTGAGACCCAACTTATCCAATTGGTTGATGACCTCACTAGGAACCTCTCACAGGGCAAACAGACAGATCTTATCCTTCTCGACTTCTCTAAAGCCTTTGATGTGGTAAACCATCTTAAACTCCTTACTAAACTTCAAGTCCATGGAGTCCATGGCAAATCTTTGAATTGGATCAGGGCCTTTCTGCTGGGTAGATCGCAGAAGGTAGTAGTAGAGGGTGAGTCCTCAGACTCTGTCCCAGTCACTTCAGGGGTACCCCAAGGCTCTGTACTTGGTCCTCTCTTATTCCTTCTTTACATTAATGATCTCCCTGACAACATCACTTCTCAAATTAGGCTCTTTGCCGATGACACTGCAATCTACCTGACTATCAGAAATGACCAAGATGGCTCTACTCTACAATCCGATCTTGAGAAATTACAACTCTGGGAAGATAAATGGGACATGTCATTTAACCCTAGTAAATGCCATGTTCTTCATATCTCCAGAGCTAAGCGCATCACTAAAACGTCTTACTCCCTGCATGGCCAGACTTTGGATGCTGTCGATGACGCCAAGTATCTGGGGGTGATCCTCTCCAATGATCTTAGATGGAGCCGCCACATCCAGTCCATTACATCGACAGCGTCCAGATCTCTGGGGTTCATAAAGAGAAATATAAGAACAAAAAGTAAGCCAGTACGGGAATTAGCCTATGAAACTCTTGTTAGACCCCAGCTGGAATATGTCTCTCCTGCATGGAGCCCGCATACCCAGGCCAACATCTCCAAAATCGAGGCATGCCAAAGACGAGCAGCCCGTTGGACCCTGGGTAGGTACTCGCAATATGACAGTGTCACCTCCATGTTGAATACCCTGGGGTGGAGATCCTTAGAACAGAGGAGAGCAGATGCCAGACTGACTCTGCTGTACAAAATTCACTATGGACTAGTAACTCTTGAAATCCCTCAGTACTTCAAAACCCCGAACAGAATGACCCGGCATAGCCATCCTCTCGCCTTCTGTCAGATCCATACCAGAGTGAACTGCTACAAGTACTCTTTCTTTCCACTGGCAGTTGTCCAGTGGAACAGGTTGCCACAGAGTGTGGTCATGCTGCCTGAACTGCAAATGTTCAAGACGGCAGTCCAGACCCTAGAGCACAAAATGCCATGAGTCACAACATTGTTTTTATCCTGTTTTTAATTTCACTGAAACCTCTATAACACTATCTCACTGTATAACTTCTCTGTCGTCATTCTTTCTCTTCTATCATGCTTTATTATTCTTCACTAATTTTAGCACAGACGCGCAGCTGCACATAATCTCCTTGAGGGGGTGCTGCAGAATATATAGATAGATAGATAGTCTGATCTGGTTCTACTCTGTTTGCAAACTTTTGCATGAAAACACGTTCATATGAGGGAAAGGGTTTATTAAGAACACAGGGAAAGGGCTACTAACTACTACAGTGTAGTATCAGTACACATGTAAGTGTAACTCAGAGTTGCACATGCGACATGGTTTATTAATAACCTGAGGTAATTACAAGCTATCAACATATACTCTTTACATTAATTAAGAGTTATACATGTCACATTGTTTGTTAATATCCTGAGATAACATTTTTTTGTTAACAGCCTAAGATAATCACACGCTGTCAACAGGAAATTCATGTCCAAGTCAAAATGCAACAATTCAACAGTTTGAAATTTGGGCTTGTAAAACTCTTAAACAGGTTTCATAAGTTTAGAAAATAG
The DNA here is from genome assembly GCA_963576725.1 of Azorinus chamasolen. Lineage (NCBI taxonomy): Eukaryota > Metazoa > Mollusca > Bivalvia > Cardiida > Solecurtidae > Azorinus > Azorinus chamasolen. Next base: position 53,342,413 of record OY755244.1, read on the forward strand.
TTTGGATCCTAATCAAATACCAATTTTTGGCTAGTTAGTTTGTATGTATTATTCGGATGTTTAGCAAACATCTTCTTTGATCTGGGTCTGCACTGTATGTATTAGAATTTTGTTGATTTGATTTTCTTGTTTCTAGTAGTTAAAATTTTGACAAAATACATGTACCGGTATACGACGGAGAAAGGGTTATTCTCAGAAGCCAGGTTGCTAACATATTATAATTTATATAGTGGGCGAAACGACCAGGGGAGTGAAACAACCAGGTACAAAACGTCCTGGGAATGAAACATCCAAAGCACAAACTGGTTAGTGGGCGAAATGTCTGGTCACCTCTATATGTCTCTGGTCATTGGCAGAGAAGGAGATGTGGTTATTCCAACAAGGCAATATCCTAGAATAGCCCCCCTCACCTGGTACCCAGGACATTCCAACTTGTAATTATGTTTGCATTATAGTCTGTTAGCCAATCATGTATCTGTTTGATGGCTACATGCATATGAGTGGGGGTTGTACATGTGTATTGTATATGTATGCCTGTTATTAGAGTTCCTGAAGGAAAAACTTTAAAAAGGGAGATAAGTGTGGAGTTCAGTCAGGTACAGGTACTGTTGGAAAATCAATATGAATATTACATAATAAGCCCTGGATTTTGTGGTTTGGAAGCTCTGGGTATGCTGACAAGGTATTCAAAAGGCCCTGGGTTTCCTCTACTGGGCAACAGTCATCTTTGTGGTCCAGTAGTGTGCCTGACTCCTCGTGAGCATTATTAATTTATCTCACATCGTGATATTTACATGTGTGACAGGAAGTTCTTCATCTTTCAGTTACTTCTCTCCATCATTAATGATGATTATGTGAAGGTACTGGTTAAAATATGGAAACTAATTTACAAATGAGGATATAGTGAAAACTTTTTACAGTGATATGCATAAAACAAACAAAAATGATTGAGTCCTAGCACAAACTCACCACTGCAGGAATAGTCACTATGGACTTGAATACCTGGACAGATGGTGCTATGTTAGCCACCTCTGGCAGTAGGTTCCACTTAGGGATTGTTCTACTATAGAATGAATATGAAGTTCACGATAAGTTAAAAACAGATTAAAAAGAAATCATAGTTTACTGGTCTACGTTAGGGCGTCAATCTGGGTTTTGAAGACTTCGACTGATGGCCCTGTGGTCACATTCATTCTGCTTGAAGGCTGTTCAAGAGGTGGATACCAGATGGATGGAATGAGTACTTGTATGCATTGATATTGCAGAAGGGCGTCAGGAACTTGTTAGCATTGCCATGTGTATGGACCCGGTCTAGAATGAGTATGGCATTGGAGTCTACCTCTAAAAGATTGTTGACAATTTTGTATTCCTGGATTGTAGTTCCGACCATTGGAGATCCTGCATTTGAATTTTTCCTGTGAGGAAGCCTTCCAACTGGCTTGTGGTAGGTCGGTGGTTCTACCTGGATGTTCTTCTGTGCACGAAACAATGCAATTTGTTCTGTGCACTGAAGAACCTCTGGGGTCTTATTCCACCTATAATTAGCTGGACATCATAATATGTCTTTAATACATTATAATGAAGTAAAACACGATTAAAACCAAGCCAAACCAAACGGAAGATGTATATATATATGAAGGAAAAGGTTAACACTATCTTTTTCATACTTTCAGGCAACTCAATCTTAATCGTACAGATGCAAAGTACACAGGATATTGGTCAACTGTCAGATGCGGACCTAAGGCAAGAGTTGATAAACTATGGAGTGAATGTTGGTCCAATTGTGTGTAAGTTATTTATGCAGGTTTGACAAGTACTTTCATGTCCCCACTTCTTGGTGATCATAAGTATGACCTTGAGTTTTTGAACTTTGTAAGATTCATTGTTGATAAACTAGTGCACATGGGGTATCATGTCAGCTCAAGGTTAAGGTCACATTTGAAGGTCAAGTATAATTCCATGTCCGCTGCATATCTCCTATACCCCTGGAATCAATTTCATGAAACTTGCCTCAAATGTTAACCAAGTTTAGACGATGTGCAGAACAATGTGGCAGTCATGTCGGGTCAAGGTCACATTTGAAGGTCAAATTGTTTAACTTCAATTTCCATTACATTTTCGTGTCCGCTCCATATCTTCTACACCCCTTTGAAAGATTTTCATAAAACTTCAGTCAAATATTAGCTAATTTGAGACGATGTGCAGAACACATGTGACATTCATGTAGGATCAAGATCAAACTCATATTTGAAGGTCAAATGTTATGTAAGAATCTCTTCTTAATTCAGGTGGCGGCGGGGATTTAGCTGTCCTTTGGACTGCCGTGTACATTTTGTCACACATGTCAGCAAAACAGAGTAAGCTCTGGTGAATTGCAAACTGCAGAACCTGGTAAAATGATGTGTTTTATCCTTTTACCTGATAGAGACACCTATGCAAACCAAGTGACCCAGATCAGATGACCTCTATAGGAGCCATCCATGTTTGCTTATTGAATTATATAGATCTCTTATAAACATTGTGATTGATCAGGTGATGTACTACATGTACTGTCCTCCTGTTGTGGGGCTCATGTATTACTGGTATTTATGTGAATTTTTCTTTCAGCCACAACAAGACTGTTCTATGAAAAGAAGCTTGGAAAGTTGATAGATTCCAATGGACAACCACCTCAACCAGAAACTGAATCAGAGGGTAATATATGAACAAATACCACGAAAAACCTCTCAGCAAAAACCATGCAAAATAATTCAAGTTGTCTGTCAATGTTCATGTTAGAAATTATGACATTATGAATATTTATTAGCTGCAATCATATAATGTAAATTTTTCAAGGAATATTTTTGCTTTGACAAAAAATGTAGAACCAAGTCTATATCATGTCAAAAGCAAACAGTGCAGACCCTGATCAGACAGCTTCTATAGGAACTGTCTAATTTGGCTCTGCTGTTTGCAAAGGTATTATGATTGTATATTATATATGGAGTACTGGGTTAAAGTCCCTTGTATCAAACCAGTTTGTTGAATTGAAGTCTGACCCTGGTATGCAGTGATTTTAACTCATTATCTCCTAGGCTATTTTTAGACCCAACCTTATTTAATTAATCTACCGAAAAGGAACATTAAAGGAAAATTTTAGAATTTTTTAGTTTGAAACCATTGTGATAAATAGAGCATTTGCTCCTATAGGAGCAAATGCTCTATTTATCACAATGGTTTCACAATGTGGCCTTTATAGAGGCACAAAAATGTGTCACTAGGGGGTAATGTGTTAAGTGATCTAAGTGCATGAAATGGTAGAATAACAGTACTGGAAGGACGCAATACTTTTTTGTTATTGCTAGAAGTGTTGTAAATTATTTGTTTCAGAAGAAGATTATGAAGATGAGGAAGAGGATGAAGAAGTTCAAATTAATTATAAGTAAGTATGACAGGTTTCAAAACATCAGTCATATTACCCATGTGCTCTTGGCTAAATATGCCATACACCTTGACATTTTAAATTTTAAAACAACTTGATAACATATATGTATTTGAAAACAGAGTGGACTCAGATCAGACAGCTCCTGTGTGCTTATGGGATAATATAGATATGATTATACATTTTTAGCATTGGCTAACAGTTCCATCGCCCAATGTTATAAAACTTCAGCTGATTAATATTTATCAAGTCAACATTTATCGTGAATATTCGTAAAGCTAAGGGTAAAATATGCCATACTCTTGCAGTAGAACCACTCTCATGCAGCCACTTAACCCTTTCCCTGGTCAGTATTCATGTAGAAAATGACTTCATGAATGTCTGTTAGCTGCATTTTTATAATGGCATATGTATGCAGGTGCTTTATATACCCCCGCAAACAAAGTTTGAGAGCGGTCATTGTGTTGGTCGGTCAGTCGGTTGGTCTGTCTGTCTGTCCATGGCACAACCTGGTTTGATTTGCGATCAAGGCAGCTGAGTGGGGGTATTCCATCACCTTTAGTGATAGTTCTAGTTTGTATTGATAGAAACTGAAGAGTCAGATCTTTTATAATTTCGTAAGCAAACAGAGCAGACCCTTATCAGATGGCTCCTATAGGAGCTGTCAGATCTGGGTCTTCTCTGTTTGCAAATGCGTATATATATGAGGAAAATGGTTAATAGCAGATAACTGTCAATTGCAGAATGAAAGTAATCAAGCTCTCGACATTACTTTCATCCTTCCTTAAAGAATAATTTGTCTGAACCCTTTACATTATACATGTCTTTTAAGGCCTATGCAAACAGTGTAGACCCAGATCAGATGGCTCTTGAAGGATCTGTCTGATCAATGTTTGTTCTGTTTGCTAAGCTGACAATGTTAACCACCAAAAAAAGGAAGAAACTTCAATGAGTAATACCTACCGGTAAGCTGAGCCTGTTATTGCATTTGCAAACAGAGAAGACCCAGATCAGATGGCTTTTGTAGGAGCTGTCTGATCAGGGTCTGCTCTGTTTGCTTAATGCTTATGTTATAATATGGATATGATTGATCTGTCTGCCAGTCAAAAAATCCTTTGTTGATAATGCTTTAGAATAGTTTTACTCATTAATATTCATGACAATATTATTTCTTTCATAAATATTAAACAGGGAAAGCAGTAACTTGTATGCAGTCATTGTTTTGCTAAATTAATGTTATGCGGTTAATTTTTCTGTATAATGCACACTGTAAATCAGTAATGAATAGTTGATTTGAGTCCACTCAGTGATTATGAGTATTTAATTCAGTATTTTTCTTGCTGTAAAACTCTCTTTTGTGTGACAGATGTCAATTACATGTATTGTTTATCAACCTTATCAACAACTGGATGTGATTTAAAAACATTGTATACAACAGGACTTTGATACTATTTTGAAATTTTTAGTTTAGGGAGGTTTTACCATACATTCATTTTTATGGCCCCATTGACGATAGTCAGGGGGCAATAATGTTTTGCACACGTCCGTCTGTCTGTGTGTCACGCTTTTACGTGCAGTTGGTTGTCACAGTTTTTTCGCTGTCTTATATATCTCACTGACCACTATAGCTATTGACATGGAATTGCATATACACATTAACCACCATCCATTCTTTCATTGCCCACCCAGCCCATGATGCCTGCAAGCCCAAGGTCAATGTCAAATGACTTGGGGAATTTTACGTGCAGCTAGGCAGGCACCACCATGGGCGCATCGCTGTGTCTTACAGACACAATTTTCTAGTTAAATGTTTATTGTATACTGTGTTCGCGTTTAGGCCGTAATCATATCTATTTACGCAAAGAAATTGGCCGGGACTCGGAATTTCGGAGGTCGACGAGTCCCTGGGACGCAACGCTAACACGTCAGTTCTTAAAGCTGATATTTACTATTCTGGTACTCTGGTCAGTATTTTTGGTTTCGAACGGTTGAAATAATTAGAATCGTGCCTCACTGTCATCAAATTATCATTAATGATAAAATTTTAATAGATTTATTGCACGAGTACAGTTGGGTTTTTGAACATTTGCATGTATCGAGTGGCGTCAGAGCTTGAACCCGGCGATTTCATTATCTAGATACAGTCCAACCTGCTGTAAGCGGTCAGTCTAGGGAAGTGGCCGCTTACAGCAGGTGACCGCCTAAACCAGGTGCATGTTACCAAGCATACTTTCGAGTAATTATGACAGACATGTATTTTGTGTACAGCCGTATACTAATCGATATTTATAAAGACCGTTCTGACCTAAAGTGCTTGTAATAATTGCAAGTCATATCGAATTAATTGCCTTGTTTGTCGTTCTTCAACCTTTTGTCCCTTATTTATAAGTGTCAGTTCCTTCCTTTGAGTAATACACGTGCCAGTGTTATTTAAATTTGGCTTCAGGGTATAACTTCTATCAGTGTAGCCATGTTTGACACGACTGGTTTCCCGAATATTCTGTCCGCGAACAACTAACTCATAAAGCGGAAGTCGGGAACCAGCTAGTTCACGCGTGATTACATTTCTGGGGAATTCCGAGTAGAAGGTAAATCCCCAATTAATATGGCGTGAACAACCGACGCGCTTTGTAAACAAACAAAAGAAACTCTAATAAGGGGTCCAAATGGGTCATGACCGTTAGTTGTATGCATTCAAATGTGACAAAATGTCTGATGTTGCCGATCGATAGCCATGAAAAGTGTTTACACGCTTTACATTTGTAGAACACCTGGCCACTTACACCAGTGTGTATTGGCCATTTGGGATGAAATAGAGTGGCCGCGTTAGGCAGGTGACCGCTTATACCAGGTGTAATATATAGTTTTTCGTTGGGAGGGTCGCTTACAGCAGTGTGGCTGCTGATACCAGGTGACCGCTGAAGCAGGTTGGACTCTATATTAATTAGCCGCGGGTTAGACATGCTCGTATAGCAACGGCACGCTGAGTAATGATGGCGTCTCCACCTAAAAACACCCAATCGCTTCGAAGAAGTGTGGTTGATAGATCCTCTTTTTAAAGACTCATTGATAAAATTAGCGACTAGAGGGCTGAGTCCATCAATGTCATTCTAATGAAATGCAGCATCTGTGTTACTACCCATCACATCAGATAGCACTGATTATCGCTCGCTTGCTCAGCATAGATTTGCAACGGCTATCGACGGGCCTTGGAAATCAAAATCGCTCCGAAACTCTGGCTAAAAACTATATTTGTCATAGTGCATAACAATATCATGTTACTCGTTTACCCTCATTAATTTGGTATGAGAATCTTCAGTGAATTTCCTACTGCTTTATTTTACTTATTTCATATGCATTGTCTATTGCTATTTGAACAGAATTATGTGAACTTCAGCAAACAATGTGGTACAAATACACTGTAGCTGAAACATTGATAATTCTCATCCCAGGATTAATGTACTAATATCATGCATGAAACTACCACAATTCAATATATTCTTACAAATAAAAAATAATAGATCTAGTCACAAAAACATGCTTCATTTAAGTTCAACTTGTTATTTAGAAAAGCTTGCTGAAAGATAATAGAAATATGTTAAAACAATGAAAATATATAGATCTAGCATTTTCAATATAAGATCGTGCATTTTTAATTGAAGAAAAAACTGGGACTCAACTTGGATCAGTGGGACTCTAGTTTTTCAAGGGCACTGAGTCCCTGGGACTCGGCGAAAATCATGGCTAGCGCGAACACTGGTATACATGTATACAATTTTAAACTATTTTGGGTTGAAACAGGCTTGTAAATATGGCAAAATGAGCACATTACTGAGGTTGAAACTGGGACCAGGTCCTTTTCTTGTTGTATGAATCAAATCCTTTACTCGCCTTGCCACGCTTGTGCAAACAGAATAGACCCAGATAATTTTAAAACAAAAATTAAATTAATACTCATTATGGACAGAAGTACAACCTTTTTCACAAAAGATTGGCACTAATATGAGAAGAAAACATGACTCAAAGCTCCAGATGACATGTGAGTTTAGGAAATCTGTTAACTCCATAAATACGTCAAGTAAAGGGTTAAATGTTTTATGCATTGATGTTTGGTTTTACAATACTCTTATCTGTTAACCCTTTACTTGAATATTAGTGCTAGACTACCCCCATAAAACTATATAAAATAAATTAATTGAATATTTTGTACAAAAAATATGAAATTAGGAAAATTATTGTTTTGGCAGCATGGAATCAAATGTGAAACATATATGCAAACTAACTAAACCCTGTGGAGAGAGTCTGATCAGGGTCATCTCTGTTTGCATAGGTAAGAAGGGGGAGGTGAGAGTTAATTTGTCCTGACTATACATATAATGGCATATATTTGATTATATAGACTAATAGCAATGTCCTGTAATTCTCGTTGCAGAAAAGCACCACAACAATCGGCAACTCCACCAAGACAGAGGCCTCAGCCAGTGGTAGAGACCCAGACACGGCAGAGACCACAGTCAGCTAAACCAGCAGCATACAAGCCGGTGATTCAACCACGAACAGCTGAGCCTACCACACCGTACACACCCAAACCTGTGCAAAGGTAATATGCTTTACAGTGTGTCACATAAAAGTGTACATGAATCACATATATTTAAAAAAAATATATAAAGATGTGCTAGCGTGCATTGGGTATTGGATGAGTTAGTCCAAGCAAATAGTGCTAATTTAGATCAAAACTATCCAAAAGTTGTGTTAAACCCTACCTTTATATAAACATGTTTGCACACATTTGCAAAAAGAAGACCCAGATTAGACGGCTCCTATATCTGATCTGGGTCTACTCTGTTTGCAAATGCATGAAAAGGTGTTTATTTACTTGATTTCCATAAAAGCCAAAGTGAAAAATGGATCAATTGCTACATTATGCGATTTGTCATCTGACTTTCAAACCAAATCAAACATAAAGAATTTCAAACATCATCAGTTCGACTTATTGAAATTGAAAGTAGTGAAAGATAACCATTTGCATTGTAAGTTTACCTGGTACATGTGCACCCATTCTGTTTATTGTTCCTCCAGTAATTGAAATTAGAGGACACACTGCTTTAGTCTAGAGAAATTGTCTTGCAGGTGTAAATTGGTTCATAATGTATTTCATAGAACTAGGCCCTGTGGTTATAAAACTTTTGAGTCTGGGTTTATTCTCAAGTATCTGATTGATCAAATTTTTAGTTTATCAGTATCTGGCCAATCAGATGCTTATAAGAATATTTACTGTTTGCAAGTAGTTTTGATCCATATCAGACACCTGTTTGCATCCAGATGAGATGTTACTTAGCGTCTCATTAGGATTCAAGCTGTTTGACATGTGGTAGAAAAAATACTTTTAGAATTATTGCAGATAACAATTTTTGTGAACAACAGTTACTTTGTGTTGAAAGAAATAGCAAGTTCATAAATGAAGTACAGTAAAAATCAATACTTCGAGATTTTAGAATTAATGAAGAATTGATGCATTTTAATTTTTAGCTTGTCTGTTTCGAGGAAAAGTCGAGCTATTGTGGTCACTGGGTCGTAGTTGGCGTCATGCAAAAACTTTAATGTTGCTCATTACTCAAAAAGTATAAGCGGTATCAACATGAAACTTCGTAGGTTGGTAGATCTCATTGAGGAGAAGGCCACTACATAAGAACCACAACTGTTGATTTCAAAATTATTTTTTTCAAGTTTAGCTCGACAAACACCAAGTCAGATGAGCGTTGGTGCCACACGCGGCTCTTGTTAAGCAAGTGGCTGCTTAATGCCGGGTGAAAGTCATGCAGAAAGCTCCTAGCGAAACTTTCTGCATGACTTTCATCCTGCTGCTACCTGTTTAAGAAAGGATAATGATACTTGTTTTAGTTTCAAACTATTGAGGTTTTACTGTGCTATTTCAGTAAAGTACCCCAGAAGCCAGCAACTACTGACAAGAAACCAAAGAGCAGTTCCGGAGGAGGCATTGGCATGCTGCTCAAGCTACTGTTTATCATATTTGTGGCTGCTCTCATTTACCTTGTCATTGTCAACATGAACCCGTCAGCCCAGAACAAAATTCCAAGCTCTCTTGAGGATCCAGGAGTGTGAAACTTAACAAACGACTTTTATTTACAATGATGTCTATGTGTAAAATATGTATCGGGCACTGTCAAATTTGATGCTTTCATGACTCAGAAATCTTCAAATGACTACTCCTTTGCACATACTGACTCACATAAGAACAGGCAAAAATAATAATGGATATGTCTTTTAACAACCCTTTGCCAACAGTAGAACCAGATCAGACCGATTCTATAGGAGCCATCTGATCAGGATCTGCTTTGTTAGCAAAGGCATGAAAAAGCATTTATGTTTATATATGTGGGGGAAGGGTTAATATTATCTAAAATTCTATTTTAATATCATACAATGCTGATCATTTTTTATATGAAATTGATTGTAATGATGTGGGTAATGCAATTGTTTTGAATCCGTGAAGAATACTTTGGTGGCCTTTTCTTTTACATAAGCTAACACAGTTTAAGAAATGTCATCTGAGGCGTATTGTCCAGTGGATAGTGTATGAATTATATGGACTCTTGTGAACTTTAACCCTATACTCCATAGATATGCCTTTTTATGCCTTTGCAAACAGAGTAGCCCAAAATCAGACGGTTCCTACAGGAGCCATCTGATCAGGATCTGCCACTTGCTTATGAAATTATATAGATCTGATTCTACATTTTTTACCAAACCTTTTCTTGTTCATGTGCTATTACAAATATTAAGTTAATAAATATTCATTAATACTGTACATTGTTTCTAGCATGAATATTCATGGAGAAAGGGGTTAATATTGTGTTTGGCCTATATAGATGTGCCATAGGTTTTTACATATTTGGGGTTTTGCGGTAACTTACACAAGCAGTTTGGTTCTGACACCGAGTAGAACCTCTCATATCTTGCATTTGAACACTTGTTTTATATTTCATTATTTTGATTAGTGCTATATATAATGAAACTACATTAAAACCCCTCTAAAACGGATATTAAATTTAGTTAATTAAAAGGTATCAGTCTTGGAGACAGGTGGCAGCTTAATGCAGGATGAAAGTCATGCAGAAAGCTTCCAGAAGAGTTTTCTGCATGACATTTACCCTGCATTATGCAGCGGCCTGCCTAAAAGTATCTAAATTCTTCTCTACTAGAATTCTAGTTTAGAGGGGTTTACTGCACAGTACTTTCTGCTTACATCATCTAACCTGCTACAAAGTGCTAGGGTGAGCTATGGTGACAGTGTGGTGCCAGTAGTCGTGCATCATCAATAAAGTAAAGATTATCTCCTTTTATTTAACCCTTCACTCCATGAATAGTCGTGCAAGAAGTAATGGCATCGTGTATGATGATCAGCTGAATTTTTATGTAAGAATACGGGAGGTTTTGACCATGATATTAATCAGAATCATACCTATTATAATGTCATAAGCAAACAGAGCAGACCATAATAAGGCAGCTCCTACAGGAGCCATCTGATCTTGGTCTCCTGTTTGCAATGATGTCAAAAGGCATATCTATGGAGTGAAGGATTAAAGCTACTCAACCTTTTATATTGACATGTGATAAACTGACAATTTTTTTACAGTGTTTGAAATAAATGTGCTTCAAAATCAGTAATATGATGTCCATGACATGTTTTTTAGCTCATCTGTTTTGAAGAAAAGTAGAGCTATTGTGACCACTTGGTCGTAGTCATTGTCAGCATGCAAAAACTTTATGTAGCTCATTACTCGAAAAGTTAAGAGGTATCAACATGAAATTTCATAGGTTAGTAGATCTCATTGAAGAGAAGGCCCCTACATAAGAACCATAACTGTTGATTTCAAAATTTTGGAGTTATGGCCCTTTATTAAAAAAAAATCTATTTTTTTTAATTTAGCTGGACAAGCACCAAATCAGACGGGCGTTGGCGCTGCACGAGGCTCTTGTTATATTGTGAGAGTTTAGCATAAAATCATTTTATACTGTAAATCCCCTCTAAGTCAGACTTTCAGTAAAGAAGAATGTAGATGTTTTGGGTAGGTTGCTGCTTAATGCAGGGTGAAATGCTTCTGAAGGAGCTATATGCACGACTTTTACCTTGAATCAAGAAGACACCTGTCTTAACCCATTTCTCCATAAATACACCTTTGCAAGCAGAGTAGACCCAGATCAGACGGCTCCTATAGGAGCCGTCTGATCAGGGTCTGCTGTTTGCTTATGAAATAATTTAGATATGATTACTGGGTTTTGGGCATAGCAGAAACTAGTAATCTGATCTGTGTAATTCCATAATCAAACAGCATACCCAGATCAAAAGGCTCTTGCTCCTGCAGTTGTCTTTTCTGTTTGCTAAGGTGTCAAACTGTGGCTCTGTCATGTAAAAGGTTTAGAGATACTCCATACTAAAAATGCTTTTTTTCCCCCATATTAAAATCAAATATATACACCGACTCTGATGAGCATATTTCAGTGTCACCTCTCAAAGAGTTTGCGTACAAAGTAGTTGTTAAATATGTATCCTATCCTGTGCTATAAAACAATGAAAAATCTGTGTCTTTAAAATGGATTTCGTTTTTAAATTTTACAACTTGCTGCTGCATTGTGTAAGTGAAATGAAACCTGATCCATGAATCGATGTTGAACTTTTGTGTGTATGTTTTACACTAATCTGGACCAAATAAGGCACATTTTTTGTTCAATTATCTAGTATGGGTAATGGCCAGGAAAGCTGTTCACTAATATACCCAAATTGTCCTTTATAGTATTTGAACCAACGTAGGCAAATAGAGCAGACCCAGATTAAACGGTTCCTTAAGGAGTAGTTTGATCAGGATCTTCACTATTAGTGTTGAAGGTAGGAGATTTGGTGTCCAAATACTTAGGGTAATACAGGTGAAGGCTTATCTCTAGCCATGTTTTTAACAAGCATTTGCCGCTTATGTTTTTCTTGTTGATGATGTATATTTATATACATGTACATAGGAATGTTAAGTGACTTTGCCTGAATAAGTATTATGAAGAAATCTCATTTTTCATTTGTTTTTCTGGTTTAGAGCTTTGAAAATAAGGTTTGGAACAAACGGTTCTGACCTAATCAGAGTGCTCTCCAAAGGAGCACTCTAGGGTGGGCCAATACTGATAGAATTCTCCCCTTACAGGGATGCTAAATACAGAGCTGTATATAAGAGTTGGAGGCATATTGCTCTATACAAATCTTGTACATTTGTATTTCTGGACCTTACCCCGTCTTATTGGTACTCAGTAATAGCTACAGATAAATGCGTGTACCCAAATACTAAAATCGTGATTTCTCCACCAAACCCTATGTTGTGACTAGTCTTTAGAATCGTCTCAAAGAGACGATTCTAAAGAGTGGTCACAACAAAGGGTTTGGTGGAGAAATGAAAATTTACACATTTTATCTGGAGTCTGCAGTAATTTTGCCCAGGTTATTACCAACAAGGTACCATTTGGCTGAGAAATAAGCGGTCAGTACTCCTTATATACAGCTCTGGTTTTAAATATTTTAATATCCAACTTGACAGTGTAGAACCTGATCAGATATAGTTTCCCTGGTGGGATGACTGGTCTGTGTCAACACAGCAAATATATAGTCGCCATTTCTTGTAGTGAAGCTCATGTACATTTTGTTAAGAATCTGTTAGCTTGTCTTGTAATTTATGCTTAATATGCATTTTAGTTGCACAACTTCTGATTCTTATGCATCTTTAAATGAATATGAAGAATACACTTTGCAAAATTTTATTTGTGTTTTTGTGTTGAGTAAAAACTGAGCCAATGTTTAGCTCACTTAAGCAAAAAGAGCTCAAGATGAGCTTTTGTGATAGTGCTGTGTCCATTGTAATATGTTGTCAAGTTTACTTAACCCTTTACTCTTAAAAAATATGCCTTTAAGTATGCAAACCGAGTAGACCCAGATCAGACGGCTCCTATAGGAGCAGTCTGATCAGGGTTTGCTTTGTTTGCTTGTAATATAATAAAGATATGATTCTACAGTTTCTGCCGTGGCCAAAATTACAGTGTCCAAGTGATAGGAACAGGGATCAGGGGGCCTACCATCTCAGTGGCATTTACAACCCTTTGTTCGCGGCAAAGCCCTGCAGCGAAAAGGGGAAGTAATCCCAGAGCACTTCTCACAGCCAAAGTCAAAACTTCCTGTTAAAATGCATTAAAATAGGGATCATTAATAACCATTCCATCATTATTTTCATGAATATTAAACAGGGAAATGCACGCACTGATCCTTTACTAATTAGCATATAGTCCTCCAGGTTTATACAAATTCATGAACAGCAATTTGAACACAAGAATAAGACAACTGGATTTTTTTACTAAATTCAAATCTTGATAATTCAAATGCACTTAATTAGTCTGTTTTGGTAAGAGGAAGACATATTATTCTCTAAAGACAGAAATACACGTTAAACCTTTACTCCATGAATATTCGTATTACAAAATTATGATATCATGAATATTAATTTGCTGAAAGATTTATATTTGTAAATGTACTCGGGAATTCTCGACCATGGCAGAAACTAGAATCAGATCTATATCATTAAGACTTTAATCGGAGCACTCATACAAGAACTATCTGATCTGGGTCTACTCTGTTTGCAAATATTTATCTGGAGAAAAGGGTTAATATATAAGGTTGTAGTATATAATTATTGGACCAAAACCATGTGAATTGTGATAAAAAACACAATAGAAACTGTTCATTAGATGCAATTACCAGTGCCTTTAATAACAGTGGCAGAGTTTAACAGTTTCTCTGACCAATTTTCACCAGATAATGAACATCACACTTGAAGTCATTTGATGTTTTCACTGTTAATCACATCCATATGACAAATTTGACACATGGGTCTATTTTTGTTAACTGCATATACAATGAAGTACTACTGATATACAGTAGAACCAATCTTAACCCATTCCCTGTTTACTATTCATACAAGATATAACCACATCATGAATATTTATTATCTGAATTTTTATGCCCCCCAGATTTGATCTGGGGGGCATATTGTTTTTGCCCTGTCTGTCTGTTTGTTTGTCTGTTTGTTTGTCAGCAACTTTAACATTGGTCATAACTTTTGGACCAGTAGAGATAGAGACTTGATATTTGGCATGCTTGTGTATCTCATGAAGCTGCACATTTTAAGGGGTGACATGTCAAGGTCAAGGTCATCCTTCAAGGTCAGAGGTAAAATATATGGGTCAAATCACTGACTTTTACATTGGCCATAACTTTTGGACCAGTAGAGATAGAGACTTGATATTTGGCATGCTTGTGTATCTCATGAAGCTGCACATTTTGAGGGGTGACATGTCAAGGTCATCCTTCAGGGTCAAAGGTCAAATTGTCTGTTTGTTTGTCTGTAACTTTAACATTGGTCATAACTTTTGAGCCAGTACAAAGAGACTTGATATTTGGCATGCATATGTATCTCATAAAGCCGCACATTTTGAGGGGTGACATGTCAAGGTCAAGGTCACCTTTAAAGGTCAGAGGTCAAACATACTGGTCAAATTACCGACTTTAACATTGGCCATAACTTTTGAACCAGTACAGATAGAGACTTGATATTTGGCATGCTTGTGTATCTCATGAAGCTGCACAGTTTGAGGGGTGACATATCAAGGTCATCCTTCAGGGTCAAAGGTCACCAACTTCAAATTGGCCATAACTTTTGAACCAATAGAGCTAGAGTCTTGATATTTGGTATGCATGTGTATCTCATGAAGCTGTACATTTTGAGGGGCAACATGTCAAGGGAAAGGTCATCTTTTAGGGTCAAAGGTCACCGACTTTAACATTGGCCATAACTTTTGAACCAGTAGAGATACAGACTTGACATTTGGTATACTTGTGTATCTTATGAAGCTGCACAGTTTTGGGGTGACATGTCAAGGTCAAGGTCATCTTTCAGGGTCAAAGGTCACCGACTTCAACATTGGCCATAACTTTTGAACCAGTAGAGATACAGACTTGATAGTTGGTATACATGTGTTTCTCATTTGGCTGCACAGTTTGAGGGGGTGACATGTCAAGGTCAAGGTCATCTTTGAAGGTCAAAGGTCATTAAAATTGGCCATAACGTTTGAACCAGTAAATATACAGTCTTGATACTGGTATGCATGTGTATCTCTTGAAGCCGCACAGTTTGAGGGGTGACATGTCAAGGTCATCCTTCATGGTCAAAGGTCACCAACTTTTAACATTGGCCATAACATTTGAACCATTAGAGATACAGACTTGATATTTGGTATGCATGTGTACCCCATGAAGCTGCACAGTTTGAGGGGTGACATGTCAAGATCAAGGTCATCCTTCAGGGTCAAATATCATATCGAGGGGGCATAGTGTTTCACAAACATATCTTGTTAAAACGTTAACTTTTCAAAGAATGTTTTTGCTTTGACAACAACTGTAGAATTAGATCTATGTCATGTCAAAAGCAAACAGAGCAGACCCTAATCAGACGGCTCCTCTAGGTCTGATCTGGGTCTTCTCTGTTTGCAAATGCATGAAAACACGTTTATATGAGGGAAAGGGTTAAGCAGCCATTCATTTATTGAACATAGAAGTCATACAAACAGGTGGTTACTTAATGCAGGGCAAACTTAATGCAGAACACTCCAATTCTTTTGACCTGCATTAAACTACCACCTGCCTTACAGCCCAATAGGTAAGACTACTTTTTGATGGCCACTTAAGACAGGTTCTGCTGTAACTAATATGCTGAACTGCATTTGTGCACATATTAACCTTTACTCCATGAATATTCATGCAAGAAATATTGCCATTGTGGACATTCATAAGTTCATTTTATAATGAAACTATGAAACAAAAGAATGTTTATGAATCAGATCTATATTTTGTCATAAGCAAACAACAGACCCTGATCAGACGACTCCTACAGTAGCCATTTAATCATCTTGGTCTAGTTTGTTTGCAAAGACATATACAGAGTAAAAGGTTAATCCATTGGATGTGGAAAATGAATGTACTGGCATTTGCAAACAGTGTAGACCAAGATTAGAGGAGATCCTCTGATTTGAGTGTGCACTATTTGTTATTTAAAATGTTCTAGTAATTTCAGCCTATCATACTTCCAATAATGGACTCTGTACTACAAGATCACTTGTATGCTAAATTATC
Source organism: Azorinus chamasolen (assembly GCA_963576725.1). Lineage (NCBI taxonomy): Eukaryota > Metazoa > Mollusca > Bivalvia > Cardiida > Solecurtidae > Azorinus > Azorinus chamasolen. The sequence goes on from OY755244.1 coordinate 53,359,071, forward strand.
TCTTTATTTCACAGATATGCCTGAATTGTAACAGAGGAGACCAAGATCAGACAGTTCCGGTAGGAGCTGTCTGATCAGGCAAGGAGGGGGGAGGGGGGGGGGGGGTCTGTTGTTTATGGTGTAATATAGATCTGATTGTACAGTTCTTGCCATGTCCAAATTTCTTATGTTCATATGTCATTACAAATATTCATCTAAATAATAATTATAGTCATTATTGCTTACATGTATATTCATTATGTAAAGGGTTAATATTATGTTGGCAACAAAAGAAAGTTCTATGTAAAATACACACTACTGGTCTCGTATATATTCCATCACCTTTTGAAGGAAAAGGTAAACCATGATTTAAGTTAAAATTCTTTATTTGTCACATCAGAAGATTAGGTTTACAGCCAAGATGCTTAACACTTTACTCCATGCATATTCATGTAAGAAATAATGACATCATGAATATTAATTAAAATGCAAAATGCATAATAACACACAAAAGTTTTACCATGGCAGAAACTGCAGAATCAAACCTGTATTATTCCATAAGCATACAGACTAGACCCTGGTCAGATGGTTCCTACATAAACCATCTGATCTTGGTCTACTCTGCAAAGGTGTAAAAAGGTGTAGTTATGGAGTAAAGGGTTAACACATGATAATTACATTATCAATTGTAAGTCAATGAAGAACTGGCTGATGTATGTGATAAAAAGGTGTAATGAAAAGGTGTTTTTAAACTGAAGAGCTTTTTTTCTGACAAACAATATAAAACTATATATCATGTAAACCAATGGCTATGTACAGGGAATCTAATTCATTAGTTGTTAGCAAAACTGCCACTTGTGGACTGTCATTGTTATTTGCCTATTCAGGGAATGCACTGAAAAACATGATATTATATAGAACGGCCTGTTAATGTCGCATTTTGCATAGACAAATAATATGCTATCAAGCCTTTTCAGGCTTTCTGGCGCCATTTTCATCATTTATTAACCCTTACAGTGCGGGACACGAATCACTAATGTCCTTTACAAACAGTGTAGACCCTGATGAGAGGGCTCCTAGAGGAGCCCTCTCATCAGGATCTGCACTGCTTGCCATGTTATACTTTTCTTCAGAAAATTCGCTAAATATTGGAATAGTCAACATGACAAGTTCAGCATTGGAAGGGTTAATATGAATGCCATTTAACATTGGAAATATATTTCAGTGGAATGCCATTTATGATTTTTACCCTTTCCCTCATATAAACACGTTTTCACACATTTGCAAACAGAGCAGACTCAGATTAATCGGCTCCTAAAGGAGCCTTCTCATCAGGGTCTGCTCTGTTTGTAAAATGAAATTTGTTAGATCTGTTTTTTTTCTAATCATTGTTTCTGGCTACAATATTCCATCTTCCATATTTTATTATTACTATTTTGTCCATGAATATTCAGTAGGTATTGAAATTTGGAATAAAACAGAGAACAGGGAAAGGGTTAGGTATGCTGTGGATGACTTTGTGATCATGTTTTTAACCCCTCTCTTGCTGAATTTTAAAACACATTTCTCCTTCTTTACCCATGCCCTGTTGTATAATTACATATATCTTCACTGTGTACAAGTATATCGCTGTGCAATCACTGCTGTGGAGTGCATTGGTTGCACAATCAACTTGTAAATAGTGCAGACCCTGATGAGAAGCTGTCTCGTCTGGGTCTTCACTATTTACAGGTAGGTATATTGACGTGAATAGCAAGCGAAGGGTTAACAATGTGGATCCAGATGTGACACCAAGTAACTTAGCATCGCATAATGATCCAAACAGTTTTACACTCTGCTTCTATCTTTACAAACAGAAAGCTTCACTTTCACTATGGAAGTATAGGCCATTTTCTGCTGACTCCCATTGAATATTCATGTAAGAAATAATGACATCAAGCATATTTATTAGCTGAATTTTTACAATGGCATATGTTCAAAGGATGTCTTGGTATTTGTAGAAACTATAGAGTCAGATCCATAAAAAAAATCCATAAGCAAATAAAGCAGACCCTGATCAAGTGACTCTTACAGGCCCCGTCTGATGCAGGTCGACTCTGTTTGCAAAGGGGTGAAAAAGCATTCATATGAAGAAAAGGTTAACTGTCCTCAGCATGTTTAGCATTAATCCTTTCCCTCATATAAATGAGTTTTCACCAGAGGAGCCGTCTGGTCAGGGTCTACTTTGTTTGCTAGTGGAATTTGGAAGATTTGGTTATTTTCTTTCTAAAATGGCTACAATGTTCCACCTTCCATGTTTCATTATAACTATTTTCTCCATGAATATTCAGTAGGTATTGAAATTTGGACTAAATATAGAACAGGGAAAGGGTTAATCACAATGACCTCCAGGTTAGAGATGTAAGCAAAACAAATTACAACAATATTTTCCCACCAAACCCCAATGTAAGAGACAAAAAGTACCCTTATTACACTTTTAAAATATTCAGGGACTAAAACCCCATAATTTTGTTGGCAGAGAGGGTGTGTGTGTGTGGGGGGGGGGGGGGGGACACCACCCAATTTCTCCTCTGTACCAGTTTGTACAGCTAAATACTTCACTTTTGATTAGTGTGACACAGTAGTGAATCATGTAGATCCAGATATGACCTTATTTGTTTGTCTCTTCGATAATTAGGGTAATATAGTCACAACTTAGGGCTTGGTGGTGAAATACCCCCTTTTCAGTACTCTAAATTCACTGAATTTACAGAGTAAATGTAACAGAAAATGCATAGACTTATATAACAAACACTTAGACAAAAACACCAAGGTTGATGGTTTTCTTGCACACACCAAACAATTAACCCTTTCCCTGTTCAATATTCATGAAAGAAATAATTAAAACAGGAAAGTTTTGCCAAGGCAGAAAATGTAGTATCTGATCTACATGTATATCATTCCATAAGCAAACAGAGCAGACCCTGATCAGACGGCTCCTATAGGAGCCATCTGATCTGGGTCTACTCTGTTTGCGTAAAAAGGCATTTATACCAAGGAAAGGATTAAACTTTGCCAGACAGAAGTGCCTTTGTAACCAAGTACATGTATACCCAAAACAGAGCCCCTGTAAGAACCATGTGATCAGGGGCTGCTTTGTTTGCTTATGGCATTATATAGATGCTACATTTTCTTCCATGGCCAAAACCTTTTATGTAGTTGTACACATGCCAATATGAAAATTCAGTTAGCCCTTTCCTTCATATAAATGCCTTTACACCTATTTGCAAACAGAGTAGACCCAGATCAGACAGCTCCTATAGAATCTGTCTGACCAGTGTCTGTCCTATTTGTTAATGGAATTTGATAGATCAAGTTCTTTAGTTTCTAAAATGGCTACAATGTACCACCTTCCAGATTTCATTATAGCTACAGTAAAACCTCTCTATAACGACCACTAAATTTGTGTTACTGAGATGGTATTTTGGGCAGGTGGTTGCTTAAAGCAAGATGAAAGTAAAACAGAACGCTCCTATAGGAGCGTTCTGTTTTACTTCCACCTTGCTTTAAGCATCCACCTGCCTTTAACACAAAATTCTTGATGAAATGTAGTGGTCATTATAGAGAGGTTTTACTGTATTTTGTCCATGAATATTAAGTAGGTATTGAAATTGGGAATAAATATAGAACAGGGAAATGTAAATTGATAATCATAGTCATTATATTTACAAAAAAATTTATTAGGTAAAAAATCAAATTGTAGTCATTCATTCATTCATTCATAGGAGTAAAACAACTATCAAACAACCTTGAAGCAACAAGCCTTTACGTTTTGAAAGCTGAATATCCATATGGAATGGCCTACCACTGTTTAACCCTTTCCTCCATGAATATTCATGTAGAAAATAATGACCTCATGAATATTAACTAGATTAATTGTTATATTAGCACCATGACAAAGGAATGTTTGGTCATGACAGAAACTGAAGAATGATATCTATATTATATCATAAGCAAACAGAGCAGACCCTGATCAGACGGTTCCTATAAGAGCCATATAATCTGGATCTCTTCTGCAAAGGTGTAGAAAGGCGTATTTATGGAGAAAAGGGTTTTCTCACATACCTTCCCTTATTTCAGGGTTAGAACAACGGGTTAAGATTCTATTATCAGTAACATGTGTAAGAACACTTTGCAATATATATGACGTCATACGTCATATTTGATGTCAAACATGGAAAACCGATGTTTACATGTTACTAAAATGTTTTGGTTCTATAATTACACACTGAATATACTCTGTTTTGTATATAACATGTATCCATGTGAAGCGCTTTTGAACGCACATATCCTGTGTGAAAAGAGCGCTATATAAATGTGGTATAATAATAATAATAATAATAAAACGGCAAAAATAGATCTAGATCTACACTGTTTCGGTTATGTGAGAAAAAGAACCTGAAAAGCCAAAGGCTCGCTTAATAACATTTTCTAAGGCTCGTTTAGGAACATGTGATCTTAAAAGACAACTCGCAACAGATCCTCTATAACTATACTGTTCATTCAGTATAAAAGATTAAATCTACCTGAGGATTTTGAATGACAATAGTGCAGACCCTGACCAACGGGCTCCTTTAGGAACCATCTAATATGGGTCTATGCTGTTTGCAAATGCCAATACACACATTTTCTACATTCAAAGGGTTAACAAGGGCATGTTGTATTGCTATGCAAGACACGAGTCCCCCACCGGACTAAAAAAAACCTCCACTCTCCCCACCCCACCCACCCATGGTGTGGTTGACCATGGTATATACATGACCACCTGAATGGTATTAGTACCTACTTTCATACATTGAATCAGTAAATAAAAAGTTATTGTCCCGACAAGAAAATATGAAAAAGGGGAGTAACTCCAAAAATATTGATGCTAGAGTTATTGCCCTTGTGCATGACACTACACCTCATCATGCTTGTTCCATATGAGAAGTTTCAAATCAATTGAACCAGTACATAAAGAGTTATTAACTGGACAGGAAAATATGAAAAGAGGAATAAATCCAAAAATATAGATGCTAGAGTTATGGCCCTTGTGCATGACACTACCCCTCATCATGCTTGTTCCATATGTGAAGTTTCAAATCAATTGAACCAGTAGATAAAGAGTTATTGTCCGGACAAAAAATATGAAAAAGGGGAATAACTCCAAAAATATTGATGCTAGAGTTATGGCCCTTGTGCATGACACTACTCCTGATCATGCTTCTTCAATGTGTGAAGTTATAATGAATTTGGCCTAACTTTGTAGGAGATATTGCCCGGACACGAAGCATGACAGACAGACTGACAAGAAAATATGAAAAAGGGGAAGAACTCCCAAAATATCGATGCTAGAGTTATGGCCCTTGTGTATGACACTGCCCCTCATCATGATTGTTCCATATGTGAAGTTTCAAATCAATTGAACCAGTAGATAAAAATAGTTATTGTCCAGTCAAAAAAATATGTAAAAGGGGAATAACTCCAAAAATATTGATGCTAGAGTTATGGCCCTTGTGCATGACACTAGCCCTCATCATGCTTCTTCAATGTGTGAAGTTATAATTAATTTGGCATAACTTTGTAGGAGATATGGCCTGGACACGAAGCGTGACAGACGGACAGAATCGAGCAAACCTATAGTCCCCCAACCGGTAACCGGTGGGGGACTAATTAATTCATAAATCTGTTTTGCATATAACAGTTGCTAAGTGTTCAAAGGGCTTACAATATAAGGCACATTGGAGAGTTATAAATGTAACAGAAGGAACAAGAGGGCCATGATGGCCCTAAAAAGCTCACCTGGTTACTATAGACATATGCATACACTGTATTTCTATGTAAAAATAAGTAAGCTTCAGATTGGGGCCAATATGAAACCAAGGGCCATAATTTTAGGCCTTGAGTTTCAAATTTGAACAATCTAAATAAAGGAACATTAGATGATGCTTCATATAAGTTTCAAAGTTCCTGCCCTTACAATTTCACAGGAGATTTTAAAGATTTTCCTATGAAAAACTGATAAGCCAGGGGCGGGGCCGTTTTGATCCAGGGGTCATAATTTGAACAATCTTGGTAGAAAACCATTAGATGATAATAAATACTAAATTTCAAAGGTCTAGGCCTTACAGTTTAGGAGAAGATTTTTAAAGATTTTCCTATGAAAAACTGATAAGCCAGGGGCCGGGCCATTTTTAGTCCAGGGGTCATAGTTTGAACAATCTTTGTAGAGGACCATTAGATGATGCTACATACCAAATATCAAAGGTCTAGGCCTTACGGTTTCAGAGAAGAACCTTTTTATGAAAAACTGATAAGCCCCCGGGCGGGGACATTTTGGTCAAGGGGTCATAATTTGAACAATCTTTGTAGAGGACCAATAGATGATGCTACATACCAAATATCAAATGTCTAGGCCTACGGTTTCAGAGAAGAAGATTTTTAAAGATTTTCCTATGAAAAACTGATAAACCCCGGGGCGGGGCCATTTTTGGTCTGGGGGCATAATTTGAACAATCTTTGTAGAGGACCATTAGATAATGCTACATACTAAATACTAAAGGTCTAGGCCTTACGGTTTCAGAGAAGAAGATTTTTAAAGATTTTCCTATGAGAAACTGATAAGCCCCGGGGCGGGGCCATTTTTGGTCAGGGGGTCATAATTTGAACAATCTTTGTAGAGGACCGTTAGATGATGCTACATACCAAATATCAAAGGTCTAGGCCTTACGGTTTCAGAGGAGAAGATTTTTAAAGATTTTCCTAAGAAAAATTGATAAGCCCCGTGGCGGGGCCATTTTTGGTCCGGGGGTCATAATTTGAACAATCTTTGTAGAGGACCATTAGATAATGCTACATACCAAATATCAAATGTCTAGGCCTTACCGTTTCAGAGAAGAAGATTTTTAAAGATTTTCCTATGAAAAACTGATAAGTCCCGGGGCGGGGCCATTTTTGGCCCGGGGGTCATAATTTGAACAATCTTTGTAGAGGACCATTAGATGACGCTACATACCAAATATCAAAGGTCTAGGCCTTACGGTTTCAGAGGAGAAGATTTTTAAAGATTTTCCTAAGAAAAACTGATAAGCCCCAGGGCGGGGCCATTTTTGGTCCGGGGGAAATAATTTGAACAATCTTTGTAGAGGACCATTAGATGATTCTACATACCAAATATCAAAGCTCTAGGCTTTGTGGTTTCAGAGAAGAAGATGTTTAAGTAAATTGTTGACGACGCACATACGCACGACGACGGACGCCGGACACTGCCCCCTCACCTGGCACAAAGTGCCAGGTGAGCTAAAAACACATGTATCCTATTTACCCTAAGTATTCAGACAGACAGACTTAAGGCAAACAGTGCACACCCAGATCATTGCATCCTGATGGAGCCATTTGATCAGAGTCAGCATTATTTGAATCTAAGTCAGTTTAACCCTTCGCTTGCTATTCATGTCAATATACCTACCTGTAAATAGTGAAGACCCAGATGAGACAGCTCCTGCAGGAGCTGTCTCATCAGGGTCTGCACTATTTACAAGTGGATTGTGCAACCAGTGCACTCCACAGCAGTGATTGCACAGCAAAATACTTGTACACAGTGAAGATATATGTAATTACACAACAGGACATGGGTAAAGAATGAGAAATGTATTTTAAAATTCAGCAAGCGAATGGTTAATTCAAAGCTACCAAAATGGTACCCAATTCAATTACATGTATTAAGATTTTCAACCAGTTAACCATTTACTCCATAAATATTCATGAAAGAAATAATAACTTTTAATTACAATGTAGCTGAATTTTCATAACGACATGAAATCGGGATTTTTTGCCAAGACAGAAACTGTAGAACCTGGGTCCATGCTTATAAAGCTTTTTTAATAGTTGAGACTGAGTTTGTTCTCAAGCTTTTGATTGGCCAGATTTGAGCCTTTTGCTCAAATCTGGCCAATCAAAAAATTGAGAATGAACTCAGACTCAACTAAAAAGTTTAATAAGCATGGATACAGATGTATATTATGTCACAAACAAAAACAGCAGACCCTGATCAGACAGCTCTTGTAGGAGCCATCTGATCTGGGACTACTCTGTTTGTAAAGGAGTAGAAAGGCATATTTATGGAGTAATGGGTGAAGAGGGTAGATTGGGTGTCCAAATACTTACGGTATTTAAGGTACATGATTGTATATACAAGTAACATGCAAATGACTTTTTGAATAACACATATAACATTGATGCATAAAGGAATGTACCTGTACTGTTATCTACAGTATCTATAATCCAACTTTGTACACTAAGAGCAACTTTGCGATTAACCCATTCCCTCATAATGACGCCTCTGTGAAAGTCACTTTTCGAAACCAGACGGATAAACAGAGCATTTGCTACATAGGAGCAAATGATCTATTTATCACAATGGTTTCAAAACTACACAATTCTAAAATTTCCCTTTTCTAGAAAATGCTCCTCGATCTTCAGTAATTTTTTCCAAAGAGGCTGGGTTTAAAAGTAGCCTATGTGGAAATGGGTTAAATCCTTTACAAATAGTTTGGATCCATATAAAACATAATATAGTGTACCATTAGGAGCCAAATTGCCCATTCCTCTGAATGTTGTTTTGAAGATAAATTAACCCATTCCCTCATATTGACGCCTCTGTAAAAGTCACTTTTTGAAACCATTGAGATAAATAGAGCATTGCTCCCTAGGAACAAATGCTCTATTTATCACAATGGTTTCTGAACTACACATTTCTAAAATGTCCCTTTTCTGTAGTAAATGATGCTTTTCGGTAGATCTGTTCAAAGCGGTAGGGTCTAAATATAGCCTATGAGGTAATGGGTTAAAGAAATATTAAAGTCCCTGGACGTCCTGAGATCGAAAAAATGACACTTTGGTGTTTTTGATAGAGTGCCCATCCGTTTGAAAGAAACTGGTCTTAAAAAAGTTTCAAACGTAAGGTTTTGTGTTAAATTACATGGTTTTTTTTAAAATCGATTAAAACGAAAGTAAGTTTAAAAATAGATAAAACTAAAGTAGGTTTAAATATAGAGACTGTGAGTATGTTTCTACATTTTCTTTCCGATGTTTTTAGAGACAGTGCTCATCCCACTTCCGCTTCCAAGAGATGCCTAAATGCATTGTTTGATATTGAGAGGCGCATGCGCGAAGTATTTGCTATATTTATAGCGAATATTTATAAAGAACTGTCATACTTTTTTGACCGCTGGAACAAAAAGTACAGCGCGATATATTCTAGAGTTTTATTGAATTTTACAGAAAACGATCAAATAAAAAGCAAGACTGTTTAAATGGTATACTGAAGGGTACATTCAGCAAATGTTTATTATTTTTAATGCAAAGGCATTCAGGGACTTTAACTATCATAGCAGACAACACATTTTGCTGACCACAATTACTTTACTAATGCAAAAATCCATCTCCAAGAGATCCAGAACTCGATATCATGCCTTGAATTCATGAACACATTCTCAAGCTGGGCACCCTATAATAGTCCCAAACATATTTAAAAAAGAAAATTCTGGTGTATTCAGAGGTCCATATAAGATGAGTAAATTAAAACATTTTCAAGAATAACTCCTTTATTTCTCCAGCAAACCCTATGTTGTGACCACTCTTTAGATTTGTTTTGAAGAGACAGTTCTAAAGAATGGTTACAGCCATGTGCTGGAGAAATGAGGATTTTAGTTTTTGAGTACACACCTTTACCTGTTGCTCTGGTAGTTACCCTTTCCCTGTTCTATGTTTGTTTCAAATTTCAATACCCACTGAATATTCATTGACAAAATAGTTATAATGAAATATGGAAGCAAAGAAACAGATTTATCAAATTCTATTAGCAAACAGAGCAGACCCTGATCAGACGGCTCCTCTAGGAGCCGTCTGATCTGGGTCTACTCTGTTTGCAAATGCGTGAAAACGCGTTTACATGAGGGAAAGGGTTAAATTGATATATATTAAAATTGTTCTTTAACAATACACTGAATATCACTTAAACAAATTAACTAGAAAGGGCGACTTAACTCTCAAACAAACCAACAAAAAAATTAAATGAAGTATTAAATCAAAATGTACATGATGGTAATAGACAAAAAAAGTCAACAACATTATAAACTGGGAATGTTCTAAAAAGTATCATTAAATACCCACTGGAGCAAACAACAACTGAACATTAACTGAATTAATGATCAAACAGCAAATAATACACAAAATTGTGCAATCTAAAGTTATGTACAGTTGACAATATCAGATGTCTATATAGTACTTCAGTTATAAAGTATGATATGTTTGTCAAAAATATATATATCAAAGGGGAATGCTTCGTTGTTGAGATTACAAAAAGTAGATTTATGATTGACCATATTAAGCAAACAGATTGTCACTTAACTAGTGAACAGGACATTGTTAACCCTTTAACCCTTTCCTCCATAAAACGTCGTTCTACGCCTCTATAATAACTACTTCTTGTAACCAGTGTGATAAATAGAGCATTTGCTCCTATAGGAGGAAATGCTCTATTTATCACAATGGTTTCAAACTACAAAATTCTAAAATTTTACTTTTCTCTAGTTAATGCTCCTTTTCGGTAGAATTATTCAAAGTGGTTGGATCTAAAAATAGCCTTTGGAGGAAAGGGTTAAATGACAGACAGCTTTTCACATGTTTGCTCCTGTATGAACTGTCTGATCAGGGTCTGCTCTGTTTCCTTATAGAATTAAACAAATCAGATTAAAGTTTCTGCTAACCCTATATTCCTGTATTCATATACCAGAATAAACATTTATTTTTACATTAATATTCACGAGGTAAAAGGTTAACTATTCTTTGGATTTACTTTCTAAAATATGAATTTTTCCCCAGGGTGTCAATTCTTTGGATTTGCTTTCTAAAATGATTTTTCCCCAGGGTGTCAGTTCTTTGGACTTGCTTTCTAAAATTATTAAATTGAAACATCCAAAGGTGTCACTTCTTTGGAGTTGCTTTGCAAAATGAGATTTGGTTTGCTTTCTAAAATGAAATTGAAACATTCCAGGGCATAATTTTTATTTTAAATCTGCTTTCTAAACTGATATTGAAACATCTCAGGGTATCAATTCTTTGGATTTGCTTTCCGAAATGAATGAGTTGTTTTCTAAACCCTCAGAGTCTCTATTCTTTTAGATAATCCATATTCTTTGAAATTTCATTTACATATGTTGGATTATTTACATACGTTGGATTCTCAAAACCCTGTCTAACATTTTCATAATGTGGACCTTCTGCCCTTATTCTTGCAGGTATTTCTTCATAAACTGGGGGCTCATTAGAATTTGTCATGCCAATATCAGTTGTAGGTGGACCAATTTCATCATATGAAGGCGGGTTTGTGGGTGGAGAGTATGGGGGTAATTTGACATCATTTTCATATGCATTGTTCAGGTTCCCTGACATCATGAATATGTTGTCAATGTTGTGCTCTGTCTGTATGGCTGACTGACTGTACTGTTCTCTCTGTCGGACTCGCTTGAACACACAGATGAAAACTGCCATCAAGATGAAGACAGCCACTGAACATCCAACTGGAAGAAAACATTATGAAAGAGTCATTTAAAAGTTCCTGCCCGATACATGTAATTTAGTGCTTTTTCATTGATTTCATGGGCAAGAAATTTATGCTTTTCATGAAAGAATTTTTTTTCCAATAATGTGCCAACTTAACCTTTTTCCTGTTCAATATTCATGTAAGATATAATTACATCATGAATATTTATTAGCTGAATTGACAATACTGTAGAATCAGATCTATATTGTGTCATAAGCAAACAGAGCAGACCCTGATCAGATGGCTCCTAAAGGTGTTCATATATGAGAATGGGCTACATGTGGCTTTCATCTAATTTTTCCCTCATGAATATTCAGTCAAAAAATAATGAATGTATAAAATATTATTTAGCTGAATTTTGTAACAGCACCATTAAATCTTTCACTGCCTATATAGCATCTGTGATTACCTATCATGGCCATGCAAACAGTTAGGATCCAGATGAGACGGAGAGTAACTCGGAGTCTCATAAGAATCCAAACTGTGTGTTACTGTGACGGTTTCTTGAAACAAAAATGAAGAAAAATAAAGATGGAAAATTGTAGCAGACGACAAAGTTTGCAGACGACAACTATTTAGCAGCAAAAGAGTTAACAAGGGATTTCCATTTGGTGTAGACCCTACTCAAACTGCTCTTTCAGGAGAAGTTTGATCTGGATCTGCACTATTTGCCTAAGTTTGTCTGCCTGAATAGTTAGGGTAATGATTTACATTTAACACGTTCCCTCCTAGTGACGCATTATGGCGCCTCTGTACAAATCACATTTTGAAACCATTGTGATCAATAATGATCACAATGGTTTCAAACTACAAATTTCTAATATTTTCATTTTCTGTAGTTAATGCTCCTTTTTGGTAGATTTATTCAAAGAGGCTGGGTCTAAAAATAGTCTCGGAGGGAATGAGTTAACACAGAAGTTAGCAACAGTAATGAAGCATGGGGTTTTTTTTAAAAAAAAAGTTTCTTTACAGATGACAGCAGTTTGATAGATATAGAATCACTTCATGTTCTAGAAAGCAAATTGTAATGATGCATTTGAATAACTTGTTGAATTTGACATAATTCTGGTAAAAATGTCTTTTCTTAAGAATGTGATTCTTGTAAGCAAGCAGTCTGTTTGCAAGAAACCACAGCCTAGAAAGTAAAACTAATTCTTCCAAAGGACATGGACAGCAAATACATGTATAGTAAAACCTCTCTAAACCGGACGTAAAGTATGCATACTATTTATATATGGCATGATTCTGGAAAGCAAAATGTGTGTTAAGTAAATGACATCATTTCGGAAAGCAAGCAATATATTTTCAGATGGTCAGATTCTGGAAATCAAATTCAGCACTCTACTGGCAACTTATAAGGATACAAAAACTATGTTACTCTGACACTGCTTTTTGAATATGCACTTTTAGAATTGAAGCAGATGACAATATTTGCAGACGGTTAGCCTATTCCCGCATATTGGTGCCTTTTGATGCTTCTGTAAAAGTCATTTTGTGAAACCATTGTGATAAATACAGCATTAAATTTTGCTCCACATGAGCAAATGCTCTATTTATCACAATGGTTTAAAAACTACACGATTCTGAAAATTTCCTTTTCTCTAGTTAATGCTCCTTTTTGGTAGAGTTAATCAAAGAGGTTGTATCTAAAAATAGCCTATGAGGGAATGGTTTAAACAGTATCTCAGCATATGATGTGGAAAGCAATTGGAATATTGTACCTTCTTAAACCTCTGAATGCTGAATTTTTAGAAGAGAATAATCCATTGTCCATTTATTATGAAAGCATATAAATTGCCAGGGGATATGAAATTACAAACAGTGCAGACCCTGATAAGAGGGCTCCTCCTCTTGGAGCTCTCTCATCTGGGTCTAAACTGTTTGCAAAGGCCTCTACACTCACTTTACACATTTAAAAGCAAAGCATCCTTTTTCTGCATTTGTTCACTTACTTATAGCAGGTGCAGGTGACCGATTGCTCCTTATGGCAAAATGCATTTCTGAAGCCAAATCTGAAAAATAAACATATTCTCAATAATATGGTTAATTTATTACCAAATTGAAAGCCATGAAAGAATTGAATTCATAACATCTTTATGATAAACAAATTAATATCTCACAGTAAACCAAAACTTGTCTAATACCATTTAAGTTTTCTTCAATATAATAAATTATGTTAGCATCTATGTCAAGTACCTAAAAACTGATTTCGTTATATATATGGCTGTATATTGAAATCCATGCTGAACCTCCCTAACCAAAAGATATCCATTTACATGTATTACTGAAATTTTGAAACCATTGTTTGATTTACTATAAATTTGACAAGGATAACCCTTTACTCCATAAATATGTCTTTGTACACCTTTGCAAATAGAGTAGACAGGCACGTACCCAGGTGGGGGGCTCGGGGGCCCGGGCCCCCCCCCCAGCTGGCTGCCAAGATACCATTTTTTTAATGGGCCCTTTTTAGTTTTCAGCTAAATCTACCATTTTGAAATTTTACCAAGGCACTTTTTAGTGGCCGATATTTTCCTCCCTGGAAGAGATTATCTGTTAGTTCTCTTAGACACAGACAGACCTGTCACGCTGTGATCCACGCTTGGCCTATTTTGGTATGGACCAATCAGGAGAATCCCCCGCGGAGAACACCCGAATTGCGTAATCACGAGTTGGTTCCGGTTTTCGCTATATACTGGAGTTTAGCAAATAAATTATTCAGGAACCAGTCTTGTCAAAATGCAAATTGCTACGTTGTTCACAATTAAGACGAGGGGTGTGACGTATCAAGACGTTATTAAGCATATCTTGCTACAAAAAGCAGTATACACTTCGACCGATAAACGTTTTACTGACATCAATAGCTAGTAATGAAAGAATAACTCCGAACAATTTGAATGATAAAAAAGTATGAATGATTCGTCCCCAGATCGATTGTACTGAATAAATCGAGGTTTGTTAACGTTTTTCATGGATTTTTTTGGTGACTTGAGATTTTGCTAAAAAAAAATGGCGGAAAAACATACATTTTGCCATTGTGGATATAGCCGAATAAGGGCTATAAAATCGGCTAAAAAAAGCCCTGAAACTTATTGTTAAATAAAACAAAATGAAATGTCTTTTTCATTGTATAAATAAATCTGTTATAACCAGGCAGGCAGTTTTTCACTTGAAGGGGAAAACATTGCTACCCGCTTTTATATAGTAAAATGGCTAATTAGGGGAAACAATCATGCCCAGTTTGCCAATTGGGGGAAAAACCTGAGGTAAACCCATTTTTAGGGGAAAACTGCATATGATTTTAAAGGAAATCGCGAGTATCTGTTATATAGAAAAAACGCCCTGCCAGGTGAGCGATTAAGGGCCATCATGGCCCTCTTATTAAACTGTAACATTTCATGTTTGTAGTTTTGATCAGTGTTATTTTCACATTTAGAAGAAAGAACCCATTGTGATGCTATGGTTAGTTGAGTGTATATTTATTTGGATATTTTGCTTTTTTGTATATAATTTGGTAATGTTCAGAAAAACAAAATAATCTATATATTTGCATTTCAGTTATTTATTCTTACAGAAAAAACTTTTCATATGTCTGTATGCCTGTCTTGCAATGGCAAAAATCTTTAGACATGGTCACATGTCTGTCTGTCTTTGTGTCAATGGCAATTTTTTTTTAACCAAGATCACGTCTGTCTGTCAATGGAAAAAAATCATGGGCACATATCCGTCTGTAAGTCTATACACTGAAACCCAGGTGTAAACGGAACTGATTTCCTATATTATAACATAAATTATATCTTGATAGAGTGATTCAGATAGCAGGAAATTGCACCATTCAATGTGGCAAACCAAAAAAATTTCGGCTACCGGGAGGGGACACCCCACCCGTGCCCTCCCCACCTAGGCCCCCCCAGCAAGAATTTCCTGGGTACGGCCCTGGTAGACCCAGAAGTCCTGTAAGTCCTGTAGGAGCTGTCTGCTCTGTTTGCATATAGAATAATATACCAGTCCTGGTAGATATGATTATACATTTTCTGACATTGCCAAAAATCCCTGTGTCTATCCAATTAGTATTCATGATGTCATTATTTCCTTCATGAATATTCAAGGAGTAAAGTGTTAACTTCTCCTAAATACTGATTGTGTATGTCTGTATGAGGTACATATGCATCTGTTTTACTATTTTTTCTCAATAATTCGGATTGACAGACATATGAATTTTGAAAAGCAGGTGATAGCTTAACCCATTTCCTGCTGAATATTCATGTTTACTTTTGCCTAATACTGTGTTAACCCCTTACCTAATGAATATTCATGTAAGAAATAATGACATCATGAATATTAACCCTTTTCTCCATAAATCCGCCTTTCTATGCCTCTATAAAAATAACCTATTGAAACCATTGTGATAAATAGAGCATTTGCTCCTATAGGATCAAATGCTCTATTTATCACAATGGTTTCAAATTAACAAGTTCTAAAATGTTCCTTTTCTCTAGTTAATGCTCCTTTTCGGTAGATTTATTCAATGTGGTTGGATTTAAAAATAGCCTATGAGGGAATGGGTTAATTACATAAAGATTGGTAATGGAATATGAACACGGCAATATTTGGCCAAGGCAAAAACTGTAGAATGATACAGTTCAACTTCAATATCTCAAACTTTAAGGGATTATACAAATTACTTCGAGATAACAGAGGTTCAAGTCATCTGATTTCTAATCTGAACATTTTCTCAACATCAAAGCTTAATGCAGATCTAAAGTAATGCTAAAAGCTCTTGTAGGAGCTTTTAGCATTACTTTCGACCTGCATTAAGCTGTCACATGTGTTTCTAGATATACATGTATGTAGTGATTCATTTTTGAACATTTCTGTATTGTAAATTTTGGAAGGACCGAACTTTTACTTCGAGTTATCCTGAAGTTTGAGTATCCGAATTGGAGATATCAAAGTTCAACTGTATCTATAAGCAAATAGAGAAGGTCCTGATGAGACAGCTCCTTCAGGAACCATCTGATCTTAGTCTACTCTGTTTGTTAACCCTTTCCTCCATAGGCTATTCTAGACCCAACCTCTTTGAATGAATCTACCCAAAAGGAGCATTCACTAGAGAAAAGTAAAATTTTAGAATTTTGTAGTTCGAAACCATTGTGATAAATACGAGAGATCAATAAACCTTGTTTTGATGGTCGGTTAAAACATCTAAAGTTTACAAGAATATTGCTTAAGTAAGAAATGATGACGCCATAAATATTAATTAGGTAGATTTTTTATAATGGCAGGCAAACAGGAAATTTTGGCCATGAAAGAAATATAAGAGTCAGATCTATACTATAAGCAAACAGAACAGACCCTGATCCGACAGCTCCTCTAGGAGCTGTCTGATCCGGGTCAACTCTGTATGCATTTTAGACATTAAAATGCACATTTATGAAATAAAAGGTTAAAAGCAACAATTAAGATGTGTTTGTGAAACACTATCCCCCCCGATTATCACCAATATAAATTTGACTAGTAATTTGACCTTTGACCTTCATATATGACCTTGACTTTAAGTCACCCCTTATAATGTTTGCCTTGATAAGTTGCACATGCATGGCAAGTTTGAAGTATGTATGGGTTACAGAATTATTGCCAACGTTGTCCAGGTCAAAAACAATAACCCCCCCCTCACTTTTGATCTTATGATTAGGTTCATGAGGTGGTGCTGCATACCTTTATCATATATTCTTATGAGGAAAGTGCATATAGCCTGGTTTTGGTCGTAATCCCATACAGTATAGCTGACAGTGTACAGTCCGACCCTCAATTTCTTCCCTCGCACTTCATCTCCGTCTGTATTCATTCTGTGAATTCCGACATTATCCCATGCCACAGGATCTTGCCATGTGATTATTTCGTCATTCAATGCATAGATTTCAATTGGACAGGAAGAAAACTGTGGCGGGTAGGGATCTGCAAAGGTAACAGGTTTTGAACTATTGTGATGAATAGAGCATTTGCTCCATAGGAGCAAATGCTCTATTTATCACAATGGTTTCAAAACTACACAATTCTAAATGTTTCTTTTCTTGTTGTAAATGCTCCTTTTCAGTAGATTTATTCAAAGAGGTTGGGTCTAAACATAATCTGTGAGGAAATATGTAATATATGAATGCATATTCTAATCAAGATTGTTCTGTTTCTGCTAGTGAATGACAAATAGTGGAGACTCTGATCATTGGTAGCATTCCTTAAGTTGCACCTGATCTTGGTCTGTAAGGCTTATGGTATGAAATGGTCCGAGTTCCCCTATTCAAATATTGCTAATCAAATGAGTTTGATCGCAATTCCAATGAACCCTTTATTTCATGAGCTAGAATTGGTATGCCTTTGCAAAAAGAGCAGTGCTGCCTGATGCGACTACGCTTTGTTTGCTTAATCCTTTTCTTCATGAATATTTATGTAAGAAATTATGACTATGAAAATTAATAAGCTGAAGTTTATGACATATGAACACGGATATATTTGGCCATGGCAGAAACTGTATAATAGTTGGGCATCCAACTGAGGAAAATGAGTCGAGCCATGGCATGAAATAGTAGAATTTGGCATGCACTGGATATGTAATATTTGATATCTTAGTATTCAGAAACTGCCCCATGCCACCTGAAATTTTGCCCTGGTTTCTCTTAATTAGGTCAAAGGTCAACTAAGTGCATATTTCATATACGATATTTAAGAAATCATTATATCTTTATCAATTTTAGGTGTAAAATAATAAACATGGTACCAAGATGAAGGTTAAACATTAGCCTTTAATTTGCACTTATTTTGTGTAAAAGAAATTATTTAAATATTCATGAATATTAATGAGAACATCCAAAAACAGTACAAAATCATTAAAATCAACATTTAATGATGATACATGTTGTCATGTTTTCGCCATTGTTGCTAATTAACAATCATAAATGACATCAAAATAAAGGTTAGACAGAATGCTACTTGAACAAATAACTGCATGCAGTCATATCAGCTATTTATTATGCACAATCACTTTTTAAAGTAAAGTGGGTGGGGTAAATGAAAACATAAACAAAACTTTCAGTTCTTTTTAAAGTAACTAATTAATTCACTAAATTTGTATGGGTATTTGCTGGATTGGTACAATAAACACCATCGCCAACACATATAAGTGTGCTTTTTAAAGCTGATTTTCATTTCAGCGAATAGATTTGCACTTGATTTTGCATCCATAACTTGTTTAATGCATGCATCAGGTGCAGTTGGTACATTTCCAAACCACTTCCAAGGGTTCGGCACAATCTTGCTATGCGTTAGTATCAATAGCATTAATTTCTGTGTCTATGAGCTCTGATCCATATACCAGCTTGATAGTTTGCTCTTGCAATTTTCAGTTCTACTGCATACTTTGTTGGTGGAAGCAGTTTAAGTGTTTTCTTAACCTTAACCATATTGTGTAATTCTTGCATCATCAATGGATTCTCCATTGGCATCAAACGTCTGTCTTGTATGACCGTACACATCTTCAAATATTTGAAAGCAAATCGGGCATGTTAAATATTTCTTCCAACAGGTCTTCTTTATATTTCCAGTGAAGGCAAGGGTTACGTCACATCCGGTTATTGCATGAAACCCAAACATGTTCTGGCAGACATCTTGAGATAACTTGCGGAAATATATTTTGTTTTTTTTAAGGTCCCGGCCCTCATCCAGACTCCAATGACTTATAAAGATCCAAGATGGTATATCAGTACTACTAGTACATCTAAATATTGGTATTTGACAACTATCCTGCATTGATCCTTTCTAGCAGCATCCAAGTCTTGAAGGCAAGCAAGACAATCCATGTATCTACCTCGTCATGATTTGGGATACTTCATGTCTGCATTTGCCTTGAATGACGATATTCCAATGCATCTGTTGAATACTGCAGTACTAGTATACTACATCAAATATGTGTTTGTGGCTTCTTCTTCTGCTTCTTATTTTGTTATACTTGGCCGCTTTAAATCAGGCTACTTGTACCATTGTGATATACACATAGAGGAGGGAGGGTCCAACGTTCAAGTTATAAAAGCAAGTTAAAACATTGCAAACAGAAGAATTTTACATGACAGCTGAGTTACTAGCCTGGAAAGTTGAGAGCTATCACCTGATTTTATGGTAGCTTGTTTCAGATGGTATTGACAACCGAGTGAAAGCAATATTCCGTCAGGAACTTGGTCCTGCAAACCATGGAACAAATCTTAAGGAGTGTCCTCTTGTAGGTGCACCGCGAGGGTGTCAGAAGGTGGGGTGTCAGCTGAAACAAAATAATCCAAGGACATATAGAACATCGCGGCCTTTACTTTTTTCTGCCTGTTTGAGCAAATCATGATGAGCATGACACCAATGCTGCTGCAATAATTCAAATAACAAATCTGGTAGCTCTAAGTTGGATCATCTCCTCGCGATTTTTCATGGCCTTGGTATGTGGCTCCAAAATGCAGGATGTGTACTCAACCTGCAGACTGACAAGGGGTTTGTAACATGCCTCTTTGGTTGACCTTTGGCAGTATCCAAGGTTCCTGCTTATAAAGGCTGTGGATCAGTTTTTCTTCTTTATGACCATATCAGCACGGGCTTTCCAAGACAATTGAGAAAACGGTAGCGTCCGAAGGTATTTTGCCTTCTTTGTTGTATTCCGTCTCTTACTATGAATAGTATAATTGGTCTCTATGTGTGTCCGCTTGTTGATAATAAGCAGAATCTAGAACTCCTCTGCACTGAACCCAGTCTCTTCCCTTTCCTACAGACTATCGATGTCATTATGGAAGCCGTCTGCATCTGCTATTTACTCAGCACGAAAGTGAGGCATCAGGGAAGAGTCGACAGACAGGGAGAGCATAGGAATTCCGTGTGCTCATCATTGCCTGTGAGGGAAAGGAAAGGACTGAGAACGGCACATTGACGAACATCGGATGTTATCCGTACTGACTCTGAGGAAACACCTTCCAGCGTGATTACATTGAAGTTGGATATAATCAAGCATTTTGCAATACACATCATAGTGTTGGAGCTTAAGAAGCAGGTGTCTGTAAGCCACTTTGTCAAATGTTTTGGAAAAGTCCAGCAAGATTGTGTCAATCTAATGGAACTGGTCCAAACCTGACACAAGGTCATGACCATATTGATCACTTTGTCTCACAGAAGCGCTGCTTCCTGAGGCCATGCTGGCATTGACTGAAGACATCAAAGCACTAAGAACAAGAGCTGTCACAGGACAGCGCGCTCGACTATTCTCAGAATTGTTAGTGTAAAAATGCTTGATAGTGGACTAAAATAGTGTCCAATGATACTAGAAGCAAGTAATCAGTCTCAGTAAAATATCTTTAATAGTATTCTGGATGTAGGATCACTTTGAAAGAGAAAAAAATAAGTAAAAAAGGGCAATAATTTCTGTTAAAATGCTTGACAGAGTAATGTACTCTTGCCTACATATGAAGCTTGAGGTGGTGAACAAGTGTTCCAAGTTTCAAAGTTTTATCTCAAAGGGTTATGAAAATAAGTGGACTTTAACAAAAACGTTAACCAAAAGTTCTAAGTTAAAAAGGGCCACAATTCTGTCAAAATGCTTGACAGAGTTATGTACTCCTGCCTACAGATTAATATTGTGGTGGTGAACAAGTGTTCCAAGTTTCAAAGCTTTATTCCAAAGGTAAGAGGCAAAAAGTGGACTTTAACAAAAACCTTAACCAAAAATTCAAAGTTAAAAAGGGCCATAATTCTGTCAAAATGCTTGACACAGACAAAGTTTGTGATGGTGAACAAGTTGTCAAAGTTTTAAAGCTTTATCTCAAAGGGTTATGTAAATAAGTGGACTTTAACAAAAACCTTAGCCAAAAGTTCTAAGTTAAAAAGGGCCATAATTCTGTCAAACTGCTTGACAGAGTTATGTACTCTTACCTACAGATGACGTTTGTGATGGTGAACAAGTTGTCAAAGTTTTAAAGCTTTATCTCAAAGGGTTATGTAAATAAGTGAACTTTAACAAAAACCTTAACCAAAAGTTTTAAGTCAAAAAGGGCCATAATTCTGTCAAAATGCTTGACAGAGTTATGTACTCTTACCTACAGATGAAGTTTGTGGTGGTGAACTAGTGTTCAAAGTTTCAAAGCTTTATTCCAAAGGTTAGAGGCAAAAAGTGGACTTTAACAAAAACCTTAACCAAAAATTCTGAGTTAAAAAGGGCTATAATTCTGTCAAAATGCTTGACACGGTTATGTTCTCTTACCTACAGATGAAGTTTGTGGTGGTGAACAAGTGTTCAAAGTTTCAAAGCTTTATTCCAAAGATTAGAGGCAAAATAGGGACTTTAACAAAAACCTTAACCTAAAATTCTAAGTTAAAAAGGGCCATAATTCTGTCAAAATGCTTGACAGAGTTATGTACTCTTACCTACAGATGAAGTTTGTGGTGGTGAACAAGTGTTTAAAGTTTCAAAGCTTTATTCCAAAGGTTAGAAGCAAAAAGTGGGCTTTAACAAAAACCTTAACCAAAGTGTGACGCGGACGCCGACGCGGACGCGGACGCCGACGCCGACGCCGGGGCGAGTAGGATAGCTCCACTATTCTTTGAATAGTCGAGCTAAAAACCAGGTTACGGTGTATGGTGTATTCCATGATCTTACATATAACAGAAGTTAGGGATACAGACAAGTAGTTTGAAGGGGTTATTCTGGACCATAATTTTGTAAATAGGAGTAAAATGACAGTATTCCAATCACTGGGGACTTTATCCTGGTAAAGAGGCCCGGAAGATCAGAGCAAGAACAGGACCCAGGGAAAGTGCCTCTTCTTTCAAGAACATTGATAAGACGGTGTCTAGACAAGTAGCTTTGTAGAGATTAAGGACCTTAAGAACCTTGCAGACACTATTTATCGTGACATGAATAGGAAGGGCATCCGAATAAGAATACTCTCAAATGGCACAACGGAGATATATATCCTCACGCTTAAAGACATAGAACTAGTGGGTTAGTATTTCAACATTGCTTTGTGTATCAACATGGTTAATGTCATCATTCGTCAGTGGGGTTACTCACGAGCAGTCACATTTCTTGCTCCTAACAAAAGCGTAGAGCTTCTAACAGCTGGTGTCTGTCACTAGGTCAATCACATACCCATCATGAGCTTCCTTGCACCTTTTCTTTGCAAGTTTACTGTAGCTCCTTGTATATGCACAGTTATTCTGTACATTGGTCCACAGCACAGTTTTGTATGCACATTTCTTTTTTCGTGAGAAATGGCGGGTAGTGGAGTTGCACTATGGCTGGCTGAAGCTGGTGGGTGTTAACTTAGAAGGGATCACTAATTTGAGGGCGGCTGAACACACGTTTATGAATATATCCAATAGAAGACGGATTGGTAAAGGGACCGATTTTCCAAGTGTGCTGCAAATTCAGTCATTTTGATGGGTCAGAGAGCATGTGTTAGCCTCCTTCCACAGGTGGACAAGATATGGAGTAGGCTTCCTTCGTGAAAGATATTTTAGTCAGTACTATGACATGCTCATTTATTCCTGTTTTTGAGGTATATCTGTTTAACAAGTGATCGTTTGTGGCAATAACATATAGAGTGTTGTCATCACGGATAGGGAAGGTTACTCATATCCAGTGGCACTGAATATGTCTATGAGTTCATTGTTGAGTGTGAGTGGGTACATATGGCCAGTAACTGTTAAAATGGTCTATCAATATCCGAGAGATTCATTTTCCTGCAAATGTAGAAAGGGGTTTTGTCATAGGAGCTGTGCGGCCATACTCACCAGGAGCTATGGCGTTTCAATCACTAATGAGTTGTGTACAATCAAACAGACTAATATTACACTGAGACTATGGCAATAAGACACTAATCTTCTGGCTTTTTTTATTATCAGCTCTTAATAATACATCTGCGTGAAGAGGTACTATATATGTATCAACGTTATAATTATACCGTATGATAATGTACTGTAAACGTATTTAAAACGATTTTTTCCAAACTTGAAATCATCACAGGTCACTAAAATCTTCCTTAAGTGTGCAATAAATATATCTATACATACTGTGAAGACATTGCTAAGAAATTAAATGCAAAAAAAGTGTTGGAATTGTCAAAATTAGGGTTATTTTATACTGTATAGAGATTTTATTACATTTTTGCACTCATTTGACCTTTGACCTAGTTTCTGACCTTCAAAGAGGGTTTTGGCAGTGGCATGGACCAAAACCACAAATGATTAGTATCTGGCAACACAAATATGATATTCAAACATTTCTACTAAAAAATGCCATGGACCTCGAAAAATAAGCGACTTTTTACACATCGGATGCCCAACTATAATCAGATTTATATTACTTATTAATATATAACACATTATCCCCTAGTGACGCATTTTTGCGCATCTATAGAAGTCACTTTATGAAACCATTGTGATAAATAGAGCATTTGCTCCTATAGGAGCAAATGCTCTATTTATCACTATGGTTTCAAACTACAAAATTCTAAAAAAAATTCCTTTCCTCTAGTTAATGCTCCTTTTCGGTAGATACATTCAAAGAGAGAATGAGTTAAACAAACATAGCAGATCCTTTAATATGAGTGCACTCCATTTGAAAAGGCTTAAAATTTGTAAAGCGTTACACAATAATTGGTCATATTTGCCATGGTAAAATTGTCTTGTTGTAACTGACAATAATTACTGATGAAAGCTACTAGATGTTCAAAGATTTGTTTACCTTGTACTAAAACCCTGAACACGCACTCCGCTCGCCGCCCATATCTATCGCAGTCAGAGTAGGCAATCACATGGTGAATATTCTTGTCCATATTTGCACTAAGACTATGGGCAAAACTTGAGTGACTGTAGTTCACCTACAAGATACACATCAACCCTTTACTTCATCAATATTCATGTAAGAAATAATGTATGTATGATGAAATAGGTAACATAAACTCATACATTTTTGGCCATGGTAGAAACTGTAAAATCTTATCTATAAAATTCCATAAGCAAACAGAGCAGACCCTAATCCCATTGATTCTACAAGAGCCATCTGATCCAGGTCTATTCTGTTTGCAAAGGCAATAAAAGACGTATATATGGAGTAAAGACCTGAAGAAAAGAATATTGAAAATGTCTTTATATATTTATTAATTTCAAATCATTGAAGGCCATTCCAGGTTAAATCTAGTATCATTCTATGGAATATTCTTTCATAGTGAATAATGTAAAGGAAAACAAAAACTTCAATGTAAGCATTAACCCTTCTCTTGCTGAATTTTAAAATACATTTCTTCCTCTTTACCCATGCCCTGATGTATAATTACATATATCTTCACTGTCTACAATTATTGGGCTGTGCAATCACTGCTGTGGAGTGCACTGGTTGCACAATCAATTTGTAAATAGTGCAGACCCTGATGAAACAGCTCCTGCAGGAGCTGGGTCTTCACTATTTACAGGTAGGTATATTTACGTGAACAGCAAGCGAAGGGCTAATACAAAAACTGCAGTTTTTATTTTGCCGTGAACCATTTAACCCTTTATTTCACGAATACTCATTAAAATAAATAATGATATCATGAATATTATTTAGGTGAATTTTGATAATGATATATGACCACAGGAATTTTTGGCCATGGCAGAAACTATAAAATCAGATCTATATAATGCATAAGCAAAGAGAGAAGACTTTAATGAGATAGCTCCTGTGGGTCTACTCTGTTTGCAAAGGCATTAAAAGTCCTATCTATGGAGTAAAGGGTTTAAGTAACTTTTCAATATTAACCCATTCCCTCATAAGCTATTTTTAGATCCAACCCTTTTGAATAAATCTATCGAAAAGGAGCATTAACTAGAAAAAAGGAACATTTTAGAATTTTGTAGTTTTGAAACCATTGTGAAAAATAGAGCATTTGCTCCTAAGGAGCAAATGCTCTATTTATCACAATGGTTTCAAAAAGTGAATTTTACAGAGGCGGAGAAAGGCATATTTATGGAGGAAAGGGTTAAGTGATATTTATTATGGCACATAAAACCAGGGGTATTTTTGCCTTGGCAGATAATGTAGAATGGGATCTAAAAAAATATATAAGAAAACAGAGCAGACCCTGATAAGGCGAGTCTTGAGTAACTTGACCTCTCATCCAGTTTAAATCTGTTTGACAAGAAAATGAAGAATTAAAGTGCAATTTGAAAATGGAAGCTAATACAGTAACAATTTTACACTGGTGAAATTTAACCTTATAGAGAGACCTTTAAATTTGTCACCTCTCTACGACGGTCATTCAAACAAGAAAATTGTGTCTGTAAGACACAGCGATGATTTACACAGTTCCTGCCATGGTAACATATTCCTGCGTTCATTATGCTATTATAAAACTTCAGCTAATTAATATTTAGTCATTATTTCTTAACCCTTTCCTCCAGAAATATGCCTTTCTACGTCTCTATCATAACCACTTCTTGAAACCATTGTGATAAATAGAGCATTTGCTCCTATAGGAGCAAATGCTCTATTTATCACAATGGTTTCAAAATACAAAATTCTAAAATTTTACTTTTCTCTAGTATTATGCTCTTTTGGGGTAGATTCTTTCAAAGAGGTTGGGTCTAAAAATAGCCTATGGAGGAAAGGGTTAACATGAATATTTATCAGAGAAAGGGTTCAACAAATAAACAAACCAATTCATATCTAGGAGCAGATGTAAGAGCCGGAGATTTGCATTTGCGCACATTGGCATATCATTTGCGGATATTTTTTCCTTCGTTTGCGCACAAAAAAAGCTTTCATTTGCGCACAAGTTTTTACTATCAAATGCGCATGTGTATCTCTTCCGTTAGCCTATGTTAAACACTGTCAAATGTTAACAAATTGTAACATTGGTGTCCCTTGCTCACCACGGGGAGGTGGAAAGAGAATTTTAAACTGTCAGTGTATATATACAGTATAAAAATTTGTCGCAGATAATGCACTTTCTTTGTTTCAGAAATTATAAAATCCAATTTTCAACAACTGTAAGAATAAAGCCATAAAATAATTTAAAAAGTAGCGTGTGTGTAAGCCAGACCCATATGCTAAAGTGATTGGATTTAGAATCAGTTCAGCTTTGCCACACAATTCAAATAAATTACACAATACATGTACAATAAATAAATTTCTGTGCGCTTTTGACATGCTGAACTGTTGTATTTTCGTTCGCAAATGATATGAGGTTTTCGCCCGCTTTTGATATGCAATTATTTTTTGGTTTGTGCGCAAATGCAATTCGCCCATAAGAGCATATCTTACTGTTAAAATCCTGCCTTCATGGTCTCTGGCAATCAAGTTTAACTGTGGTAATCTGGCTATTTTCCCATTCTTCTCAACACTTGCAAATATTGGTCTGTCAGGGCAGTTCTCAAACTCTGGTCCTACAGTGAAACAGAAAATGAAAATAGCACACTAATAATAAAACCATTTATAGCCCATACAATATATATATTTGGGTATATGGTTTTGAAATGTTTTTGCATAGTACATTCATTGTTTATCATATTATGAAAATAATTTCTTAACATTTTATCACTTTTAACCCTTTTCCTGTTTCATATTTATTCCAGATTTCTTCACGTCATGAATATTAATGTTCAGAATCAATAAAAAAAAAATTCAGGCTTGTTTTCACTGTTGTGGAAACTGTATAATCAACTCTTTAAATTTCTATAAGCAAACAGAGCACAGCCTGATCAGACGGCTCCTGTAGGAGCAGTCTTATCTGGGCCTATTCTGTTTGCATTAATGTGTGAAAAGGCATTTATATGAAGGAAAGTGTTAAAGCTGAAGAGGCTGCTTCTGTTTTTGTAAATATTTCAGCTGATAGAGACCGATTTACCTGAAAGAGATGCCTTTCGATGCCTTTGCATACAGAGTAGATCTGGGTCTACAGTTTTTTGAAAATATATTAATTTGTGTCTATATAAAGAGTTATAACAAATGTACAACAAGAGGGCCATGATGGTCCTAAATCGCTCACCTGGTTACTATAGACATATGCATACACTGTATTTCTATGTAAAAATAAGTAAGCTTCAGATTAGGGCCAATATGAAACCAAGAGCCATAATTTTAGGCCTTGAGTTTCAAATTTGAACAATCTAAATAAAGGAACATTAGATGATGCTTCATATAAGTTTCAAAGTTCCGGGCCTTACAATTTCACAGAAGGAGATTTTAAAGATTTTCCTATGAAAAACTGATAAGCCAGGGGCGGGGCCATTTTGGTCCAGGGGTCATAATTTGAACAATCTTGGTAGAAAACCATCAGATGATAATACATACTAAATTTCAAAGGTCTAGGCCTTACAGTTAAGGAGAAGATTTTCAACGATTTTCCTATGAAAAACTGATAAGCCTCGGGCCGGGGCCATTTTTGGTCTGGGGGTCATAGTTTGAACAATCTTTGTAGAGGACCATTAGATGATGCTACATACCAAATATCAAAGGTCTAGGCCTTACGGTTTCAGAGAAGAAGCTTTTTATGAAAAACTGATAAGCCCTGGGGCGGGGCCATTTTTGGTCAAGGGGTCATAATTTGAACAATCTTTGTAGAGGACCAATAGATGATGCTACATACCAAATATCAAATGTCTAGGCCTTACGATTTCAGAGAAGAAGATTTTTAAAGATTTTCCTATGAAAAACTGATAAGCCCCGGGGCGGGCCATATTTCGTCCAGGGGTCATAATTTGAACAATCTTTGTAGAGTATCATTAGATAATGCTACATACCAAATATCAATGGTCTAGGCTTTACGGTTTCAGGGAAGAAGATTTTTAAAGATTTTCCTATGAAAAACTGATAAGCCCCATGGTGGGGCCATTTTTGGTCCGGGGGTCATGATTTGAACAATCTTTGTAGAGGACCATTAGATGATGCTACATACTAAATACCAAAGGTCTAGGTCTTACGGTTTCAGAGAAGAAGATTTTTAAAGATTTTCCTATGAGAAACTGATAAGCCCCGGGGCGGAGCCATTTTTGGTCCGGGGGTCATAATTTGAACAATCTTTGTAGAGGACCATTAGATGATGCTACATACCAAATATCAGAGGTCTAGGCCTTACGGTTTCAGATGAGAAGATTTTTAAAGATTTTCCTAAGAAAAACTGATAAGCCCCAGGGCGGGGCCATTTTTGGTTCGGGGTACATAATTTGAACAATATTTGTAGAGGACCAATAGATGATGCTACATACCAAATATCAAATGTCTAGGCCTTACGATTTCAGAGAAGAAGATTTTTAAAGATTTTCCTATGAAAAACTGATAAGCCCCGGGGCGGGGCCATTTTTGGTCCGGGGGTCATAATTTGAACAATCTTTGTAGAGGACCATTATATCATGCTACATACTAAATACCAAAGGTCTAGGCCTTACGGTTTCAGAGAAGAAGATTTTTAAAGATTTTCCTAAGAAAAACTGATAAGCCCCAGGGCGGGCCATTTTTGGTCCGGGGGACATAATTTGAACAATCTTTGTAGAGGACCATTAGATGATTCCACATACCAAATATCAAAGCTCTAGGCTTTGTGGTTTCAGAGAAGAAGATGTTTAAGTAAATTGTTGACGACGCACGACGCACATACGCACGACGCCGGACGCCGGACACTGCCCCCTCACAATACCTCAGTGCCAGGTGAGCTAAAAATGTAGATCTATACATATGCAAACAGAGCAAACCCTGATCAGATGGCTCTTGTAAGAGCCATCTGATCTGTGTCTACTCTTCTGCAATGGTGCCAAAGGCATCTCTGCGGAGTAAAGGTTTAACGCTTTCCTTCATAAAAATGCATTTTCATGCATTTGCAGAGTAGACCCAGATTAGACGGCTCCTATAGGAGCAGTCTTATCAGGGTCTGCTCTGTTTGCTTATGAAAATATATAGATATGATTCTGCAGTTTCTGCCAAAGTAAAAAAATGCTGTGTTCGTGTAGCATTATAAAAAATCAGGTATCAAATATTCATGATGTCATTATTTCTTACATGAATATGCAACAGGGAAAGGATTAGGAAAAGATTTTCCTTTGAAAACTGTAAACAGATGGTACATGGTATCATTACCCTTCTACCCTCTCACCGATTGTCATCTGCAAATATTGATGTCCGCTTCAACTATTAAAGTACATTTTTCTTCTATTTCTTTTCAAAACACAGTGTCAGAGTGTCAAACAATTTGGTTCTGAATTAGACACAAAGTTACTCCGAATCTCATCTGGATCCAAACTGTTTGTAAATATGATCACAAATTTATTATTTGTAGTGAAAGACATACAGCAGATGACATGTTTTTAATGTGACAGTTATTTCTTTTATTAAATGTTCAAACTCACCACTTTCTGCTGTTATTTCACCTGAAACATAAAGTTTATAAGTTTAAAGTAATAGTTTCAAGCACACATACAATATTTCATTTAACCCTTTACTCCATAAATATGCCTTTGCAAACAGGGTAGACCAAGATCAGATGGCTCCTCTAGGAGCCGACTGTTCAGGGTCTGCTCTGTTTGCTTATGAAATAATATAGATAATATATTCTAGTTTCTGCAATGGCCAAAACTTCCTGTATTCATTTACCATTAGGTAAAATTAATCTAATTAATATTCATAATGTCATTATTTCTTACATGAATATATATGGAGTAAATGGTCAGTGTATTTATACAATAAATGTGATTATTATAGTTACTCACAAGTGCTTGTCTTAGTATGTGATATAACATTATATAATCAAAACTACAACTATCATTAAAGGTGATGGAATAACCCCGCTCAGCTGCCTTGATCGCAAATCAAACAAGATTTGTGTCAAGTTGTACCACGGACAGACAGAAAGACCAACTGACGGACCACCACACTGACTCCTACTCAACTTTGTTCGCGGGGGTATACTATTAATGAATACTTTGACAAAGTTCATGGGCCCATAACTCTGACCAGCATTTGATTTGTGTCCACTATTTGACTACATGTATTGTGAATATTTTCAATGTAACATTATCAAGGAGTCATTCTCTGAAAAATCTACTTGTTATAATTTAAACTGTTTGTATAGGACACTGACAGTCCAAGAGATACCTTTTCTGCTAGTGTAAACCATACCTATGTATGTTATGATTCAAATGCATTCTGAACATTCTACATGATACATTCTGGCACATGATAAATAAACATATTAACCATAACCCTTTCCATCATATGAACACCTTTTCACACATTTTCAAATAGATTAGACCCAAATCCAATGGCTCCTACAAGATCAGGGTATGTACTGTTTGTTTTTGACATGATAAAAATCTGATTCTACAGTTTTTGTCAAAGCAAAAAAAAAATCCCATGAAAAGTTTACACTATAAAAATTCAGCAAATGAATTTTCACAGTGACATTATTTCTTACCTGAATATTAGACAGGGAAAGGTTTATAAAGTTTTTGAGAAATTCTCCTCAGCAGAAAATACGATCTACAGTAAAACCTCTCTATAACCGCCACTAAATTACATCAAATATTTTGTGTTAAAGGCAGGTGGGTGCTTAAAGCAATGTGAAAGCAAAACAGAACGCTCCTGTAGGAGCGTTCTGTTTTACTTTCACCTTGCTTTAAGCAGCCATCTGCCCTAAATACCAACTAATTAACACAATTTAGTGGCCGTTATAGAGAGGTTTTATTGTACATGTACTTCAATTCAAAGGTTAACACAAACTGAACTACAGCATGTCATTTGTCAACAACATATTTCATCATAATCACCTGCACATATCTTGCAACAGTGACCTTCCACATAAACCGGGTTTTCGTTGTTTGGACATTGTGTCACTGGACATGTGATGTTAACGCAGTGGAAGCCACCACTAACCTGGCACATACATTTCTGTAAAAACATATTTATACATTTCTATAACAAGGCCTTGTCTAAATATTAGCCAAATTTGTAACTTCAAGTTAGCAAAGGACAATTTCTTTAATAAATGACATTTCAATAACTATTTAGTTAACCCTTTCCCTCATATACCACACATTTTCACGCCTTTGCAAACAGAGTAGACACAGATTAGAGGGTTCCTATAGGAGCCGACGGATAAGGGTCTACCCTGTTTGCTTATGAAATTATAATAGATCTGAATCTGCTGACAAGGTGACATTTACAGGTGTCCAAGCTTACATGACAAGACAGAATGTCTGTCAAAACCTACCCCCACCCCACATTTCAGATTGCAGATGTTACGCATAAGTCTATAAGTCTGTGTCACTAGCTGCATCCCCTGAATAAGCATTCAGTACTTTTTGAGAAAAAAAACCCAGAAAAAGTGGGACGTACAGAATGATTTTAGGATGCACAGAAAATTGGGTGGACGGACAAACAAACCAGTCTCAACTATATATCTCTCTCAATTTTTTCAATAGAGTACATGAACCCACAAATTTTGGTAAATGTTTTACGATAGTTAGAGCTGGGAGGTATTATTGGTTTATTGGTATATCACGATACTCACAGGGGACAACACATATCAGGATATTTTTTTCACAAACCAATATTTCATGTGTTATATATCATGTAGTGTATCAGGATGTATTTCTATGCATCAAACTTCAAACAAATAAGTTTTAATCCCTACAAACCAGGTGATAATAATACAGTAAGTTGCTTAAAGCAGGGACAAATAAATACAGTCAGTTCCTTTCATTCTCCTCAGTTCTGAAAGCAAACACCTGACTTTAATACCACATAGTTATTGGTCACATTTAAGTTAATGAAAACACATTTAATAAACAACACTTTATTGCATTATAAAGATATTATTGTATTTTTAACCAGGAATAGCATACAGAAAATCACATTAAAAATATCGTGATATATATCGCAATATGGCTCTGAATATCACAATATATTGCAATACATTTTCCAGGGGTGATACCCAGCTCTAACGATAGTGCAAGAAAAACTTACAGTACAATTTAATGGTTGATATGAATCACCAGGCAGATATGCTTTACCATCCATATCAAAGCATTTTGCCTGAACTGGTTCCACACACGTCTTTTCGTATCCATCATAACAGCAAATAGAATCTCCCTGGCAGCCATTATCAGAATGGCACTGTTCCATTGCAGTGCCATTACACACCAGATCATTGTTCACGGGAGGACATGCTTCATTGTTTTCTTGATGATTACAAAAAATAGAAATGACTAATGTTAACCCTTTATCTGATAACTATTCATGTAAGAGATATCATGAGTACTTACTTGCTGAATTTTATAATGGTACAGTAAAACCTCTCTAAACCAGACATTAAATTTAGTATAAATATCGATGTTGGAGACAGGTGGAAGCTAAATACAGGTTGAAAGTCATGTAGAATGCTCCTAGAGGAGCCGTCTGATCTGCGTCTTCTTTGTTTGCAAATGCGTGAAAATGTGTTTATATGAGGGAAAGGGTTAATGCAGGGTGAAAGTAAGTTGCAGATAGCTCCACTAGGAGCATTCTACATGACTTTCAACCTGTATTTTATAAAGTATAGAAATAGATATTTCAAATTCCATTAGCAAACAGAGCAGACCCTGATCAGACGGCTCCTAGAGGAGCCGTCTTATCTGGGTCTGCTCTGTTTGCTAATGGAATTTGAAATATCTATTTCTATACCTTCTAAAATGGCTACAAAGTTCCACCTTCCATATTTCCTGATAACTATTTTGTCCATGAATAGTCAGTAGGTATTGAACTTTTAAATAAACATAGAACAGGGAAAGGGTTAAGCAGCCACCTGCCTAAAAGTATCTAAATTCTTCTCGAACTAGAATTCGAGTTTAATGGGATTTTACTGTACATACACACTGGCAGAAACTGTAGAATCAGATCTATATCATTACGTAAGCAAAAGTAGCAGACACTGATCAGACAGCTCCTGTAGTGGCCATCTGATCGGTGTCTACTCTGTATACAGGTGTTAAAAGATGTTTTCAGGAGACAAAGGTTAATGTGGATACAGAATCAGCTAAATACAGGAAATATGGTAATAATGCTAAATACACAACAGGAAAATAAATTAAATATAGTATTTTTACATTTAGCAGTGTAGGATAAGTTGTATTTTAACCCTTTCCTCCATAAATACGCCTTTCTACGCCTCTGTAACAGCCACTTCTTGAAACCATTGTGACAAATAGAGCATTTGCTCCATAGGAGCAAATGCTCTATTTATCACAATGGTTTCAAACTACAAAATTCTAAAATTTTCCTTTTCTCTAGTTAATGCTCCTTTTCAGTAGATTTATTCAAAGTGGATGGATCTAAAAATAGCTTATGGAGGAAAGGGTTAAGAGAAGGTGTAAAATATAAGTAACAGAGTAAACAGAGTACTAACATCAGTACCAGATTTTTAATGTGTGAACAAGGGATAAACTCTGCAGATATTTCAGATCAAGAAAGATGTTAATTGACAAAACTCGTCAGGATCCAAGCTATTCCAGACAAATCATTAAACGTATTCATGAAAAATTATAGAAAACAAGATGTGGTGGAAAACACTATGCCACCCGATTTTACCTTTGACCTTGATGTATGATCTTGACCTTAATAAGTCACCCCTAAAAATGTTCACCTCCATAAGTTGCACATGCAAGCCAAGTTTGAAGTATGTATATGCAATGGTTACAAATTATTGCCAATGTTAAAGTTGGGAACAAACCAAACAACTAACAGACAGACAGAACAAAAACAATATGCCCCCCCGGGGCTATCACTTCTGTAACACTATTCTTAACTCTTTCCTTCATATAAATGCCTTTCCATGCATTTGCAAATAGAGCAGACACAGATCAGTTGGCTCCTATAGGAGATGTCTGACCAGGCACTGCTCTGTTTGATAATAGTATATTATAGTTCTGATTGTGCGGTCTCTGCCTGAACCAAAACATACTGTGAAGGTATGCCTTCAGAAGAAATAAGTTAATAAACATTCATGATGTTATTATTCGTTCCATGAATGATAAACAGAGAAAGCTTTAAAATAGTTAAGCCCACAGATAATTAATTAACTAATTCTCCCATAGGCTATTTTTAGACCCAACCTCTTTGAATGAATCTACCGAAAAGGAGCATTAACTAGAGGAAAGGAAAAAAATAAAATTTTGTAGTTTGAAACCATTGTGATAAATAGAGCATTTGCTCCTAGAGGAGCAAATGCTCTATTCATCACAATGGTTTCATTAAGTTACTTTTATAGATGCGCAAACTTGCGTCACTAGGGGATAATGTGTTAAAGTACAAAATTCAAATACTGAAATTATTTATCCACCAATTAATCCAAACCCTTGGTTGTGACAACTCTCTTCGAGACCATTCAAAAGAGACTTTTACAGCGGTCACAAGATAGAATTTGGTGGAGAAATAATGTATTATTTTTAAAAAAGGTTTAGCGCTTATTCCATGAATATTCATGCAAGAAAAAGATTTAATGTCATGGATATTCATCAGATTAATTGCTATGAGTATACAAGCACATGAACACAGGAATAGCAAACAGAGCAGACCCTGATCAGAACAGCTCCTACAGTAGCCATCTGAACTGGGTCTACTCTGTTTGCAAAGGTATAGAAAATAATATTTATGAGAGCAGGGGTTAAATTAGAATTTTGCATACCATATTGGCACAGTTGACCCAGATAATTTCCAGTACATATGCATCGTGTGTGGACGCCATCTTTGATACATTCTCCACCATTCATACAAACACCAGAGCACTCGACTAAAAATCGAAACAAAATGAAAATTCTATTTTCACAATAAAATGGACATGATAAATCTTTGCTCCCAAGGCTAAAATAATTCACTACGACAAGACCCTTCTTGGAGCAGTTGCCATACCATAGGAGTATGCAACAATATGAAAATGAATATTTATGCATCAATTGATTTATGAATATTCATTAGGTCAGAGTGTTAAATGAAACTCAGTGCAAAAAGGTGAATGAATGTAAACTTGATTGTGTAAGAGCAAGAATATAATTTATTCAAAATTTTAATTATTAAATTTCAGTTTAAGAAATCGGCTTACAGTGGTTCAATTCTGAATCCTATCAATATCTGATGACAGACCTACAAGGCTACAATATCACTGAAGTTTGTTTTCTACATTATTCCTTTTCTCCATAAACACGTTTTTTATGCCTTCGTAAACAGAGTAGAACCAGATCAGATGGCTCCTATATGCTGTTTGCTTATGATATAATATACCGTAGATATGATACTACAGTTTCAACCATCCCCGTGTCCATGTGCTATTATAACTATTAATCTAATTAATATTTCATGATGTCATTATTTCTTTCCATAATTATATTCATGGCGTTAAGGGTTAATGAAAAGATTTATTTGCCATTCCTTTATATAATAGAAAATTTAATATACAATAACATTTATTCAATTTTTACCCTTTCCTAATGAATATTCGCATATAAAATAATGACTATATTAACCCTTTCCCTGTTCTATGTTGATTCTAAGTTTCAATACCTACTGAACATTTATGGACAAAATAGTTATTATGAAATATGGAAGGTGGAACATTGTAACCATTTTAGGAACAAAAACCCCAGATCTATCAAATTCCATTAGCAAACAGAGCAGACCCTGATCAGACGGCTCCTATAGGAGCCGTCTGATCTGGGTCTACTCTGTTTGCAGATGCGTGAAAACACGTTTATATGAGAGAAAGAGTTAACACTGATTAGCTAATTTTTTACAATCACCAGGCTGCAGCATTATGTACAACAGAAATTTTGACCATGATACAAAGTGTAGAGTCTGATCTATATTATATCATAAGTAAACAGGGTAGAGTAAACCCTTATCAGACTGCTCCTACAGGGACCATTCTGATCTTGATCTACTCTGATTCACTGATTGCTTACCAAATTATATAGATCTAATTCTATACTGCAAGTTTACACATGTTTATGATTTTACAGAGTAGACCAAGATCAGGTGGCTCCTGCAGGAGCTGTCTGATCAGTGTCTGCTCTGTTTGCTTTTGAATTATATAGATACGAATCTGCATGTAGTTTCTGCTATAGCCCAAACTTCTTCTGTTGAATTTGCTATCATAAAACTATTGACCTTTAGCCTGCTGAGCACATTATTTTTACAGAATTGTTCACCTACTTCATTTTCAAAATTCAAACTATAATCAATTTGTCTACCAAAATGCAATAAGGCTGTCAAACAGTTTGGATCCTGATGAGACGCTGAGCTACTGTTTGCATAGCAGACTAAAGATTAAGGTTATTAATACAATGTATTCTTATGTTTATATTCATGAAGTAAAGGGTTAACAGTTTTCTCCATGAATACGCCTTACTGTGTCTTTGCAAACAGAGTAGACCCAGATCAGATGGCTCCTATAGGAGCCGTCTAATCAGGGTCTACTCTGTTTGCTTATTGAATAATATGCATCAGATTTATATATAGTTTCTGCCAAGGTTAAAAAAAATACTTAGTTTAGATTCCATTTATAAACAATCAGCTAATAAATATTCATGATGTCATTATTCATTTAATGGATACTGAACAAAGAAAGGGTTAAAGTAATGTATGCACAACTTACAATGTTCACACTGGTTCCCTGAGTAGGCTTTAGATGGACATATGCATGTAGGTATCCCACTTATCATTTCACATCTCCCTCCATTCAGACAACCACCGTTACACACCACTGAAAAAAAATACATGTACCATTAAATGATTTTTTTTTCTGCCGATTATTGTTAACCCATTCCTGCATAGGCTATTTTTAGATCCAACCTCTTTCATTAAATCTACCGAAAATGAGCATTTACTAGAGAAAAGGAGATTTTCAGACTTGTGTAGTTTTGAAACTATTGTGATAAATAGAGCATTTGCTCCTGTGGAGCAAATGCTCTATTTATCACAATGGTTTCTTAAAGTGACTTTTACAGAAGCGTCAAATGGCGACAATATGCTGGAAGGGGTTAATTGCAAAATTTGCAGTCTGTTTAAATTTTCATTTTTGCATTTTACCTTCCCCTTTTGTTCAACATTATCCCTCATATAAACCCCCTTTTATGCCTTTGTATACAGAGTAGACCCTGATCAGATTTGGCTCCTGTAGGAGCCATCTTATCAGGGTCTGCTCTGTTTGCTTACAGAATTAAATCTAACAGTTTTCATCAAAGCACAATTTTCCCTTGAAAATCTTACATTATAAAAATTATAAATATTGAGGGAATGAAAATTCATGAAGAGATCAATTCATGCATAAATGTTCATTAGGGAAAGAGTTTAAGTCAGAGCTTCAACCAGCATGAACCCTGACGAATGACAAATCAAAATTGTTTGCATAGGTAATCACAGATTTGTTATTGGTAGTGAAAGAGTTTCCTCTCCATTCAAATTTTAATCTGGTCAGAAGAGCCTGAGAGTTGGATGTTAATCTACTCTGTTTGCATATGGTGTCAAAGGGCATCTTTATCTGGTAAAGGAAAGAAAGAGAATCATGCCTCTTTACAGTTCATTCCTTGCACTTTTAATGCCATGTATTGTTGTCTGAAAAAACTGTATGCATATTTGTGTGTACAGTAATCACCTTCTAAATGGGAATTCTAGTAGAGAAGAATTTAGATACGTTTAGGCAGGTGGCTGCTTAATGCATGGTGAAAGTCATGCAGATCACTCCTCTAGGAGCTTTCTGCATGACTTTCACCTTGCATTAAGCTGCCACCTGTCTCCAAGACCGATATTTATACTAAAATGAATGTACAGTTTAGAGGGGTTTTACTGCATAAGACTGTTCGGGATTTTTACCATATTCACATCTTTGTCCACTGAAGTTAGGCCCACAAATGCATACACTTGGGTCTACATCTGACACCACTCCATCATTTTCACAGTTCATCACCGACTCTTTTGAGACTGAAAAAAACAACAACAATTTTTAACAATTTACTTGATGAATATTTGAACTATTGTATTAAAAAATGGAAATCTATTGCCATGGCAAACATGAAATATATCACATAATAGCAACCAGAGCAGAACCTGATCAGAAACCTCATAAAGGAGCCATCTGCGCTATGTATATGGATAAACACAACAGTCAGGAAAACCTCATTCCCTCATAAGCTATTTTTAGATCCATTCTTCTTGAATAAATATACCGAAAAGAAGCATTTACTAGAGAAAAGGGAAATTTTAGAATTGTGTAGTTTTGAAACCATTGTGATCCATAGGAGCAAATGCTCTATTTTTCACAATGATTTCAAAAAGTAACCTTTACAGAGGCATAGAAAGGCGTACATGTATTTAACCCTTTCCTTCATAAATACGCCTTTCTACGCCTCTGTAATAACCACTTCTTGAAACCATTGTGATAAATAGAGCATCTGCTCCTATAGGAGCAAATGCTCTATTTATCACAATGGTTTCAAATTACAAAATTCTAAACCTTTACTTTTCTCTAGTTAATGCTCCTTTTCGGTAGATTTATTCAAAGTGGTTGGATCTAAAATAGCCTATGAGGGAATGGGTTAAGGAGGAGAGGGTTATCAAGTACAGGCATATAACAGTTCATTATTTTCTAAACTTGTAGCACTCTATGCATCATACATTGTATATCTGTTTCAAACTGATTGGTTCCTTATCTGGATCCACACTGTGCCCATATAAATTAACCCTTTACTCCATGAATACTCGTGTAAGAAATAATAATACCATGAGTAGCATAGCTGAATTCTGTGTGACAGGAACTTTTGACCATGGTAGAAGCTGCTACAGTAGTTGTCTCATTTGGGTTTACTCTGTTTACAAAGGCATTAACCCTTTTCCTGTTCTATGTTTATTACAAATTTCATTACCTACTGAATATTCATGAACAAAACAGTTATAATGAAATATAGAAGGTGATACATAGCAGCCATTTTAGAAAGTAAAGAAACAAATCTATCAAATTCTATTAGCAAACAGAGCAGACCCTGATCAGATGGCTCCTCTGTTTGCAAATGCGTGAACACACATTTACATGAGGGAAAGGGTTAAAGTTGTATTTATGGAGTAAAGGGTTAATAGAGACAGAGACAAAGAGATATACTTAAGATAAAAAAGGAGTGAGTGAAGTGAAAAAGTGAGAGATGCACCAATGACGAAAGACAGATAGTGAGAAGGAAAACAGAAAGAGTGAAGGGATAATCTTTGTGTGGGAGAAAAAGGAGATAGATTTAAGAGGAAACAATGAGAGAGAAAGACTGATAAAAGGGGGTAAAAGATAAATAATGTATGTGTCACAGTGTGTTTATGTGAGAGACAGAGATAGAATAGAAAGATTATGTATTTAGAGATAGACAGAGATTGATAGAGAGAGAGAGAGATATATGTACAGACAGAGACAGAGATGGAGGGAGAGAGGAAGAGAGAGGGAAAGAGACAAAGAGGTTAGAGACTGTATGTTTGAAAACCTTTGCAATATCCATGTTCGTCTCTGGTAAAACCGTCGCAGCAGCCTAGTGATATGCACTTGAATACTTGGCATGGAACTGTAGTCATTTTATAACGTAGTCTGGAAAAAAAAACCCAGAAAGATTATCATACTGGTAATTACCATTAATATCTGCCTTATCTGGACAGAACAAAAAGCGCAAATCCAGATCAAATTGCTTCTGAAGGATCAGTTTGATCAGGATCTTCACTAGTTG
Source organism: Azorinus chamasolen (assembly GCA_963576725.1). Lineage (NCBI taxonomy): Eukaryota > Metazoa > Mollusca > Bivalvia > Cardiida > Solecurtidae > Azorinus > Azorinus chamasolen. The sequence goes on from OY755244.1 coordinate 53,399,440, forward strand.
TACTTTACAAGAACATGTATCATCTAAAGTTTTGCATTCAGCTTGAACTACTTCCTTCATACAACAGCTTTTTCACTCATTTGCAAACAGAGTAGACACAGATCAGACGACGGCTTCTGTATTAGGATCTGCTCAGTTTACTTATAAAATTATAACATATATGACTACAGTTTTCTACCAATACCTAAAGAGGCATGAATGCATATGAAATAATAAAAATCGCAGTTTATAAATATTGATCTCATTATTTCTTACATAAATTTTCAACATGGAAAGGGTAAAAACCTGAGCTACAGATAAAGGTGCATACCCAAATACTAAAATTGTCATTTCATCTCTTCAAGACAACTCTAATGAGTGGTCACAGTATAGGGTTTGGTGGAAAAATAAAGAAGCTATTCTTGAAAATGTTTAAAATTACGCATCTTATCTGGACCTCTGGTGAAAAATTAGGGTAGAGGGAATATAATGTGTCCAAATCTTTATGGTACAATTCTACATCATAGCTATAATTTCATAATAGAAAAAAGTCTGAATTTAGGTGATATATTAAGAAACTCTACATTTCCTAAGAATCCAACCTGTTTGAAAATCTGATCTCTGAAAAACTGAAGCGGATGACAATTTTGCAGGAAAAAATAAAGTCATTAGCAGACACCATGTTCAATGTCATGAAACTGAGTAATGGTTTTAAGGCAGATGAGACATCTTGTTCTCTGTGATCCAGACATTTTGCCTGTCAAGGAGAAAGCTTATGCTTAATTCCAAAGTGCAATCTGATTATCGTCTGTAAAACTGTTGTCAGCTATAAATTTCCCATTTATTTTTTTTAGAAATATGAACAAATCGCCAGACAGATACTAATGAGATGTCAATATACATCTGGATCTACAGATATGACTGAAACACAGTAGAACCTGTCTTAAGTGGCCATCTAAAAGAGGTTCAATTATGGGTCTGTAAGCAGGTGGTAGCTTAATGCAGATCAAAGGTAATGCAGAAAGCTCCTATAGGAGCTTTCTGCATTAATTTTGCACTGCATTAAGCAACCACCTGCTTTTTAAGACTCATATGTTCAATAAATGAATGACAGCTTAACCCTTTCCTCCATAAATACGCCTTTCTATGCCTCTGTAAAAGTCACTTTATAAAACCAATGTTATAAATAGAGCATTTGCTCCTATAGGAGCAAATGCTCTATTTATCACAATGGTTTCAAACTACAAAATTCTAAAATTTTACTTTTCTTTAGTAGTTTTACTTTTCTACTTTTGGGTAGATTCATTCAAAGAGGTTGGGTCTAAAAATAGTCTATGGAGGAAAGGGTTAAGACATGTTCTATTGTAAATGATTTGCATAGGTTCTCACAAGTTCTCAGGCTCTGCAGCATTTGAAAAGTAAAACAAAATACAAGTCATGATACTGGCTGAGAATATATCTTTCAAACTGAAGAAGAGGAAGGAAGAATTTCAAGCAAATGATTTGCACCTGAGAACATGCTGGCTATTCAGTCACGGCAGTCTGAATCTTCAATAACAACAGGATGGCCATTCAGTCAAGACAGTCTCATTTGGTGGAGCCAGAGACATACATACAGGTGGATCGTTTCTGGAATTTGTTTTGCAGATTTGACCAGAGAAAAATAATTTGTGAATCAAATTATGCAGATTATATTCAGAAGGCTCCTGATGGGAAGCATTGACACTGTATCACCCACAGGGGTAAGACACGTTTGAGTCTCAAACGTGTCTTACCCCTGTGGTCTCACCCATAACACTGGACATAATGGGGTTGATGTTTTTAAATCTGGGTCACTGCTCATGACCAAAACTTACTGACAGTTTGCGCTGGATGAATAATCACACTCCATCTTGAACACAACGCATGTGGTGTTCTGTGACCTCAGGTCGTAACACTCGTGTGTCAATGGATCCTCTGTCGGGCATGTGCCACCGTAACCATTATGTTTACCTCCGCTAAAAAGGGATTGAACAATTGTTATAATAAAGTGCTATCTTAACTCATTCACAGCTACGCAATGTCATCTGCAAAATTTGTCATCAGAAATAATTTTCTACTTCTTAAAATCAAATCTCCTATTTTCTTTCAACAGAAACATACATACAAAGTAGAGTAAAACCTCTCTATAATGGCCACTAAATTAAATCAAGTATTTGGTATTAAATGCAGGTGGCTGCTTAAAGCAAGGTGAAAGTAAAACAGAACGCTCCTGTAGGAGCGTTCTGTTTTACTTTAACCTTGCTTTAAGCAGCCACCTGCCTTAAATACCAACTAATTAACACAATTTGGTGGCCGTTACAGAGAGGTTTTACTGTATATGTCAATATATATGTTTCAAGAAACATAATCAAAACATCAAACAGCTAGACCTACAGTAGTTTATATCCTGATGAGACATATTACTCGGAGTCTCACCTTGATCCAATTTGTTGAATGAATGAATGAATGAATGAAAGACTTTATTTAAAGAGGGTTACCCGGTTAGTCAACAGACTAATCTACCCCAGGGCCCTCTAACACAAGCATTTCATACAAAATATTTGACAACAGAAATATAATAAGAATATCTGTAATTTAAAAGACAGGACAGAGTAGCCATATAATCCACATTTTAATCGATTAAAACAAACCGAATGCGAATACTAGTGTAACAGGACTGGTGAAAAACATGCAGCCAGACCGGGGATCGAACCCGGGACCCTCACTTACAAGGCGAGTGCTCTAACCACTGAGCTACCCGAACCGCTTACTGTCTTTCACCCAGTACCTGTACCCGGCCTGTCACACTACTCCCCCTTTTTCCCTGAGATTCTCGCCGAATCTGCAGCAGAAATCATGGGCGTGCACAGGGTCCGATTTTCAAGTTGGGCGCCAACTGTAACAGGACTGGTGAAAAACATGCAGCCAGACCGGGGATCGAACCCGGGACCCTCACTTACAAGGCGAGTGCTCTAACCACTGAGCTACCCGAACCGCTTACTGTCTTTCACCCAGTACCTGTACCCGGCCTGTCACACTAGTTTGAAAAAGTGAAATATGGCATTATAATACCAAGAAAAGAAACTTCCACAGAAATTGTCCAATCTGGGATTACTCAATTCTTAGCCTCATGTACATACTCTGTACAGTCATTTAACACATGAAAAAAATCATAGTGATAGATATTAGAAAACCTATTCACAAAACTGGTTTATAAGTAATCACAGATTCGGCGTTTGTAGCGAAGGGCATTCTGTTAACAGGGGCGTATAGTTCGATTTTGAGCGCTGAGCCGTGACTGCACTTTTCTATTTATAGAAGTTGCAACCATTCTAATTTATGGGTAAGTGGACAATGGTTGTCACAAGAAGCTCGTAGCAATCGTGCAGTATTAGTAAATCTATATACAGTAAAACCTCTCTATAACGGCCACTAAATTAAATCAAGTATTTTGCATTAAAGGCAGGTGGCTGCTTAAAGCAAGGTGAAAGTAAAACAGAACGCTCCTATAGAAGTGTTCTGTTTTACTTTCACCTTGCTTTAAGCAGCCACCTGCCCTAAATACCAACTAATTAACACAATTTAAAAATTAAAAATAAACCGTCAAAACCAAGGAGAAACGTCAAGGCGACAAGGTTTAAAGACTACAGTGCAAGCAATATAAGAAAATCAAGTATGCAACAACACAAAAGGGCTGGCAGTCCCAAATAGCAAGACCCCTCAATACAGGAATTCATTCTTTGTAAACACTGCGATACAGTGGAATAGACTACCGAACAGCATCGTGCATGCTGATTCCGTAGAGGCTTTCAAGACAGCCCTACGAGATCATCGCCAGAAATAAAGGCGACTCTTCTCACCCGTCGTGTAAAAGCCTTATAGGATTCTACGACGTATATATACAGATACAGAATTTAGTGGCCGTTATTTTGAGGTTTTACTGTATATGCTTATTACTTGTCTGTATAACCACAGGTAACTCCAACATACATGGTTTGTGACGCGTTTTACCTCAACGGGTGGACTGGTCCTAAAGGTCACAGCTCACGGGTCAAAATCGAACTATACACACTTACGCACGTGCGTAACATCTATATGAAATATGAACACATCACGGTCATATGGGGAAAATCTAAGGCTAAGGGGAGTAGGCTTTGACAACAGTCAGGCATTTAAAATTTTATCAATAAATCACAAAAATATGAGTAGATCTATAGTATATCATATGTGGAAAATAGATAGAGCTCTCTATATATAAACACCAGGAATGCGACGTCTCCAGACCCCAAAATGACAATCCGACCGCTACATACGCCAACGAAACATTCATATGTGAGAGCAACGAACGCCAACTCCGCGCGGAGATCGAATTGAACAAAGTTACCGTGACAATCCATTAGGGGAAGTAACTCTACCAATAAAAATTCAACATTCAAATTTTCCCGCTTGTCCAATATTTCAACACTACGCAGAGTTACTTCCCCTAATAGTTTTTCCCGATTACACCGCCGCAGTCTTAATTAGAATCTAGTATAAACAAAATACAAATACAAATTTTATTTATAGTCGGATGACATTTAACAAATAACATAAGCTATGTATAGCTTTTGACCGACTCGAGCATTTGCAAACAGTGTAGACCTAGATCAGACAGTTCCTATAGGAGTTGTCTGATCGGCGTATTTTTCTGTTTGCTTTTCGCATGATATATATCTGATTCAACAGTTTTTGTCATATGTAGTAAAATATTCTAGAAATCTTTACTTCATAATGATTCAGCTAATAAGTAGTCATGATGTCATTATTTCTAACATGAATATTCAAACAAGGAAAGGGTTAAACCGAAAATCTCCCAGTGTCTTTCATGAATTTATGAACTGTTTTACTATCAAAATATTTTCATCATATGTTAATGTATCTCGGCCGGAAAGCAATATAGATGTATTTAATGGATGAAACGGCCTTGTTGAGTTGAAACGTACAATTCTTTCACGATAAAACTGTTGACACTTAAAGAAGAAATGTTCTGCGTCTTATATTTGCTTACAACAGCTGCAGTTTTGGATTATCTGCAATATCATTTTTTAAAAAGTGCTACATTGGTTTCTCAGGCGTGCGTGTAGAATTGATCGATATATACCGACTACCATAATAGAAGTAAGCAGGTATTCTGGATCGGGTTTGTTATAAATTAGATTAAACAGCGAAGGGTGCGGATAAATTATCTGTGTTTCTTAAAGATTGGTGTCTCTCAGACTGATTCTGGGGCAAGATTTCTTGTAAATATTCAGGTAACATATTGTGTGTCCCTTTTTACATAAAACATAATTTTCTTGACTCACGACGTATTTGTAGTGATTGCCAGCCACATTCAGTATACAGTTTTTCAATTGCAACTAATCTCGTTAAGCCAGTAACAATGCGAGCTGCGTCATTTTGTAACTTTCTAAAGAATCTGAAAGATGCAATGAACTTCTGAAGAATATTCGAGGATTGGTCTTACATTGGAAATATATATTTGGTTTAAAGCTTGTCTATTTAACGTAAATTTCAATATTCTCATCAAACCTATTCCTTTAGATGCAAAATTTAGAATATTTCTATGTGTTGATCTCATCGTCCATTCGCGCCAAGTGTTATACCAATAATATTGTGATTATCCACGAAGTCTAAAGTAGTGCCCTCAAAGCACAGTTTTGGCAAGGCTTCGTGTTTTCTTAGTGTAAAAACATGGCTTCTGTTTTAGCAGGATTAAACTTGACTAACCATGTTTTGACCCATAAAGAAATAGTGTTAAGGTCGTAATTGATAAAACCCTCTATGTCATAAGTCGAAGAAGCTGAACAGTAAAGGAGCCCTCTCATCTAGGTCTACACGGTTAGCAATGGACAATAGTGACTCGTGTCCCGCACTGTAAGGATTAAACCTTATCCCGCTAACCGCGACCTGATGCACGTTTGCAAACAGATTAGATCCAGATAGGACACCAAGTAACTCAGCATCTCATAAGAAATTCAAGCTGTTAAAACAACGTTCCTTTGCGTGTTTTTTTCATGTTAGTTACCTTATTTCTAAGTTTCTTTTAATTGTTCCAGTCGTACATTTTACCAGATTTCAAAGCAATTGGTTTTTGGCGGTCTATTCTCCTACAAAATAATTTCAAATTGGAATTGAACCAAGGCTTATCATCTTTTCTAACTAAAATGTTCTTCGAAGGAATACATAAGTTCCCAAAGCGTATAAAAGTTTCCGTAAAACATCTACATGCATCATTTACAGTACCTTTAGTTAGGCAATCCCAATTAAAATACGATATAAAGTCCTTTAATTGTTCAAAATTTGCTGTTTTATATATCCATATAAATTACTATGAAATTTGATATGAAAATGGTTGAGATATCAATGTAGCGTTACGGTCACTTATTTCCCTCGGAACAGTAAAAAAAACAAAAAAACGTTGTTCCAGTCGTACATTTTACCAGATTTCAAAGCAATTGGTTTTTGGCGGTCTATTCTCCTACAAAATAATCTCAAATTAATTTTGGAACAGTAAGAATATCAGATGTATTAAATGGCATATCAAAAGGAATTAATATTTGATCAAGAAGAGCATGCCTCCTTGTTGATTGCATAATGACATTTTGCATCTAGTTAGTGACAATAACTTGTTTCAAATTTCCAAATCGAGGATTGAATAAATCTTCATTAAGATCTCCTACTATAATAATTTTGCTCGATTGTACGTATGCTTTTTTCAATATTTAAGCTGAGTCTATTAAAAAAGTATCTATCAGCAGTTGTAGGACTATAAAATAGTCCCAATAAATATTCTTCACCTTTATTCCTAATTTATATCCACAATGATTCGTTACAAAACCGTTTCAAATCAGGCTTGCGATAATGTATAATACTTTTAGACAAATAAATGAGAAGCCCTCCTCCGTGGTTTGTCCGATCTTTTCTGTATAGCACACCATAGAAATCCGACAGCATTAAATCACAAGATCTAAAATATTACAGTCTAAATGAGTTTCAGTAAAACATAGGATACCAAAATCTAGTAACGAATCCCTGATGAACTCAAGCTTATTTCTTATACTTCTAATATTTAAATGCAATACTGTTGTTGAGCTAAAGTCTTTAGAAGGTGGTCCTGGATTTTTCTCTACGTCACCTGATTGTAACAACAGTAAAATGATAACAAGAGTAAAATATCACGAGTACATAGTTTCGTTCAGAAAAGGATTTAAAACCTTCAATGTTCTTTTATAGTGAATAAACATTTGTTTTAGCAAAATAAGCATGCTATATACATATTCCATTACTGGGATCTTGGTGTAATATCTGCTGCTTATTGCTTGACATCTGCAGTAAAACAGACCTATGGAAGATCCCCAGGCATTTAAATCATTACCCATGGGGCAATGAGAATATCAAGACACTAAATGCATATGGAAAATCTTCCACGAAGTCTGCTCTACTACAAAACACATAACATATTTCCTCTGTCGTGTTCAGACCGTTCAAAAACATTCAAAAAGTAAAGTGTGTCCGTCTGTGAACATAGACAAGAAATAGAAGAATAGAGATTATAGAGACATTTGAAATAACAAAACATAACAAAAGTAAGTATACATTGAGCTATTTACAAAAATAGTAGTATGATAAAACACCATAGATTTTCGGAGAGCTCGAGAGAGACCAGGCTCACATATGTGTGGATTGCTTAATAGATGTATATGTTGTCAATTAAACCGGTTTGGATCTACTTGAGAGGTTGTGTTACTCGATTTCCGAGTTGGATCCAAACAGTTTTCATCCCCCATGACTTGCACTAAAGAATACCACATCCAACATACCACATACATTTTCAGTTTCGTCCGAACTTGATCTGGCTGCCATTGACAACAACCTAAATACAATTATAATAAAATCTGGTCCTAATTCTTGAATCTGGTCCTAATGCTAGGGAATGCTAGGTGTCTTAAGGGCATGGCAATCCCCGCATCCTTCCCTAGGAATAATTATACCCCGCAAACGAATTTTGAGAAGAGCTTATGTAGGAGTCGGTCGGTTGGTTAGTCTGTCTGCCTATCTGTCCGTGGTACAACTTGGTTGAGTACACTTATTTACATAACTTTTTAGATAAAGCTTTGAATCTTCACACACTTGCCTACCATCACAAGTTGCATCTGTACGCAAGAGTAGGCCTACATACCTCTGTCCAAGCATTTTGGCAGAAGTATGGCCCTTTTTATTTTAATTTTCTTGGTTAAGGTTTTTGTTAAAGTCCACTTATTTTCATAACCCTGTGAGATAAAGCTTTGAACACTTGTTCACCATTACAAGTCACCATTACAAGTTTCTAGTCAAGAGTACACATCTCTGTTGAGCATTTTGACAGAATTATGGTCCTTATTAAACCAGAAAATTGTGGTTAAGGTTTTGTTTGATTTGTGGTCAAGGCAGCTGAGCGGGGTATTCCTTCACCTTTAGTGATAGTTCTACTAGTAGTTGTTTCTAGAATGTGTAGGTGAAATCGTGAAGCTATTTGGACAAGATCACTGGCTAGATACTAAACTATTAAGCGCATACTATCTAACATCTATACATAAATTTGCCATGGCAAAAACTTGTGTACGTAACTGAAGAAAACTGAGATATAATAATACATGACAGAAAATAATTCAGTGTACTTAACCCTTTCCCTGTTCTATGTTTATTCCAAATTTCAATACCTACTGAATATTCATTAACAAAAGAGTTATAAAGAAATATGGAAGGTGGAACATTGTAGACATTTTAGAAAGCATTGAAACAGATCTATCAAATTATATAAGCAAACAGAGCAGACCCTGATCAGACGGCTCCACTAGGAGCAGTCTGATCTGGGTCTACTCTGTTTGCAAATGCGTAAAAACACGTTTATATGAGGGAAAGGGTTAACTGAAATATGCGTATAACCCTGTATACGAGTATACACATTAAAACAACAAATATTAAACCTTCTCTGTTTTATGTTTATTCCAAATTTCAATACTTTCTGAACATTCATGGACAAAAAAGATATAATTAAACATGTAAGGTGTAACATTGTATCGGTTTTAAAAAATAAAGAAACAGATCTATCAAATCCCATTAGCAAAAGAGCATACCCCGATCAGGCGGCTCTATGTCTACTCTGTTTGCAATTGCGTGAAAAGCATTTATATGACCGAAAGGGTAAGTAGTACGTGGATGTGGCGGGTAGATATAGAAATGAAGACATTCAGGCAAACTAAAATGTGTTGCTCAACCCCCCCCCCCCCCCCCAAACTATCCGCTCACTTTTTACTCGTATATAGAAGGACATCGAGGAATTCCATTATCGACGAACAAAGATTTAATTACAACCAATAGTATAACGTATTACCAAACTCTGGCGGTATATTTGAAATCTTTGAAAGGTCGTCTGCTGTCAAATTTGAGGAGGGCAATATGTTTGTGAGATCGACTGACACGAATATCACACATATCTCAGATGGGGTCGCTTCTGTCTAGGACGAGGTCGCCCAAGGCCACCCCGTTCTATGACATTATCAAGGTCAAGGTCATAGCCAAGGTCATCCCGTTTTAGGACAGGTTAAGGGACAGCCACAACCAGTAGAAGTGCAAATGCAGGGTAAATACACCACTACTACTAATCCAACATCAACAGAACATGCTAATTAGACATAAAGATAATTGAATGAAAGATAATTAAAACATACATGCTTTAGCATTTTAATTAAATCGATTTTATATCTCTATTCTAGCACTAATTTGTAATATATTCTAATCTGGTGTGTATTCCGACGATTGTTAATAAGGTTCTGTACATTTCGCACACGATTGATATATAGAACATGTCTATCAAAGGATCACCAGTATCAGTATGATTATATATGAGGGCTTAACTTCTAGTGTTATGGATACGAGTCCATTGTGAAAGCAAATCTCCGGGAAACAGTCTTTTTTCCAGGTTCTTTTTCAACTTCCATATGGGCTCCAAGCGTCGCCAACCCAGATTTTTCACAAATGAATGTTTGTTACAGAAGTTTGCTTACTGAAAATTTTGATTCTGGCGAGGCTTGGGGCCCATGTGAAAATTGATCATAAACAGGTAAAAATACAGGAAAAACTCAAAATTACAGGGATAAGGGTACATTTGGACCACCAAAAATCAGGATAAAATGCAATTATATCATTTTATTCTTATACAGTGATGAAAATAAGATATTACACTTCCAAAATAATAGCAAACTCTTTCTCTAAAAATCGGTTTATGTTTTTATCAATTATTTCTTGGGTCATATATAGAGCCTTCGTGAACCTTGTCCTTTAAAAGTGTCGTCTGCAATAATAATTTCATATTAAAAGGCGGCATCTGACCTGGGACTGCACAGTTTTCAATGGCGTCACCAGGCGACATTGGCGCCGAAAGAGCTAATTAAACAAGCACATTTTGTTTTAATATTTAGCCTTTGATTAAAGTTTTACCTACACAAGACTTAGTTAACGTAAGCCAAATTGTAGAAGTCAACGTAAGCCAAATCGTTTTTTCTACAAACATTTATTCTAAATATCAAACACTGAGAAGTGCCGAAAGAGTCACGTCTGTTTCATTTCATTTGTTTCAGTTGTAGCTTTAGCTCAACTGAGAACGAAGTGCTCAATTGATCTATTTTGATAGTGCTTGCTCATTGTGAACTATTTTGATATATCCGTTGCCATGCGTCGTCTGTCGTCAACAATACACTTAAACAATATCTCTTCTGAAACACTAGGATCATTTATGACCACTGGAGTAGTCATAGTGAGGTTCTCTTTCAATTTAGCCGTAAGGTAAAATTCAAGCAGAACTCTGTCTGCCATGGCAACAAGAAGAAAAAATATCCGCTCGGCCGATTTCACTGTAATTTGGTAGAAATTATAGTTATGTGACCCGATACCAGCCTTGTTCAAGCCATTTTGTTTTATTTTAAAGCATGGCTGCCAGGGGTGGAATTAACTTTCCTTAAATAGTAGTGGCGGGAATTTTAAAATTCGTATTTCTTTGAAAACCACTGGGAAGGTTTCACTATAATTTGCAGGAATGACCCGTAGGTGACCCCTTACCAGATTTTTTCAAACCGTTTTGATTCGTTAAGACATGACCGCACAAGGCGGTGCTAATTTTCTTTATATTGCTATAGAGGAAGTTTAAAAAAAATATCCTGTGAAAATTAGAAATTTGGCGCTGAAAGGGTTAACCCATTTCCTCCTGCTGACGTCTTTTGTTCAAAAAGTATATACAATTAAAAACAAATTCCACTTTTCTAGTAAATGCTCCTTTTCAATAGATTTATTCAAAGAGATTGTTTCTAAACAAATAGTCTAGAAGGGAAGGAGATAACACAAAAGTAAGAACATTGAAAATTAGACTTGCTGCAGAAGATACATGTTGCAGACGACAGTGCTTGGTAAGGTAGAAAATTAATCAGCACAGACATATTATATTCAATCAATCATGGAATCGTAAACATAGCAGAAACCTAAGCCGTATTCATTTCACATTTCCTACAGCAATTATTAAAATGGTATACAGAATAACCTGTCTTAAGTGGCCATCAAAAATATGTCTAATTATGGACCTGTAAGGCAGGTGGTAGCTTAATGCAGGTCAAAAGTAATGCAAAAAGTTCCTATAGGAACTTTCTGCATTACTTTTGCCCTGCAGTAAGCAGCCACATGCTTTTAAAACTCATATGGTCAATAAATAAATGACCGCTTAAGACAGGTTCAACTGTTGATTGAAAATGAAACATTTATAACTATTTGCCCGATGTTTAGCCTTTATAGCATGCTACGAGAGACCATGCAGCCTCAGCATTTGCAGACAGTTTGGATACACGTGCGACACTGGGTGACTCGACTTCTGATCAGGGTCTAGACGGTTTGACACACTAGCCGTGTGTTGTTGTTTTTCAGAAAATGTGCATATACAGTAGAACCTGTCTTAACCTATTACCTCATAGGCTATTTTTAGATACATCTTCTTTGAATAAATCTACCGAAAAGGAGCATTAACTGGAGAAAAAGGAAACAGTTAGAATTGTGTAGTTTGAAACAATTGTGATAAATAGAGCATTTGCTCCTATGGGAGTAAATGCTCTATTTATCACAATGGTTTCACAAAGTGACTTTTACAGAGTCGTCGAAAGACGTCAATATGAGGGAATTGGTTAAGCGGCCATCAAAAAGAGGCCATGTAATGCAGGTGGTAGCTTAATGCAAGTCAAACATAATACAGAAAGCTCGTATAGATACAGGAGCTTTATGGATTACTTTTGCCCTGCAATAAACAACCACCTGCATTTTAAAGACTCCTGTGTTCAATAAATGCATGTCCGCTTTAGACAGGTTCTACAGTAAATCAAAAGGGAAATCAGCAGCTGACATTTTATACCTTTGAAGTTCAAAAAGGCTAAAGATGAAACCTCTTTCATAATAAATGTCACAACGTATCCATGTTAACACCTTTCCTTATATAAGCACATTTTCAAACAGAGAAGGCCCAGACCAGACAGTCCCTGCAGGAGCTGTCTTATCAGGGACTGCTCTGGTTGATTAGGGAGTAATATAAGATATCTGATTCTACAGTGTTTGTCTAACCCCAAAATACCCATGACAATTTTACATTATAAATGATCAATTCAAGTATAAACATTCTTTAGGGATAGGGTTAAGAAACAGAACAATAAAACAATATTAAAATATTTCGTGATATCTTGGTATATTGTTATAGTAATTTCGCAAAGTCTGAAAAGCGATTCAGGCAACCTGATTGGATTTAAATTTGATCCCAATTCAGATTTATATTCCTTTGACAACTTGTTTATGAAAAGTTTTACTATACATGTATCTGGTAAAGCGTATTGCCATGTTATCTTCATACGTTTCAAAGGCCTTTACCACGTCAGAGGTCCAGATAAGATGCGTAAATTTAAACATTTTCAAGAATAACTCCTTTATTTCTCCGCCAAACCAGTATAGGGTTTGGAGGAGAACTGACGTTTTAGTATTTGGGTATGTATTTATCTGTATTTATCGGTAGAAAATGTCCAATTCAGATTTCAAAGCAGAAAAAAATCACGATGCATATCAGGCATTGTGCGGACAAACATTTACTCAGAAAACTAAAAGTTAAATAATTTGCCCTGCGACATAGAGACACAGTGTAGACTCAAACCAGAGGCTTCCCAAAGAGCATTCTGGTCATTCCTATTCCAATTAAAGTGAACTAAATTTCACCAACATACAGTTCTTTTGCAGGGAATCCTCAGATGAAAAGTGTACGTGTTCAAAGAGTCAAATTGGGTGAGTTTACTTATGTGAAAGAAGGTGCGTTAAATGTGCACTCGAGAAATGAAACCTACATGCAATCAATGACATGCTGTCTGTAATTAATACTTTGCAGTTTTCATGTTGGCCTATTTCATATAACCCTTTACTCCAGAACACGCCTTTCTACACCTTTGCAAACAGAGTAGATCCATAGTATGTTCTGTTTGCTTTTGAAATAACACAGATCTGAGTCTACATTCTCTGCATTTATCAACATTTCTTGTGTTCATATTTCCCAATAAAATACAGTAAAACCTCTCTATAACGGCCACTAAATTGTATTAATTAGTTGGTATTTAAGGTTCCTACAGGAGCGTTCTGTTTTACTTTCACCTTGCTTTAAGCAGCCACCTGTCTTAAACACAAACTACTTGATGTAATTTAGTGGCCGTTATAGAGAGGTTTTACTGTATTTCTTACATGAATATTGAACAGGTAAAGTGTTAAGTGGTCGTTATAGAGAGGTGCCACTGTACTTCAGAATGTTAAACACCATAGAGATAGAGCAGTATTGATGCTTTATTGACTTCAACGGCAACAGTTGCTGTTCATTGATTTATATAATCAGCAGATGACAGGGCATGGAATGCAGGTTAGTGATGGAAATTCAATGAAAAACAATTAATACGGTTCATAGATCGAAATAGATTGCATGTATATTGTATACCTAAATCAGCATCTAACAACATTAATAGCATGGCAAGTTGTTGCAGTTATGATTGCAACGTTAGAATTATTATTGTATCAAAAACGAAACAGAGAACTGGCGTTGAATTAAATCCAGACAAGAAACTACAGTATACAATTAACCCTTTCACCGCCAACATCGCAAAAATGCACTGCGACAAATAGTGCAGTCCCAGATCAGATGCCGCTTTTTCAAGGCGGCGTCTGATCAGGGACTTCACTTTTTGTCTCAATCTCAAGTTCTAGATCTGTGGTTTATTCCTTGAATTCTGTATTCATTTATCTCATTTCCTTATTTCACGGAATGATTTAACAAAATTGGGTTTCAGACGACAATTAGAAATTTGGCGCCGAAAGAGTTAAGTATGTATACATGTATAATCATGTGCTGAGCCCCGAGGGACGATCGAAGCCCGAGCGCATTTGAGTGAGGACTCCAACATATCCCCCGTGAATTAGGAGATGATACTACATTAACACTGTCCCTGATCTATGTTTATTACAAATTTCAATACCTGAACAGTCATGGACAAACTAGTCATTTGAAATGAAAAATGGAAGGTGGAAAATTGTAGCCATTTTAGATATTTCAAATTCCACTAGCAAACAGAGCAGACCCTGAGCAGACGGCTCCTATCTGGGTCTAACTATTAACTATTACAGTAGTTACACGCGACTATCACGACATATTCCACTTGATTACTGCAACAACAGAAAGTTAAAAAAACCCTTATGTTTGACTTGATTTAAAACAGCGAACGCACACGAGGACATTGTTCTTGTTCTCTTTCGAAAGCCGTCATATCGGGATGAAACAGATCATTCTACATAACGGTTCTTGTTTTGTTATGGACTCTGGACTCTGGGGTATAAAAGGGATGGTCAGGGGGTATGGGAGGGAGGCAAAAAAGAGCACAGAAGTAGAATAACGTCGCGAAACTACGAATAATATATGCGAGTCGCATTTCAGCAGGCCTGTTACTGGACAACATTTTTATCTGTATGGTTGTGTTTTGTGTGAGGTTGGGCGCCAAAAAAACGGTTACCCCCCCCCCATTGACTTTTGTCACTGACAGTTCCAAGGCGGTACTTCCATCTTCCCCCTTTTGTATGTTTGTTTTGTCTTTGTGCGTCTCTTGATGTTTTTATAGTTATGTACATTTGCTGTTTCCTTGTGTTGCTGTTCGGGCGGCTGTTTGTTCTGTATGTGGTGTTTCCAGCATGACTCATTTTCGTACTTTTTGTACCTCTTGTGTTGTTATGTAAATTCTGTAATTGTCGTGTTCTTATTTTACTTTGACTTTGTATAATGTTAAGTACTCGTAGACTAAATATGTGCTCTATGCAGCTCTTCACGACTGGAGGTTAACCCTTTCGGTGCCAAATTTCTAATTGTCGTCTGCAATCCAAGTTTGTTAAATCATTCGGTAAAATAAGGAAATAAATAAATACAACTTTCGAAGGAATGAATCACAACTATAGAAATAGAGTTTGAGACAAAATGTGAAGTCCCTGATCAGACGCCGCCTTGAAAAGGCGGCGTCTGATCTGGGACTGCACTATTTGTCGGTGGTTTGACATTGGTGGTGAAAAGGTTAATACAAATCAATCTAACTATCAGTTTATCCCAGTTTCACCGAGATTATGATACTGTTTAGAACATGGCCGAAATAGGCAGATTGATCATTTCAACCCTTTCCCTCATGAATATTCATGTAATAAATACCAGCATAAGTAGTTTTGGGAAAGGCTTATGAACACATGATGTTTTTGCTTTGGCGGGAAGTGTAGAATCATACATATACTCGTATAATTCCATAAGCAATCGGGGCTGACCCAGATCAGACGACTCCTATAAGAACCGTATATCTAGGGCTACTCTGTATGCAGGCTTGAAAAGGCATCTATGTGTAGGAAAGTTTGACCCTATATATACCCCATACATGCGCCTTTGTTCGCCTTTGCAAACAAAGTAGACCCATATCAGACGGCTCCCATATTAGCCGTCTGATCAGGGTCTGCTCTGTTTGTTTATGACATAATATGGATATGGGTATACAGTCTCTGCCATGGTGAACTGTTCCTGTGTCCATGTGCTATTATAACAGTTAATCTAATTAATATTCATGATGCCATTACTTCTTGCATGAATATTCACGGAGAAAAGTTTTAAAAAGAGTTCATTTTCGGACAATTAGTTATCTTTTGTGTTCAGCGATAAGAAAAGACCTACTTATTTATTTTAGGAACGAATCTGACACTCCGTCGATTTGTCAGTGGGACAGACTCATGTTTTCCGATATCAATGTGCTGATGGGAGGGATATACCTAAACATTTACCTGATGAATATGCATGTAAGAACTAATTAGAAAGCATACTAATTAGCTGCGATTTTTTGGGTAATGTTTCACTGTGGCATATTTCCGCTGTAGAACTAGGTACATGTAGGTATTATTTTAACCCTTCCCTCCATGAATATTTATGTAAGAAATAATAACGTCATGAATGTTTACTCAATCAATTTCTTATAATAGCACATAGACACATGAAATCTAGACCATGGCAGAAACTGTAAAATCATATTTATATTACATCAAAAGCAAACAGAGCAGACCCTGGTCAGACGGCTCCTATAGGAGCCGTCTGATCTGGGTCTACTCTGTTTGCAAAGAAGTAGAAAATGCGTATTTATGGAATATTTGGAGGGTAAAAACCAAACAGAGCATACTAACCTGATCTAGGTCTACTCTATTTGCGAATGGGTCAAAATGCCTACATATCAGGTAAATGGTTAAACATTTAAATATTCACACGTAGTAATGCGACATGTGACAAGGCAAATATGAGTCAGTCATTGTAACCCATGCATAACTAGTATTTATGCAAAACAGTGTTGGTGGATTAAAAGCGATTTTATACATTCATTTGAAATGAAAAGTGGTAAAAAGTGTATTTTGCTATGTGCAAACAAATTTGCTTCCGATGCTTAGTTTGACAGCTTTTAGCACCATAGGTGTATGTGTTTATTCGACATGATTCATACTTCAAAAGTTGCTTGTTTTATTTTCAAAATATTTATGAGCCGACACGTATACATAATGAATCAACTAGATCAATGAGTCAAATGAAAAACGTTATACCTCCCTTCCACAGTTTTCCGTAAATGTATATATACAGTGAACCCCTCTAAACCAGACGTTAAATTAAGTTTAAGTCTTGGAGACAGGTGGCAACTTAATGCAGGATGAAGGTCATGCAGAAAGCTCCCACAGGAGCTTTCTGCACGACTTTCATCCGGCATTCTAAAGCAGTCACCTGCCTAAAAGTACAAATGTATACAATTCTTTCTCTACTAGAATCCCGGTTTTGAGGGGGTTTACTGTATAAGATTTTTTTCATAGTGAGAAGGTAATGAAAGTATATACGATTTTTAAAGATACAAAATTCATTTAACCCTTTGCACAATAGAGACGCCTTTTGGCGGTTTGCAAACAGAGGGGACTAAGATCTGACAGCCACTGTAGGAGCAGGCTTATCAGAGATCTGCGCTTTTTGCTTACGTAATAATATAGATCTGATTCCACAGTTTCTATCACCGTCAAAACTTCACCTGTTAACCCTCTCGATGCCAAACTCTGTCGTCTGCTAACGTTGTCGTCTGCTACAAATTTTCATTTTTTTTTATTTTCTTCATTTTTATTTCAAAAACATAGTAAGAGTTACTCGGAGTCTCATCTGGATCCAAATTGTTTGCATAGGTAATCACAGATTACCGGCATTGGCAGCGAAAGGGTTAATAATGCATTTATAAAAATCAGATTTAACAAACCTATACCATGTTGTCGGCGGATCCATGGTTACCAAATAGCAAACAAATTGAATCCCGATGAGACGCTTCAAGTAATTCGTCGTCTCATCAGAGTCAAAACAATTTGACACCCTGATTGCATCGTGGTAGACATACTAACAATTTGACACCCTGATTGCATCGTGGTAGACATACTGACTTTTAAAAATGTAGTTGGTGAAATATGTGTTAAAATCATATGCTCAGGAGGCTAAACCTTAATAGTCATGTATCATTATTTCTAACATGGCGACGGGTTAAATGGAGTTGTCATGCATGTGGTTATTTTACAGATGAATAATACCAGAGCAACTGATAAGTGTGCGTACTCAGATACTAAAATCGTCATTTCTCAACCAAACCCTATGTTGCGACCACTTTAGAATCGTCTCAAAGAGACGATTCTAAAGAGTGGTCACAATATAGGGTTTGGTGGAGAAATAAAGAAGTTATTATTGAAAATGTTTTTAATTTACGCATCTTAGCTGGACCTTTGGATAATGCATGTGCATGTACTCGTATATTACTAAAGTTTTGCTCGCTCATTTCAAAGAGTTAAGATCCAGACGAAACGCCGATTGACTCTTCCACATCCTGACTGTATTTCAAAAATAAAAGCAAAAAGAGTAACTTTCAGAATTGAAACAACTGTCTTTTGCAGACGAGAACTACTTAACCCATTCCCTCATATTGACGACTTTTAACGACTCTGTAAAAGTCCCTTAGTGAAACCATTGTGATAAATAGAGCATTTGCTCCTATAGGAGCAAATGCTCAATTTATCACAATGGTTTTATACTACACAATTCTAAAAACAATCCTTTTCTCTAGTTAATGCTCCTTTTCGGTAGATTTATTCAAAGCGGTTGTATCTAAAATAGCCTATGAGGTAAAAATTAAAACGCGCAAAGAGTTGATAAAATAGTATTGCAGTATCAGAAAGAACATCACGAATGTTTTATCATTAGTTTTCACTAAAACTTAATCGAAACTAAAGTAGTATTTGCACCAGATCCCATTTTTTTTAATAATAAATCAGACCAACAGATAAATGCGAGTAGATCTACTCAGATACTATAATCGTCATTTCTCCACCAAACCCTATGTTGTGACCACTTTAAAATCGTGTCAACATAGGGCTGGGTGGAGAAATAAGGAAGTTATTATTGAAAATGTTTTAATTTACGCATCTTATCTGGAACTCTGGTCTTTGAACCTATATGGAATAAATTCTCGAAATCTGAATTAGAACAAGAATTAACCCATACATCTACTCAGATACTATAATCGTCATTTCTCCACCAAACCCTAATTATGCGGCGTCTGATCAGAATCTACACTGTTTGCTACATGTAGGCTATTTTAGATCCAACCTCTTAGAATAAATCTACCGAAAAGGAGCATTTACTAGAGAAAATGAATTTTTTAGAATTGTGTAGTATTGAAACCATTGTGATAAATAGAGCATTTGCTTTATTTATCACAATGGTTTCAAGAAGTGGCTATTACAGAGGCGTAGAAAGGCGTATTTATGGAGGAAAGGGTTAAGCTTCTCTGACTACAGCACGAGAAGATCAGTCAACCTAGTCCTGTTACTTAGGCTACAATGGATTTATTTATCTAAATGAAAACACTACCTCTATCTCTACATCTAATATTTCATCAGACTGTGTTTATTATTGTACGATGATGAGGTGAAATATCGCAGTCTATTGGCGTGACCAAATGTAATACCGGTATTGACCTGGTCAACGTGATATTGAACTGGCCAACGTGATATTGAACTGGCCGATGTGATATTGAACTGGCCAACGTGATATTGAACTGGCCAATGTGATATTGAACTGGGCAGTTTGATATTGACCGTACATTTTTCAACTTTTCATTTACCTTACATTATTACAAACTATATTTACAATGTAAGTATTTATTTAACCCTTCTCTTGCCGAGTTTAAAATACATTTCTCCTTCTTTACCCATGCCCTGTTGTACAATTACATATAGCTTCACTGTCTACAAATATGTCTCTATGCAACCACTGCTGTGGAGTGCACTGGTTGCACACTCAATTTGTAAATATTGCAGACCCTGATGAGACAGCTCCTGCAGGGGCTGTCTCATCTGGGTCTTCACTATTTACAGGTAGATATATTGACGTGAACAGCAAGCGAAGGGTTAAGATAAGGCATAGCAAGGACATTGTTTAACCATTTACACCATAGGCACGTCTTCTAACATGTTAGCAGTGTTTGTCATGGCCAAACCATTTTGTGTTCACAAACCATTATACATATTCACCTAATTAATATTCATAAAGTCATTGTTTCTTATATGAATATTCATGGAGTAAAGGGTTAAAAGCTTATATACTTACCGTTTATGTGCGGACACTAAATATCCAAGGATACAAACAAACAACGTGCAATAAACACGAGGTTGCATTATTTCTTACACCGAAAGACACTAAGACAGCGCCCTTGTTAAGCCTATTCAGTCGTCGATATCAAACCAGCTGTTGCGACATTGCAGGCCGACTCGTTTGTTTTGTATCAATATAAACACAACCATAGCTCTTTTCCCAGCATCCTTTGCGAGTATGAATGTGTCGTCTGCTTTCGAAAGTGTGGTCTATTGTACTGTTTAAATAATGTGTGGCTCTGCCTTTTGAAATAAAGATAATGACGACCGAGTGTCGATTTATTGTTTAGATCCTGATCAGATGCATGTCAACTTTGCATTCACCCAATCTAAATCTGTTCTCAAACAACTGCTCGAGAGGGTTGCCTCCGGTACAAGGGCGTTTTCCTAGCAACTCCGAGCAGATGACAGCAACGTGGATACGTAGGTTTCCAGGTCGGAAATCGATTTATTTATTACTTCCTTCACCCTTTCCCCATAATGGATTCTTCATATGAAAACGTTTTATCAGTCCATTATCATCGTTGTGAGGATGCCGGTGATTACATCAATAAAAATAATATGCAAGAAATGGCAATGACAAAAATAAGGCACATACTCAGTTATAATATTGACGTCGCTGGGTCTGCCAGGTTGGATACAGGTGCGAATTTTGTTAATAGTATGTATTGCATAAACTAGTATTCTTGATGACTCATCGTAATAGTATTTTGAAAACCTGCTGTATTATAATTAGCACCTGCCTTTGGCGGGAACTCACAGCATGCTTTAAGAGTGAATCAGATGGCGAATCAATATAGAGTTTTAATTAGTAATGAGAATCTGATAAAAAAGACTATTTCCAGGCGATTAAACCCTTTTGGTGCATATCCAATGGAAGAACTCGTGATACGATAGCAAAACAGATTAGATCCAGAGAACACAAGAGCAACTCGGAATCTCATCATGATCCGCTTTGGTTCTCTGTGGTTTGTTTTAACCCTTTACTCCATAAATACGCCGTTCAACGCCTTTACAAATAGAGAAGACCCATACCAGACGGCTCCTATATTTTTTCCAATAACAGAACCTGTATAATAAGATCTGTACAACTTCATTAGCAAACAGAGCAGGTCCCATGCTTATTAAACTTTTTAGTCGAATCTGAGTTCGTTCTCAAGTTTCTGATTGGTCAGATTTGAGCCTGTGGCTCAAATCTGACCAATCAAAAGCTTGAGAACAAACTAAGACTCTTTATAAGCGTGGAACCAGATCTTTATCAGATGGCTCCTTCAGGAACCATCTGATCTGGGCATACCCTGTTTGTAAAGGCGCGGGAAAGCGGTTGTATCAGGCAAAGGGTTAATCCGTGGTAACGTTTGCAACTGTTTCGATATTGACGTCGCATTCGGACCAAGACTGTTCGACCCTCCCACCAAACATTTAACCCTTTTCCTGTTTTATATTTATGCAAGAAATGATAAAATCATGGATATTTATTAGCTGGATTTTTTTTATAATGGCATATGTACACAGGATGTTTTGACGCATTCAGAAACTGTTGAATCAGACCTATAGTATACCGTAAGCAAACAGAGCGGACCCTGATCAGACGGTTCCTATATAGGAACCGTCTGATCTGGTTCTACTCTGTTTGAAAATGCGTTAATATGAGGGAAATGGTTAACCATTCTCATGCTGAAAATATTATGTCTGCTCAATGTCGAGTTTGTTGAACTTTTTACTTTTAAAAACCTCTTGACCGAGTGTCAAACAGCTTGGATCCAAGCTGTTTGAAAATGCCTATCAAGACAAGCTTAACATGATAAGAGTTAGGAAGAAATACAGTACGACAAAAACAATAAATCGAACTTATTTTCAGGCTGGTGACTCCTTAACCTTTAGCCTGCTGAGAAAATTATTTTTACATAATTTTTCACCCACTACATTTTCAAAGTTGAGCTATTTCTACCAAAATACAACCAGGCTATCAAACAACTTGGATCATGCTAAGACACCGAGTTGATCAGTGTCTTATCTGGGTCCAAACTGTTTGCAAAGGTAATTTTGGATCCACCGGCAATGCAGTAGGCATATATGGTTAATGTAGGGTGAAAGTCATGCAGAAAGCTCCCACAGGATAAAGCTCCTGTCTCATCTTGATCCAAACTGTCTGCAAAGGTCATCATGGACTCGCATATGACGGCGATATGCAGTAAAACCTCTCTATAACGACCACTAAATTGTGCTAATTAGTTGGTATTTAGGGCAAGTGGCTGTTTAAAGCAAGGTGAAAGTAAAACAGAACGCTCCTATAGGAGCGTTCTGTTTTACTTTCACCTTGGTTTAACACAGAATACTTGATGTAATTTAGTGGCCGTTATAGAGAGATTTTACTGTGGTATCTCAGAGATTGTTTTTACTATTCTTTGATGTTTTCTGTTCTACACTGAACTATGAAATCAGACGTTTTTTTTATCTACAGCTTGACTAAAGGCCATTAGCAATAATATAATGGTAATTTAAATGGGTATTCCCCTTTGAATGATGCATGTTGGATTAATCATCATGAGCCATAAGATTAACTCTTTCAATATCATGGACGATTATGTCAACACCTGTGTGCACACACAGTTTGCACGAGACGCAGAGTAACTCGAAGACTTATTCCAGTTGTTTGACAATTTAAATGAAAAAAAAGAAGAACTGTACTTTAACTGTTGTAGCTGGCAACGAATATTGTAGACGAACGTTACTTTGTATTGAGGGGGATAAAGAGAAACACGTATTTGTTTGATCTCTGGTTTATAATGCACATCTTTTATACATTCTGTTAACTCTTTCATTGCCACGTATTGCCGTATGCAAATACAGCAAACCCTCTCTATAACGGCCAATAAATTGTGTTAATTAGTTGGTATTTAGGACAGGTGGCTGCTTAAAGCAAGGTGAAAGTAAAACAGAACGCTCCTATAGGAGCGTTCTGTTTTACTTTCACATTGCTTTAAGTAGCCACCTGCCTTTAACACAAACTATTTGATGTAATTTTGTGGCCGTTATAGAGAGGTTTTACTGTATTGTTGCAAAATTCTTACATTTTGTTTCAAAAACATGATTTCAATACCAAACATATTGGGTCATGATGAGACGCCGAATGTCTAATCTGGATCAAAACTGTTAGCAAATGCAACACATACTCGCCCATGTCAGTGACTACTACATTAGAGCCTCTCTAAAGCGACCACTTAATGAATAAGGTGTATTTAAGCCTTTCCCTGTTCTATGTTTATTTCAAATTTCAATACCTACTGAATATACATGGACAAAACAGGTATAATGAAATATGGAAGGTGGAACATTGTAGCCATTTTAGAAAGAAAGGAAACAGGTCTATCAAATTCCATTAGCAAACAGGGCAGACCCTGGTCAGACGGCTCCTTATCTGGGTCTACTCTGTTTGTAAATGCGTGAAACACGTTTATATGAGGAAACGGGTTAAAAGCAGGTGGTTGCTTAATGCAGGACGAAAGTAATGCAGAAAGCTCCTATTGGAGCTTTCTGCATAACTTCCGCCCTGCATTAAACAACCACCTGCATTTCAGAGCCAGACATATTTTTGTGGGCATTATTGGGATGTTTCACTGTTGTCATCTTCATCCTTAAAACTCTCTTTGTAAGCGTAATGCACTGACTAAACCTTTAAATATTCTGCACTCTGAGCAACTGTCGTCTGTAAATATTGTCTTACGTGTTTGTCGTCTGCAAGTATTGTCATCTGCTAACATACGTTTTTGTTTTATTTCTTGCCAAAAGGTATTGTCAGTGCGCTCAACAATTTTGTCAACTTACGATGCGATCAAGTATTCGAGAGACTATTGGCCGGGTGTCAGACAGTTTGGATCCCGATGAGACGCCGACTTACTCGGCGTCTCATCTGGATCCTAACTGTTAGCAATGGTAATTAACCCTTTCCTCCATAAATACGCCTTTCTACGCCTCTGTAAAAATCACCTATTGAAACCATTGTGATAAATAGAGCATTTGCTCCTTAGGAGCAAATGTTCTATTTATCACGATGGTTTCAACCTACAAAATCATTAAAATTTCCTTTTCTCTAGTTAATGCTCCTTTTCGGTAGACTAATTCAAAGTGGTTGGATCTAAAATAGACTATGAGAGAATGGGTTAAAAAGTCACCAGAAGTGTACCAAAGCTTGAACAATCGAGCTGACGAGGATAACCACGTCAGACTATAGTCATCCTTTGATACAAACGTATAGTGGACACTCTATATATTAATCAACTGACCGGAAAATTATTGTCCAGTTTCAATTACTCACCAGAGCATCAGATAGAGGTGCGTACTCAAATACAGTAAAACCTCTCTATAACGGCCACTAAATTGTGTTAATTAGTTGGTATTTAGGACAGGTGACTGCTTAAAGCAAGGTGGAGGTGAAACAGAACGCTCCTATAGGAGCGTTCTGTTTTACTTTCACCATGCTTTAAGCAGTCACCTGCCTTTAACACAAAATACTTGATGTAATTTAGGGGCCGTTATAGAGAGGTTTTACTTTACTAAAATCGTCCTTTCTCCACCAAACCCTATGTTGTGACCACTCTTCAAGACGATTCTAAAGAGTGGTCACAATTAACATAGAGTTTGGTGGAGAAATAAAGAAGTTATTCTTGAAAATGTTTTAACTTATCCGGACCTCTGTTCACTATTTCAAAATAAAGCTGTTGTCTATTCTTTGCGAAGCAATAGAATACAAAGGTGGCGTTCCACAGCCTAACCCATAGTACCCTCGCGGCCTGACAAAATAGTGCAATTTACTGACCTTCATTCGATGGATACAAAGGGTGTTTAATAAAGTGGCATCCGGAACCAATCGTGGTATACTATATCTGACATGAAAATGCCTCGTAACATAAGTTTCGGCTTAGTATGTGCAAAAATCAACAAAACCGACAAAATATAGCAATGTGTAAGAAGGGCGCACGGATATACAAATATCAGTCACATGAAGAAATCACGTGATCATAACATGAATGAAATTACTCAATGAATAAAGAAGCGCGAGTCGGATGAACTTATGCAAGCGATTAGGTAATCACGCCCATGAATGCGAGTGGTCAGTGTGATAACAAGCGTAGTGGGACACAGCTGAAGTGTCAGCTGCAACTGGATAGAGTGTTAATGCCTTCCCTTATAGATACGTAATTCCACGCCAAAGCTTATTCGATATCAGATTGATACCATGCAAAGAATAATGCAGAGTCTACACCGCTTTGATTATAATCAACCTGTTCATTGGTCGCAAACTGGACTATTATAGTTCACCTGTTAACCGTCGCATAAATGCACGACACATTTTGTCTCAATCTCTAATTCTATATATGTACTTTATTCCTTTGAAATTTGTATTTATTTATCTCATTTCCTTATTTTACTGAATGATTTAACAAACTTGGATTGCAGACGACAATTAGAAATTTGGCGCCGAAAGGGTTAATCCTTTTCTCCATAGACACGCATTTAAACGCTTTTATAAACAGAGTAGACCCAGATCAGATACATCATGCAGGTGTCGTCTGATCAATGTCTGCTCTGTTTGCTCATGGAATAATATAGATCTGATTCTACGATTTGTGCCAAGGTAACAAATTATCTTGTTCATATTACCTTTACACAATCGTAACTACTCGCCGTATTCCGTCAGAGTTCGGAATAGTCTTATTTCGATAGAAATAGCCGAGGTGTTCCGAGTGTACCTTTACAAACAGTTTGTATCCGGATAAGGCGCCGAGTAACTAACTGCCTGATCAAGACCCAAATGGATTGATGTGTTTGATTCAACAGGGAAGAGTATTGGGTTGTTTAACCTTTTCCATGTTCTATATTGAATCCAATTTTCAATACCTACTAAATATTCATGGAAAAAATAGTTATAACGAAAACTGGAAAGTGTAACAATTTTAGAAACTAAGGAAATAGATCTATCAACTTTCATTAGCAAACAGAGCATACCCTGATCAGACGGCTCCGTCTGATCTGGGTCTACTCTGTTCGAAAATGCGTGAAAACACGTTTAATATATGAAGGAAAATGTTAAAAGCAAATAAACGCAGAATACAAACTTACAGAGTACAAAACAAGGTAGCGAAAGAGTGAACGAAAATAACGATTGACACAGACAAATTTTATTAGTAACTTATACATAAAATACCTCGTTACATATTCCACATACATACAAATAAAATCAAAACACATCAAGTCACACGACCAGTTAATAAAGAACAGGATACTACGAACGGTAACTTCAGAAAAGGCCTGTTTGTATCATAGTGAAGTTGCCTCCCTTGTACATGACTGTATCGTATGAGCCGTATCATGAACAACCAGGTACCAACCTTACTATAGATCGTACGACTAAACTCATCGTAAGTTCTAATGTACGACTATCGCTACTACTCGGACAGACAAAAACGTCCACGATTGTTTAACGCATCGATTAACCCATTCCCACTTAGGCTATTTTAGACCTAACCTCTTTGATTAAATCTACCAAAAAGGAGCATTATCTAGAGAAAAGGAGTTTTTCAGAATTGTGTAGTTTTGAAACCATTGTGATAAATAGAGCATTTGCTCCTGTGGAGCAAATGCTCTATTTATCACAATGGTTTCACAAAGTGACTTTTACAGAAGCGTCAAAAGGCGTCAATATGCGGGAATGGGTTAAGGTTAACGTCATACGACTTAACTCTTTCCCTGTCCAATACTCATGAAAAAAACCGACATTATGAGTATGTCTTAGCTGTACATTTATATTGTAAATTTTTCAATGGAATTGTTTGCGTTGACAAAAAAAACTGCATAATTAGATCTATATATAATGCCATAAGCAAATAGAGCAGACCCTGATCAGACGGCTCCTATAGGAGCCGTCTGATCTGGGTCTACTCTGTTTGCAAAGGCATCGTACGTTCTAACATATGAAGATGACAACTTTCAGTTACTATCTTTGTATGTTAGAACATTCAATAATTTCAGTCTTATAGTCTTTAGTAAGACAAGCCTCCAATAAGTAAAGTTTACAATCAGCACTGACTCATTTAAATGTGATGACTGAAGACATTTTAAGTCCATACATCTATAATAAAAGAATAATGAAAACAGTGGAGACTGATCTAGATCTAGACACGATAAGAAAATAAAGCATAATACGACAAAAGAAAACGCGAAAGACTGAGGACACATGACCGCAAATTCGTCGTAATATTTTACACACACTAGTAACCAGATGTCCGATGCTGTTGGCACTAAATAGCTATCTGATGCTGATGATACTAATTAATTATCTGATGCCGTTGACACTGATGTCCTACTTAATGATGTTGACACTGATGGGCTATCTGATGCTCTTGGCACTGAGGAGCTATATGATGTTCTTGACACTGGTGAGCTACCTGGTGCTCGCTGCTGACACTGGTGAACTATCTTGGTGCTGTTGACGTGTGTTCGACTCGCCATGTCTTGACATGTCATCGGTTTAACCCTTCAAAGCGGAGAACAAGTCACTAATGTCCTTTGCAAACAATGTGGACTTGGATGAGAGTGACCGTCTCATCAGGGCCTGCACTGTTTGTCATGTTACAGTTTTTCTTAAAATTAACACGGTACGTATGACATTTTTGAATTTTGGAAATCAGCTTTGAAAGGATTAACAATTTTAATTTCTTTCGTTGTGACATTCAGCTTATAAGCAATGTCATCATAGAAAAAAGGGATGGCATAAAACAACGTTCTTGCAACCACCTGCCTAAAATATATTAACCCTTCTCTATTAGAATTCCAGTTTAGAGAGGTTTCACTGTACAAGTTGCAAACTGTTTGGCGTTATTGAATTCTGCGGGTGTTGTGTATTACTAAATATAAACATAAACATAAAAGGTTTGTAACAAAGTTGTTATGAATGTGATTTCTATATCGAACAATACATGTATATGTTTTGAATTACAAAATGTCGAATTCAGCTCTTCAGCTGAAATACAAATAAAGTACAAATACAAGTGTATGCTATTGCCGTAGCCAAAATTATATACCAATGGTTCGAATCCCGGTTTCATGTGAGGAAGCCTTTCATATTGATTGCGGTAGATTGCGGTGGTTCTACCAAGTATTCTTAGATAAAACATATGTGGGGTAATCCTCTATCTGTAACTAGGTGGGCGTCACAATATAAATGAAATTATGTTATTCTAATCGACGTAATGTAGCAGTACACAGAAACATTCAAATATTGACTTTGATAAAAGAAGAACATTTTTCAGTACTTCTAGTAAACAAACAAGGATCACTGATATCATACATTTATGACGAAAACAAGCAAAAGCTAAGAAGAAAAAACACCAATTAACCCTTCTCTTGCTGAATTTTGAAATACATTTCTCCTTCTTTACCCATACCCTGTTGTATAATTACATATATCTTCACTGTGCACAAGTATTTCGCTGTGCAATCACTGCTGTGGAGTGCACTGGTTGCACAATCAACTTGTAAATAGTGCAGACACTGATGAGACAGCTCCTACAGGAGCTGTCTCATACTGGTCTTCACTATTTACAGGTAGGTGTATTGACGTGAATAGCAAGCAAAGGGTTAAGGGAACATTGTCCCATAAATAGTGTTTGGATGATCGAGGTTTTTATTGAAATTATCTGTTAGCGTTCGAGCTCCGACACGGACTACCACGGCCCAGTGAATGTCTCAGTATCAATTTAAGAATCACAATTATCAGGACTGAACAAAAAAGAGAACCAGGTATAGCTAATCCGATTGACACTTGTCGACTAAGACCACCTTGCTCTTCCGTTTCCTGTATATGTTCATTTATGTTCATTCTTTTGTGGTTAGAAACTTTATCTTGGGCAAACCTTGGAAATAGGACACCGAGACAAACCAGCGGTTCATTCGATATAGCGCGGCTATCATAATCAATCTGGTAGACCTTTTGGTTTGTTCTTGTAACTGTGAAATAGATTCGTGAAAACTTCATTTCGTCATATTTCAAAGCAACTTTATAACAGAAGCTTGATGTTGAAATTAGTATCTCCTTTGCCGATAACGTCTTATTGTGCCAAGTGTACACTCGTTTTAGTTTCAACCACGACGTCTGTTCCAACGTATATTCAGGGGTAATTCTGACCGATGATATCATCTCGAGGTTAACATATACTTTTCCATATTCAGTATGTATTGTCTGTTTGGAATATTCTGTAAGTAACTTATTCACCTTTTCCAGTGCCCAGTAATATTCTCCAGTTAGATCGGAACTCCAAAACCTTAGGTAGATGAAGAAAGCCTGCAATGCCTGCTTTCCAGTAACCGGTAGTTGATACATCTCAAAGTCAACATTATTAAGCTCTAACCCAATCATTAAAACCTTCTTCAGGGTCTGCTGGAGACTTGATTGCACTGTTTTCGTAAATTTTGTATTGTTTTGCGTCTTTAACCCAGCTCCGTTGTACTTCAGGGAGGCATTTAGCATGACACTGTAGTAGACTTGTTTGAGCACTTTGAACAATGGTACGCAGGAACCGTTCAGGTTATACATCAGTCGCGGACAGAAAACCAGTCTGCATTCAAGCTGAAAATAAGAAGGCAATATTTATACGTATTGCAGTCCATTTAAGTTTTTTTTCAACCCTTTACTCTACACATACGTCTTTTTGTGCTTTTATAAACAGAGCAGACCCTGTTATGGCTGCTTATAAAATTACATACATCTTTAGCTATGATTCTACCATGCCAATATTCCTGTGGTCATGTGTAAACTAATTAATATTCATGGTGTCATTATTTCTTACATGAATATCCAGGGACTACAGTGTAAACAGGTCTGTCTACACGATATGTAGAGAATCCATTGTTGCTGAACATAAAGCTTGGTTGGTTGTTTTTTATGCCCCCCCCCCCCCCCAGATCAGATCTGGGGGCATATTGTTTTTGCCCTGTCTGTCTGTTTGTCTGTTTGTTTGTCAGCAACTTTAACATTGGTCATAACTTTTGAGCCAGTCCAGATAGAGACTTGATATTTGGCATGCATATGTATCTCATAAAGCCACACATTTTGAGGGGTGACATGTCAAGGTCAAGGTCATCCTTCAAGGTCAGAGGTCAAATATATGGGTCAAATCACCGACTTTAACATTGGCCATAACTTTTGGACCAGTAGAGATAGAGACTTGATATTTGGCATGCTTGTGTATCTCATGACGCTGCACATTTTGAGTGGTGACATGTCAATGTCAAGGTCATCCTTCAGGGTCAAAGGTCAAATTGTCTGTTTCTTTGTCTGTAACTTTAACACAACCTTAACATTGGTCTTAACTTTTGAGCCAGTACAGATAGAGACTTGATATTTGGCATGCATATGTATCTCATAAAGCCACACATTTTGAGGGGTGACATGTTAAGGTCAATGTCATCCTTCAAGGTCAGAGGTCAAATATATGGGTCAAATCACCGACTTTAACATTGGCCATAGCTTTTGGACCAGTAGAGATAGAGACTTGATATTTGGCATGCTTGTGTATCTCATGAGACTGCACATTTTGAGTGGTGACATGTCAACGTCAAGGTCATCCTTCAGGGTCAAAGGTCAAATTGTCTGTTTCTTTGTCTGTAACTTTAACACAACCTTAACATTGGTCTTAACTTTTGAGCCAGTACAGATAGAGACTTGATATTTGGCATGCATATGTATCTCAGAAAGCCGCACATTTTGAGGGGTGACATGTCAAGGTCAATGTCATCCTTCAAGGTCAGAGGTCAAATATGTGAGGGGGCATAGTGTTTCACAAACACATCTTGTAACCCATAACCTTATATAAATACGTGAATAGCTCTGATCTAATATTTCGGCCACTAAGGGCCTTTTTCAAATTCAGCAATAGCATCAAAGAGAACAATTCAAGTACTTATGTATTATATTAATTCCCTTTTTGGAATATTTTCCTCATTGTACATAACTTTATAGCCTATTTTAAGAATCAACCTCTTAGAATAAATCTACCGAAAAGGAGCATTTATTAGAGAAAAGGAAAACTTTAGAATTGGGTAATTTTGAAATCATTGTGATTAATAGAGCATTTGCTCCATAGAAGCAAATGCTCTATTAATCACAGTGGTTTCAAAATGTGACTGTTACAGAGGCGTCAAAATGAGGAAATGGGTTATTAGATACTCCGAAGAGGATCTGGGTCCATGCTTATAAAGCTTTTAGTTGAGTCTGAATTCGTTCTAAAGTTTTTGATTGGTCAGATTTGAGCCTTTGGCGTTTCTAGGTGTGTATTGTTTGAATTATTTTCACTGAACGCGTGTGATAAAACAATAACAATGTTAATCCTTTCCCTGTTCTATGTTTATTCTAAAGTTCAGTACCTACTGAATAGTAATGGGCAAAACAGTTATAATGAAACATGGAAGGCGGAACATTGTAGCCATTTTAGAAACTAAAGAAACAGATCTATCAAAATCTATTAGCAAACAGAGCAGACCCTGACCAGACGGCTCCCATCTGGATCTGCTCTTTTTGCAAATGTGTGAAAAGACGTTTATATGAAAAGAAGGGTTAAATATAAACGTGAATAGCAGAGAACTTTAATACATAGAAACAAATCGCATATACACACTAATATCATGTTTTTAATGCAACAATGTGGTATAAAGCGATACCTTGTACGACATACAGTAACACCTCTCTATAACGGTCACTTAGTTGTGTTAATTAGTTGGTATTTAGGATAGGTGGCTGCTTAAAGCAAGGTGAAAGTAAAACAGAACGCTCCTATAGGAGCGTTCTGTTTTACTTTCACCTTGCTTTAAGCAGTCACCTGCATTTTACACAAACTACTTGATGTAATATAGTGGCCGTTATAGAGAGGTTTAACTGTAACATGTACTTCATTTATTTCATTTTCAGGAAAGGGTGGCGCATTATTTCATCCGGTGTTTATTAGGATCCATTTTCTTTGTCACGTCAGGGGTTTTCATATGTAGCCGATATGCAAAAGCCAATAATGTATAACTCATTATCAAGTTTAAGTCGTTTGTACGCGATCAACATGTTGCAACCAACACTTTCCTTCATATATATCCCTCGTTAATGAGGTTTTTTTTATAAATGTCTTTGAAAATAGAGTAGATCCAGATCAGACGGTTCCTGTTGGGTCTGCTTTGTTTGCTTATGAAATTATCAAAGACCAGACTCTTCCGAAATCGAAAAAAACACCTTGTGTACCTAAATTGTGCCATTTTAGCTAATAGATATTATCATGATTATTGGTGTCATTCTATCAATTTTATTACTGTATGGATAGTCATGATTTTCACATTAACAATAACGTTTTGAATGTGATAAATCAGGTCTTTATCATTCTATAGGCAAACGGAACAGATCATGATTACACAGCTCTAACAGCACCTGTCTGATTTGAGTCTACTCTGTTTGCAAAGCAAAAATGCCAAAAGTCGTCTGTATGAGGGAAAGGTCTTATTCAGATTCATACTAACCAGTTCTTCATCAAACACGTATCCTCGCGTGCAATTCCCACCTGTGTCGAACTGTATGTCCAATTCAGTTGAACTATTATACTGGCTTTCATCGTCTTCTGGTATATTCAACACGAAGGAAGTTTCAATCGCTTTTTCTCTGCAGGTTTTGTAATATTCTATTTTTGGATCAGGAGAACAATATAAACAAGCGAAATTCTTGAACGTACTAAGCTGCCCAACGTTAGTGGCGTCCATTGGTAGAACAGAATGATGGCATGTGTTGGATCTGCAGATAGTGACGTCAACAAAATGGCATTCTTGGGATAGCATGGTGCTGTGAGGTTCATAGACAACATTACACCCAGGAACATTTCCCGACAAAGCGTATTCCATCATTTCCATAGGGCTATCATAATACCTATGCAGATGGGCATCCATATGTTCACACCGAATAATAGATTGCCAGTAACGAGCATGTGTCGATTTCTGACCATGCCTTTTAAGACAGTGCAAATTTTTGTATGTCCTCTTATCCGCCTCTGAGTAAACAGGGACGCTCTCATATAATATACTCCATGGTTTCTGCATATTACTGAGCCCCGGTTGTGTTTCTTCTGAACAAGACGTCACAATTTTGTATCCCAGCAATGACGACAATGCCATGTTGTTCCTCTCGCACGTGATACCACCATCTTCCACGCCACTCCGGAGCACTATTAAATACCGTTTTAATGTATCATATGAACTGAATATTTCTACAGCCTCATTTGTCTCCGCAAATTCTGTAACGTTATTTAAAGTAGCATTGTTGAACCCGGAATCGACATAATTGTTTGAACAGCATGTGTTCATTAAGTCACAGTTTTTCTGACAGGAACACGAATAACAGCAAGGCTTTGAAGCAATACCTAAGCCCCAATTTATTTTCTTCGTATTTTGTTTGCAAATGGACATGTACCGGCAATTTTCTACTTGCGCAAGTAGAAAAATATCGCCCATCTTATCAGTTTTAGTTTTACTTTGGTCCCCCTGTCCGTACACAACAAGGGACAATCCAAACACTATAATAAAAGTGTGCATTATGTTGTGTACTATTACATGTCCCTAAAAGCTTACTGTAGTATGTACCATAACAGCGTTATTAACCAAATACATCAGTTTCAGGGAAACAACAGCCTAATATACCGGTACTCTCATGGCATTGCGTACATGATCTTTGAAATGCTGAGGATACTTTTCCTAGGTGAGAGTATCAATTCATTCCTCACAAAAATATGATACGAGTGTCGAATAAGCTTTATCATTATTTATCGAGTTTCATGTATGAACATACGATGTAATGTTTCTGCCACCGTTTAACCACTCAGCGTTCGAGAAAATGTTGTTAAATTGTCACTGGCTACGTGTTTAGCGTTTATCACATAACTATCTAACTTATATTGTGACACATTTTCACGAATACCAGTTACATGTCTTAACTTGAAATTTTATTTTAGTGTTCTAAACTGTCATAATTTAATAAATGAAACATTTTAATGAACTAGGTAATTATCACGAAGCCTGCTATTTAACTAAACAGTTTTCTATTAGTTATCTTACTACACAATTGGAACATCTTGGTGTAAAATATCCGGAATAATATAGATATATTAGTAATTTTCATTTAACCCATTCTCTCCACTGACGCCTTTTTGTGCCTCTGTAAAACTCATTCTTTGAAACTATTTTGATAAATAGAACATTTGCTCCAATGGAGCAATTGCTCTATTTATCACAATGGTTTGAAAACTACATGATTCTAAAATTCTCATTTTCTATAGTTAAATATAGTCTAGGAGGACATGAGTTAACTCCCATATTATCTACAGTCATTCCGCCCAAATCTGATCTTGGTACCCCTCCATTTGTCATATTGAGGGGACATCGCAAACAAGGAATACACTGGTGAAAACCAGTGGTTCAGCAAACAGGCTGGACTCTGATCAGAGGACTCTTCCATTGATCCTCTGGGTCCATGCTTATAAGGCTTTTTAGTTTAGTCTGAGTTGGTTCCCAAGCTTTTGATTGGCCAGATTTAAGCCTTTGGCTCAAATCTGATCAATCAAAAACTTGAGAACCAACTCAGACTCAACTAAAAAGTTTTATAAGCATGTAACTTGTCTGGGTCAAGACCCATGTCTTGTGCCCCATCTATGGAATCGCTGGAATTAACCCTTTACTCCATGAATATTCATGTAGGAAATAATGACGTCATGAATATTAATTCGATTACTTGTTATAATAGCACATGGACATAGGGTGTTTTAGCAATGGCAGAAACTGTAGAATCATATTTATACTATATCAAAAGCAAACAGAGCAGACCCTGGTCAGACGGCTCCTGTGAGAGCCATCTGATCTTGGTATACTCTGTTTGCAAAGGCGTAGAAATACTTTCATGGAGTAAATGTTTGAAGGGTTAAATGTAATTTTGAGAAATCGGCCATTTTGAAATAGACGATTAATGAAAGGTTCGAATTACTTCCAGCTTCATCGTTGACATGTAGAATGGGTTGCCACTGGGTCATATTCTTGTCTTGTATTTATCTGCACAACAGAGCTTGCTGTAAACCGCCGAGTCTTTACGCTTGCTAAAAATAGATAATGCGTTTGGATGACTTCTGCATTTATCATAGGTAGCTTGTTTCAAGAAAGGTTCCTCGACAACAAGTTTGCGAATATGTTTATAAATATATGCGTGGTTGTTTCTATTAAAACAAACGCACATAAGTATAAGTGTGGTTGCAAAATTTTTCAGTTTAACATGCAACTTAACTAACAAGATAATTATAAATGTCAAATATTGACACTAACCTTTTCGCGAAGACTAAGTAGTTAACTAGTGACAGAAATAGGCCACCATACAAGCTATTTCTAATTTGCCCGCAAATGGATAATCAATACGGCAGATTAATGATGCATTCCGAAATACAGTTAACCCCCTCTAAAGCGAGCATTTTATAAATAAATAAATGTATCTTCAACCAATTCCCTGATAGGTTATTTTAGACCCAACCTCTTTTAATAAATCTAACAAAAAGGAGCATAAACTAGAGAAAATGAAACATTCAGAATTGTATAGTTTTGGAATCATTGTGATAAATCAAATTTTGTAGTTTGAAACCATTGTGATAAATAGAGCATTTGCTTATATAGGAGCAAATGCTCTATTTATCACAATGGTTTCAACAGGTGACTTTTACAGAGGCACAGAAAGGCGTATTTATGGAGGAAAGGGTTAAACATGATATACTCCCCACATTTAGATATCGGCTGTCTGAAAAATAACAGAATTAGACGTATTTTGAGTGGCCGTGGTAAAGAGGGATTAATGTATCAAATATCTCCTAGTTTAATAGAGAAAAACACCAACCCAACACACATACACAACCAACGTTGTTTCAACGTTGAAAACGTGAATTCGGCGTTGAATTAACGTTGATAAACACATTGTGTGGCAGCTTGGAGCACTACCCAAATGGATAATCCGGATCAAAGATTGTACAGTCGAGTCAGACTGAATCTGCCAAACAAGTTGAATATAAAACTAATGCTATCCATTCCACACCTGGAAGAATATGAGACGGTGGGATATCAGTATCATATTGCATGTATAGGTATTAATTAATTAACCCTGCCCCCGTTTGATATTCATGTAAGAAATAATGACAACATGAATTTTATTAGCTCAAGTTTTATAATGTAAACTCTTCGAGAGAAATTTAAGCTTTGTTAAATACCGTAGAATCAGGTTTTTTTCATATCAAAAGCAAACAGAGCAGGTCCTGACCAGACAGCTCCTATAGCAGCCGTCTGACCTGGGTCTACTCTGTCTGCAAATACGTAAAAAGGCGCTTATATGAGGGAAAGGGTTAACTCTTCTCGTGCTATTCACGACTTGGCTGACATTTGCAAACAGCTTGAATCCAGAGTAAATTGGCATCTCCGTCAGAATCCATGCTGTTTGACACTCGGTGAATAGTTTCTTAAATTGCTTGAACAAGTCAATTAAAACATTTCAGCAGATCAGTTTTCAAGAGAGACATTATATTTTCAGCATGAGAGGTTGAAATAATTTACACTCCGTTCGCGACTTAGTGTTGATTATCTTTACAGATAAATTACAGTAGAACCTTTCTAATGCGACCACTCAATGATTAAACATACCTGTCTTTATGAGCATGTGGTTGCTTAATACAGGACGAGAGTTATGCAGAAAGCTCCTATAGGAGCTTTCTGCATAACTTTCTTCCTGCATTAAGCTACCACCTGCCTCTGCCACTATGAAATATGCCCCTTTTTGCTGGTCGCATTAAAGGGGTTTTACTGTACGTGTATATTGGAAACTGTGGAGAACTGACGTAACTACAGTCACCTATCGAATGTGTCGTTATATTGAGCATGTTGTTGTAATATACATTAATCCTTCTCATGCTGTAAGTACAGTGTAAGTACCTGGACTTGCAAAAAGTGTAGATGAGCTGTCATATATGGGTCTGCACGTTTTGCCATTATACTGTAGAACCTCTCTATAACGGCC
Source organism: Azorinus chamasolen (assembly GCA_963576725.1). NCBI lineage: Eukaryota > Metazoa > Mollusca > Bivalvia > Cardiida > Solecurtidae > Azorinus > Azorinus chamasolen. The sequence goes on from OY755244.1 coordinate 53,436,914, forward strand.
ACTAAATGTGTGTTAATTAGTTGGTATTTAGGACAGATGGCTGCTTAAAGCAAGGTGAAAGTAAAACAGAACGCTCCTATGTGAGCGTTCTGTTTTACTTTCACCTTGCTCTAAGCAGCCACCTGTCTGTAACACAAAATACTTGATATAATGTAGTGGCCGTTGTAGAGAGGCTTTACTGTAATACAGTGACTACACTTACCCTTACTTTAGAATAGTTTAGCTAATTAACATAGTGGATTAATTCATATTGGAATATTCAGCATGAGAAGTTATATATATATGTATTTTGCACTTTAAAAATGTCCCTTCTTATTGTACTGAAGGCAACATTTACAACGAAATAACCGGTTTCCTACCTGGATCCAAGCTGCTCATCACGAAGTCGCCTCATAAGAAGTTGCGACGGCTTTTGCCGTCGGTAGCGGACTGCCAAACAGCTCAGTTTTTTCACGCCGACAGAGAATTCGTGATATTCAATCAATTTGATTAGACACCTAGTAACTCGAAATCTTATCTGGAGTCAATGCTGTTTGGCACTTTGTAGGGAAGTGGGAAAATAACATTTGGAAATACAGTAAGACCTTGCTAAATAGAATCGTTAGTAAATAATAAACTTTTTGGCAGGTGACTGCTTAATGCAAGGTTAAAGTCATGCAGAAAGCTCCCAGATTAGCTTTCTGCATGACTTTCACCTAGCATTACGCTGCCACCTGTCTTACCTCTTTACTCCATTTCTGTGCCTTTACAAACAGAGTAGACCAAGCTCAGACGGCTTCTGTAGGAGCCGTCTGATCAGGGTCTACTCTGTTTGCTTATGATATAATTTAGATATGATTCTACAGTTTTTTGTCATAGCCACAAAATCCTGTGTCCATGTGTTATTATAACATTTAATCTTATAAATATGCATGATGTCATTATTTCTTATATGAATATTCATGGCCTTCAAGGGTTACATACAGATGATGATACTTACACGAGTGTTCGGATTTGCTAGAGGTCGCTGTATTTGCACGTGACAGTGTTAGAGTGCAAATAGTTCAACCTTTTAACCTTTAACCTCGTTAAAAATAATATCTGCTGATTTCTTTGGATCTGATACAGTTTGTCTGCTTCCGGTATGATCAAAGTTTCGAGAAACTATTGGCCGGCCGAGTGTCTTGACGTCTCATCTGGATTGGATTGCAAATAAATCAGTTCAGTCAAGTAGCGAATAGCCAGATAATGGTTAACACCGGTAACTCCTATGCGTGTATGGGTACAGTAAATTCCTTCTGAACCGGATTTCTAGTAGAGAAGAATATATTTTAGGCAGGTGGTTCCTCAATGCAGAGTGAAAGTCATGCAGAAAGCTCCTAGAGGAGCTTTCTGCATGACTTTCATCCTACATTGAGCTGCCACCTGTCTCCAAGAACGATATTTATACTAAATTGAACGGCCGGTTTAGAGAGGTTTTACTGTACAGCGCACCTGGATTACTTACAGCGCTTTGACACCATTCTCTTTCTAGTCACCTCACTAGATCTAATTAACCTAACCTTAAGCATGGTAAGTAAAAAGTGTGACAGCTCAACACATAGATATAGTTTCAATTTCTGTATTGTGCTAATCTATAGAGATCGTAGCTCTCCACAATGCGGCAGTGTCTTACATTAAGAAACATAAAGGACAAAGAGAAAATAAGAACATGAGATGAAATGAAAATCAAATGCAAAATACATGTAATTCCATCATGCACAATAGCTTATTTGATTAACCCGTTGTTCCACAGATTCGCCTTTAAACGCATTCGCAAATAGAGTAGATCCAGATCACAGGCTCCTGTCGGAGCCATCATATCAGGGTATGCTCTGTTTGGTTATATCACCCTATAGATCTGATTATACAGTTTCTCCCATAATTTATAACCCTCTTTCTTACATGGATATTCATGGAATAAAGGGCTTATAACAATACATGTATTATAAAAATATATGTATTACATAAAGACCCTATCAAATAGGTAATATGACAAGTCAGTAAGGTTATATATAACTACATCGACATACATGATATATGATTCACAGCTGGAAAAGTGCTTTACATATTATTTCGTTCAATACTAACAAAATATACAAAATGGGCAGTTTTATGCCCTTGACTTGAGGCGATGGGAACGTTAAGTTTTACCATTGTCCGTGCGTCCGTCCTGTAAAAGTTTCGTCAAGTGTTGGCTTGTGTATGCTGGGATGATTTAATATTTAGTCAAAGTAACAAACAGTTTGGATCCAGATGAGACGCCGAGTTACTCGGCGTCTTATCTGGATCCAAACTGTTTGCATAAAGGTAATCACAGTTGCGACATTGGCAGCAAAAGAGTTCAGAGAAGAACATCGTAACTCCTTCCCTGCCGCATGATGTCGTCTGCAAATTTGTCGTCTGCGACACTTTTCTTTTTCCCTTTTCTTCTATTTTCTTGCAATATTATTTATCACAACATCTAACACGTTATATCCCGATGAGACCGGATGACCCGGGTAGTATGGTACCACCCGTCTTAGACGGGTAGTTTAACGTCATTAAATGACGTCAGTGCAAATTCATGGTATATGGTGTCATATCAGTTAAACAGAAGCAGAAAGGTAGGCCTACGTGAGCGTGGAGAGGAACTCTGACTGGCATAAATTCGTTAATCCTTCCCCTTATATAAACACCTTTGCAAACAGAGTAGATCCAGATCAGACGGCTCCTGTAGGAGCCGCCTGATCAGGATCTGCTCTATTTGCATACTGACTTATATATATATCTGATCCTACGGTTTTTGCAATAACTAAAACGCCCTGTGCAAATATTACATTATAAAAAAATGAGTTTATGAATATTCATGAAGTGACCAATTAATGCAGGTTAAAAGTAATGCAGAAAGCTCCTATACATTTGCCCTGTCTTAAGCAACCATTTGCTTTCTAAGACTCCCATGTTTAATTAACCCATTTGCTCCCACGATACCATATATGGGACGTAGGCAAACAGTGTAGACTCTAATTAGACGCCGCATAATGCGGCGTCTGATCAGAGTCTACACTGTTTGGTGATAGAAAATTCAATATAAAACAAAACAAAAATGAAAATTTGGACCAGACATCCCCTAGATAAAAATGGACTAATCCAATATATAAACATAGAAGAATCCACTGGGTGCAAATGGGTTAATGAATCGATGCCCGCTTAGGGCAGATTCTACTGTAATATTATCAGCACGTATTTTTGTCCAGTAAACCTTTACCTCGTGAATATTTTTGTTAGAAATAATGGCATCATGAATATTTATATTTGATATTGATATTATTGATATTGATATTATAATATGATATCATGATTTTTTTCATAATGGAACACACATGAGCACATGGTGTTGAATCATTGGAGAAATTGTTGACGTATACTTATATTTTTTCATACGCAACCCTGAGTTGTGACAACTCTTTAGAATCGTCTCAAAGAGCCCAAAGCCTATGACCGCCAACGGTCATCCAATAATGTGTCAACAAAATGTGTGAGTTCAGCATCTGTTAGATACACTGTTATAAAGAACTACGTCACACCCAAAACACCTTTATTATGTTGCTCTGAATATGTAATAAACAGAATAATCAAATGATGTTTTCAATAGGGTCCGCTAGAATGTTGTTTTTGGCGTGATACAATTATTTATTATAACCTATTGAAAACACCGTTTGATTAATCTGTATTATATACATATTCAGTGAAAAAGTTAACGGTGCGTAATCAAATACAGTAAAACCTCTCTATAACGACCACTAAATTACATCAAGTATTTTGTGTTAAATGCAGGTGGATGCTTAAAGCAATGTGAAAGTAAAACAGAACGCTCCTATAGGAGCATTCTGTTTTACTTTCATCTTGCTTTAAGCAACCACCTGCCCAAAATACCAACTAATTAACACAATTTAGTGGTCGTTATAGAGAGCTTTTACTGTACTAAAATCATCCTTTCTCCACCAACTCCTACGCAAACACATTATTGGATAACGGTATGCGGTCATATATGTTTTGGCCTATTTAGCATATGGTCCAGACTGTTATTCAAATCAAAAGGTACTATGAACAATAAATAGTAACTATGGCTCAGCTCCTTAAACACAAATTATATAAAATTATATTTTATAATTACAAATTAAATAAATGAAGTAGTTGACCACATGAGCTCAACACTAAAACAAGCAATTCATTCTATCGAAAACTTGCATTATTACAACTGAATAGTGCAACCAGCTTCTGTACACTGCGTTGTTTTGGTTACGGTGCACGATTCCAATGGTACTTAAAATGTGACCAGCATACCAACACTCAGATCTTATTTGCATATACGAATAGGTATGCTTTATATTGTAGCTTTATTACTGACTTGTAATTGAAACTGATTCAGTTTATTCATGTCGACATAGTTAACCCTTTCACCGCCGATGTAGCATTAATGCACCACAAGAAATAGTGCTGCCTCAGATCAGACGCCGCCTTTTCAAGGCGGCGTCTGATAAGGGACTTCACTATTTGTCTCAAACTCTTCTTCTATACCTGCGCTTTATTCCTTTGAAATTTGCATTTATTTATCTCATTTCCTTATTTTACCAAATGATTTAACAAAAAATGCATTGCAGACGACAATTAGAAATTTGGCGCCGAAAGGGTTAAACCGACATTAACCAGAGCAACATATAAAGGCGCGTATTCAAATGCTAAAAGCTTTATTTCTCCACCAAACCCTATGTTGTGATGACTCTTTAGAATCATCTCGAAGAGACGATTCTAAAGAGTGGCCACCACATAGGGGTTGGTGGAGAAATAAAGAAGTTCTTCTTGAAAATACTTTAATTTCATTTACGCATCTTATCTGGACCTCTGTTTACAATTATCCGGTTTATGTTGCACCTTTACGGATATCTTATTTGAAATGAATGGATATACATATAAAATAATACGTAATCAGTCGTCTAATGCTTGTGTAATATACGAAAACGTTGGTCGTTTGCTAACAATGAGCAGAGGGTCAAGCAACCGTGTTCAAAAATAGAGAAAACAAGATGTGTTTGTGAAACACTATGTCCCTCATATATTTGACCTCTGACCTTTAAGGATGACCTTGATCTTGACATGTTACCCCTCAAAATGTGCGGCTTTATGAGATACATATGCATGACAACTATCAAGTCTCTACCTGTACTGGCTCAAAAGTTAAGACCAATGTTAAGGTTGCGTTAAAGTTACAGACAAAGAAACAGACAATTTGACCTTTGACCCTGAAGGATGACCTTGACGTTGACATGTCACCCCTCAAAATGTACAGCCTCATGAGATACACAAGCATGCCAAATATCAAGTCTCTATCTCTACTGGTCCAAAAGTTATGGCCAATGTTAAAGTCGGTGATTTGACCCATATATTTGACCTCTGACCTTGAAGGATGACCTTGACCTTGACATGTCACCCCTCAAAATGTGCGGCTTTATGAGATACATATGCATGCTAAATATCAAGTCTCTATCTGTACTGGCTCAAAAGTTATGACCAATGTTAAAGTTGCTGACAAACAGACAAACAGACAGACAAACAGGGCAAAATCAATATGCCCCCTGAATTTCGTCAATGGGGGCATAAAAAAAGAAACGTGGAGATAACGGTCCACCTTACTGAATACACATGTAACCATCACATATCATTACCGTCGACTCGTTGGTTAGCTATTTCCCTGTTTAATATTCCTATAAGATTTAATGACATCATGAATATTAATTCGATTAAAGTTTATAATTGTATACAAACACATGCTGTTTTAGCTATGATAACAACAATAGAATCAAATCAATATGATTTCAGAGCAAACCCTGACCAGGCGTCTCCTTTAAGAGCCGTCTACTTTGTTTGCATAGGCACGAAAAAGGGTCCATAAGAACATAAGGTTGCAGCTTAATGCAGATCAAAAAGTAATGCGGAAAGCTCCTATAGGAGGTTTCTGTATTACTTTTGCCCTGGGTAAAGAAATCACCTGCTTTTTAAGACTCCTATGTTAAATACATAAATGGCCACTTAAGAAGTTTCTACATGTATTTACAGGTGTCTGCTTTTATGAAAAACAAAACAATACAGAAAGCTCATTTGCGTATATGCTACCACCTGCCATAACCTTCCCCCATTTATATTGATTTAAGCATTTTAGTGTATTAATATTCATGGACTGGCTTTAGTTTATAATAACAGCAGAGGTCCAGCGTAAATTAAATAAAAATCAAGAATAACTTCTTTATTTCTCATCCAAACCCTATTTTGCGACCACTCTTTAGAATCGTCGCTTCACAACATAGGGTTTGGTGGAGAAATAACCATGTTTGTATTGGCGTACGCACCTTTATCTGTTGCTCTGATAACACATTAACATTGGGTTTTCTGGTATTCTCTATTATTTAACATATAGAAATTTTAGAATCAGGTCTATATTATTCTATAAGCAAACATAACAGATCCTGATCAGACATTTCCGGAAATGTATGCAGAGGTGCTAAAGGTCGCCTCTGGTGATATGTTGGTGATCGGTTTAGTGAGGTTATATTGTATATACATGTGGTCATTCAGTGTCTATATACTAAAGCCGCCATTTTCGAGCCTACAGCAGAACCAGAGTCAAGTGGCCATTCATTTATTGATCATAAGAGTACTAAAAAGCAGACGATTGCTTAATGCAGGGCAAACGTAATTGTACTTTTAATTTCTTTTGACCTGCAATAAGCTACCACCTGCCTTACATACTCACAATTAGAACTCTTTTTGATGACCGCTTAAAACAGGTTCTACTGTAAAGTGTTTTTCTCCACGCTGTTTGGGTGCGTCATGTAACAACAGTTCATTCCATGAAAAACTCGTCACGCCTGTCTTACTGCTTTAACCCTTTCCCTCATATTCACTTTGTGCAACCATTGTGATAAATAGAGCATTTGCTCCTATAGGAGCAAATGCTCTATTTATCACAACGGTTTCAAACTAAACAATCCTAAAATTTTCCTTTTCTCTAGTTAATGTTCCTTTTCGGTAGATTTATTCAAAGAGGTTGTATCTAAAAAATATCCTAAGAGGTAATGGGGTTAACTCTTTCGCTGCCAATGGTGAACCTGCTATGCCAACAGTTTAGATGTACGTCGAGTATCTCAGCCTATCATCTGGATCCAAACAAGTGTTTTCTGCGATTATTGTCTTTTTTTGTTTTTTTAAGGTGAGAGAGGGGAGAAAAGAAAGAACCCTGGAGAGAACAAATCAAAAGTTGAAAATCAAAGCAGACGACACATTGTGCAGACTAAAATTGTCAGAAAACAATACTAACCAATATGGGTTTAAACGTGGGCGAAATCGTGACCAGCAATGCGAACAGTTGAGATCTATAGGATAATAAGTCTGCCACCAGGATCATGTTTCGTGTATGGTAGTCTCGTGGTAACGCGCTTAACTACTAACACGGAGGTCCGGGGTTCAAACGCTTTTCATTGTCTCCCGTCCGCACCTCCTCTCCACCCAGGGGTTAAAATGGGTACATGTGAGAGTCACTAGCTGGTACTGAGTCTGCATGATTGCGCCATATGTTAGCAGTGCTCAATATTGTAGGCGAATGACTCAATGACCAGGGGAGTAAATGTACAGTCGGCCGAGCGGTCCTTCGGACTGAAAGTAGACTATAACTAGGTACTTTAATATTACTTGTTTAACACTCAGGTTGCATTCTTAAAGAATAGGTTAATATTTTATGACGGTGTAAAAAAAGAAATCTACATAGATATTTAAATGAGTATATATAGTTTAAATTTGAATCCTTATTCTGTTATGAGAATTAACGTCTGTTCAGCTGATCTTTAAAATTTAAACCTAGTATACTATATGCCTTAAACATGGTATTCTCTATAACTTAAGCTGGTATTCCCTATAATTCAAACCTGGCATTATCTATACCCGCTATAACTAAAACCTGATATTCTCTATACTTAAACCTAGTACGGATTATCTAAAAGTTTCAATAACTTAAATCTGGTATTCTCCATGCCTAAAACCTGGTATTCCCCCATACCTTAAACCTGATATTCTCTATAACTTAAACCTTGTATTTTCTATAGTTGGAACTTAGTTATCTCTATGATTGAAACTTAGTATTCTCTATACCTTAATACTGGTATTTTCCATTACAAAAACCTGGTATTCTCTACGATTTAAACTTGGTATTCTCTACAATTATACTTTAAACCTGGTATTTTCCATAACTTTAACATGGTATTCTACATACCTTTAACCTGATAGTTTCCATGCCGTAAACCTGGTATTCTCCATACCTTAAACCTGATATTCTCTATAATTTAAACCTGGTATTTTCCATAACTTAAACCTGGTACTCTCCATATCATTAACCCGGTATTCTCCATACTCTTAAATCTTGTATTCTCCATACCTTAAACCTGGTATTATCTATAACACGGTCATTGTTAAGGTTTACGCTGAAAATATGAAGCAATGCCCTCATCCGTATTAAGCCTGATTTTGTTCTGATTTGAATTCAGTTCTGATGTTCGCTCTACTTCAGACAATTTATCCAATTTCGGATATTTTTTTCTATATGTTGTCGTATGGACCATGATTATTTCTGAAATGTCAATATTAGAAAGATAAGTTAATGCCTTGCTATGCTATATGCATTCAAATATGGGCAAACGTAAAAGAAGTAAACCGTGTTCCATGTATATGTATTTACTATAGTAAAACGTACGGCTTTCTATAAATCGGAATTGTCCATGATGAATTTTCAAAATTTTAACAAGTTTAAGTTGTGTTTTGTTCCATATTGAAGGAATATGCATGAAAGTGACAGGAAAGTAAGATTTGTTCGCCTGTTAATATACCATATATAACACATTTAAGTACAGTTTTTTTTATTTTTCATGGAACTATTTCAAGGTCGTCTTACGCCTTTCACCAATGTGCTAGCTGTAAATAAACAAAATAGCGTCATAGCATGAAGAAAGTAGTCCTTAACCTGTGACAGATGTAAATATTGTGACCCAGAGAGGGGTTGGCGTTTTCGAGGTCTTTACTATTTAACACGTTCCCTCATAAAATTGCCTTTTTATGTTTTTGCAAACAAAGCAGACCCTGATAAGAGTATTCCAATATGAGTCGTCTGATCAGGGTCTATTTTGTACATGTATATTGAATTGTGCAGTTTCTTACGAAGCCAAAAGCCTATACACCGTTATGAAAATAATCAGTAGACCCCTTGTGCAAAATGTTTGACATCGTGATTTTGAAAAATAGTTTAAAAATAATTCTTTGCTCAAAGTTAAAACAAACTGGTTTACCCTTTACTCTATGAATATTCATACAATAGATAATAACAACGTGAATAGTGTCCGATTTTTTTAAAATGGCGTTTAGAGTAATAGATTGTTTTTAATCATAACAGAAACTGTAGAATCAGATCTATTAAAGTCATAAGCAAACAGAGTAGACCCTGATCAGACGGCTCCTATTTATTGAATATATGAGTCTTAATATGCAGGTGATTGCTTAATGCAGAGCGAAAGTAAAACAAAAAGCTCCAATAGGAGGGGTTCTGCTTACCAAGAATTAGACCTTCTTTTCAAAGGTCACTTAACCCTTTCATCCATAAATACACATTTCTATGCCTCTGTAATTGTCACTTCTTGAAACCATTGTGATTAATAGAGCTTTTGCTCCTAAAGGAGCAAATGCTCTATTTATCACAATGATTTCAAACTACAAATTCTAAAAGTTTCCTTTTCTTTAGTTAATGCTCCTTTTTCGGTAGATTTATTCAAATAGGTTGGATCTAAAATGGTCTATGAGGTAATGGGTTAAGACAGGTTTGATATGTGCAAATAAAACTCAGTAGATCAAATGGAGTCGATCCTAATGAGAATTAGAGTTGTCTGGCTTCAATCTTTAACTAAACCTTTCGCGAATATTCGAAAGATACTTCCTGAAAGACAATACAGCAAACCCAGTGATCCGACATATTATATAACCTTTAAGAAGCTACCTACGATATCGAGATCATTAATATGACCCATGCGATCGGTCTACAAGACAGATGGCATATTAATGCAGGTTGAAAGTCATACAGAAAGCTCCCAATGAATTTTTTCTGTGACTTTCATCCTGCATCGAGCATTCACCTGTTTGAAACGATCTTATTTTTTTCACTGACAGTCCTGTTTAGATTGGGTTTTTTACTGCATACGTAATTTTGTTTTTATTAATAGAAGTCTATGAAAAGCTGTGCGCCAAATACTCAGAAAAGCATACCGTATACGAGTATGTGTACGAGTATCTGACAGATTAACCATTAGCTCTATCAGAGAATAACGTGTCTCTTTTCTGTCTTGGAGGTGTTTTACTTTAACTACAACAGGTATATTTTATTATATTCAACCGTTTAATGCAACATAATTAAAATCCAGGTGAAACTGTTTAAACATTTAAAAAAATTGAAGAAATAATGACCATTTTATTTTTTATAATATGGTTGTCAATAGTTACCAAAGTAAAACACAATTCTTAAATGACTTTTCGAGATGCAAATTTTCTTGGAGACATTCGAATGCTACACTGGCTATAAGTAAAGGGGTGTGTATTCTTAGTTTTCTTCTTTACTTTAAATTCATTACCTGGTGAATATGAATTCATGTTATATATAGGAAAGATATGGAAAGATTTTATTAGGCTTTGGCCATAGCACAAAATGTAGAATCACATCTACATAGGTCCATTAGCAAACAGGACATGTTCGAATAAGACGGCTCCTATAGGGCCCGTCTGCTCTTGGTCAATTCTGTTTGCAGAGATATCAAAGGCGCCAGGAGTTATATAAACTACTTCAATTAAAAACACATCATATTTAAGCCTTTATCAGTTAGAGACACATTTTATGCACATGCAAAGAGAGGAGCTGTCTGTCCGTACGAGCTGTCTGATCAGTGTTTGCTATATGTTAGCTTATGGAATAATGTAGATAACTAGATAGTATACAGGTTCCGCCACTTTCAAATATTTATGTGTTCACACGCAAAAATAAATATTCATATAATAAGTGTTCAAAATGTTAATTATTTCTTATATAAATATTCATCATGTACACATTGTACAGTAAAACCCTTATAAACCGGAATTCTAATAGAGAATATTTTAGATACTTTTAGGCAGATGGCAGCTTAATGCAGGGTGGCAGTCTTGCAGAAAGCTCCTTTGTGATCTTCCTGTATGACTTTCACCCTGCATTGACCCATTCCCTCATATTGACGACTTTTGACGACTCTGTAAAAGTCACTTTGTGAAACCATTGTGATAAATTGAGCATTTGCTCTTATAGGAGCAAATGCTCTATTTATAACAATGGTTTCAAACTACAAAATTCTAAAAGTTTCCTTTTCTCTAGTTAATTCTCCTTTTTGGTAGATTTATTCAAAGAGGTTGCATCTAAAAATAGCCTATGAGGCAACGGGTTAAGTAAGCTGCCACCTGTATGAAAACCCGACAGTGATACTAATTGGAAGTCCGGTTAAGAGGGGGTTCACTGTAAAGTGTTGTTTGAAATTGATAGAGAAAATTGTATTTTAGAATTGTAACAAATAGTCATTCGTTGTCTATTCCCAATTCCTCTTGTAACAATGCGCCACGTGTGGTCGGACCGCTACGGGACAACACCGAACCATACTAAGACAAGTTACATTCTGGCACTAGTGTGGAGTGTTGCAATATTGTATAAAGAAAAATAATTGTTCAATAAAAAAAATGATTCCATAATTTTAAATATTTATTCAATAAAAGAATATATATTCAATCTCAAAAAAATATCTGTTCCTAAAATATTATGTTCTTAAAATATATTTATGTGGTAAAAAAAGTTTGATTAAAAATGTTTATAAAATATTTATATGGACTAAAAAAATATTTGTGCGGTAAAAAAAAAGATTCTTAAAATATATTTATATGGACTATAATTATAATTGTGGGATAGCAGAATATATCTTTAAACAACGCATCCCATTGGCTCGTACATTCCAATATGGCAGCTCGCAGTATCCAGGAAGGAATCATCCAAGAAGAAATTGATGTTTTAAGGGATATAACGTGTTGTTTTTAAGTGATTAGAGTAAACAGAATAATTAAAATGTGATTAATTTACTGAAATATATCCTCGTAGTGTATAGCGCAGAAATACGAAGCGCCGGTATACGAGCCAATGAAATCCGCGGTTACAAAAATCAATTCTGCTATCCCATAATTCTAATTATAGTCCATATAAGAACAAAATATGAATCAATAAAAAAAATAACCTCAAAAATATTTTTTAGTCCATATAAATATTTTATCACACAAATATTTTTTTATCATTTTTTTACCACATACATGTATACATATATTTTAAGAACATAATCATTTTTTAAGAACAAATGTTTTTTTTCTGATATTGAAGAGATTATTTATTGAATAAATATTTTTTTATTGAATAAATATTCAAAATTATTGAATCAATATTTTTTTATTGAACAAATATGTCTCTATATACAATAATGCAACACTCCACACGCTACAAACAACATATATTTTTTATCCTTAAAGAAACTGTAGAATCATGTCTACAGTGAACCCTCGTTACAACGGCGGTTTCCAGACATTTTGCTGGTATAACGAGTTTGCCGTTATAACGAGTTTAAATATGAAAGGAACCATAGGCCAGTTTTAAACTAGTACCAACAGGTGAACGCTTAATGCAGAACACAAGAAGTGCAAAAAACTTCCTTTGTTCTGCATTAAGCGATCACCTGTCTTATTGGCATTGCACCTATTTATTCAGTGGTTGTTTCAAAGACTTTACGGTAATTTTGTTTCAATGCATACTGCTGGTATAACGAGGATGCCATTGTAACGAATGCCGGTATAATGAGGGCTCATTGTATATTATATCAAAAGCAATCAGAGCATACCCTGATCAGACGACCATGGAAGAAACTGTGGAACCATATCTATATTACAAGTCGTCGTTTGACGATTTTGCAAATAGGGAAGATCCAGATCAGACAGCTCCTGTATGAGTCGTCTGTCGTCTGATCAGAGTCTGCTCTATGTTTGCTTATGAAATGATATTGAGCTTGTTCTGCAGTTTCTGCCATAGTAATGTTATAAAAATTAATCAAATTAATATGCATGATGTATTTAGGACCTACATGAATATTCATGGAGTAAAGGGTCAAATCGGTAACGTGGTGACCTTTTAGGTTGGTCTTAATAATCACCTAGCTGCCTATAGCAAACAGAGAAGACCCAGATCAGACGGCTCCTATAGGACCCCCTCCTATAGGAGTCGTCTGATCAGGGTCTACTCTGTTTGCTTACGGAATTTGATAGATCTGTTTCTTTAGTTTCTAAAATGGCTACAATGTTCTACCTTCCATATTTCATTATAATTATTTTGTTCATGAATATTCAGTAGGTGTTGACATTTGAAATAAATATAGAACAGAGAAAGGGTTAAAGGCTATATTTGGGATTTACCTTATTTGCATGCACATGGATATATTAATGAGAACAATAAAAGAAATGGTAAAAAAATACAGAACGCATGGCTTCTCTTGGGCTTCTTTGACTGCTAACGTTTTAGAGGTTTAACCCTCTACCCAACAGAGACGCCCTTTCATGTATTTGCAAACAGTGTAGACACGGATCACACATCCCCTGAAGGAGACATCTGATCAGGATCGGATCTGTTTGCTTATGTAATTATATTAATCGGATGTATCAGCTTCTGCCATGGTCAAAACTTGCTTTGTGCATATGCTGTTACTAAAGATCATATAAGTACACATCAAGTAAAGGGTTATCCCTTTACGCTTTTCTAAGCCTTTGAAAAAGAGAAAACCCGGAACAGGAGACCCCTGATCAGGGTCTGCTCTGTTTGGTTATGAAATAATATAGATATGATTCTACAGTTTCTGCCATGGACAAAAATTGATGTGTTCAGCGCCATTATAAAAAATAACTAATAAATATTCATGATGTCGTTATTTCTTTCATGGATATCCATGGAGTAAAGAGTTAATAATACTGATTAGACGGCCCCTATACGAATCATCTGACCTGATCTACTCTGTTTGAAAATGCGCAAAAAGGTGTCTCTATCTGTTAAAAGGCTAAGAGGAAAATCAGGTGTACTAGAGTTGCCATAAGTAATTATTGGCGCGGTCATATATTTTCTCACACGCGTTGGATATTTTGATAAACTAACTTAGAGCGTAAGGATTTAGATAAAACGCCAGATAACTCGTTATTGTCAATATTGTTTAACCCTTTCCTTCATATTAACGTCTTTTGGTGCCTTTGCAAACACTGCAGATCCAGATCAGGCAGCCCCTGAATGAGCCGTCTAGTCAGGGTCTGTTCTGTTTGCTTACATTGATCTGATTCTACACCATTTGTCTAAGCCGACATTTCACCTTTACATTTTAACCTGTAGAAACTAAATTGACTTTAATGAATATTCATGAAGTGGACAATGCATGCATAAATGTTTATTAGTAAGAATGTTTCCATGGTGTCGTAATATTGATAAGATATGTAGAGATTAACAAATATCTTAATTTTTAAACGTCGGATTTTCAAAGTGGAATCGGTATTTAACTATAGAGTCCACTCAGTATGAGGAGCCGTCTGATCTGGTTCTACACTGTTTTCAAATGACAGTTTGCGCGCGTGGGTTAATCCCTCGACATTTGATCGGCATGCCCAGTCTAGCATTCGATATTTTTACAGCAGGGAGAGACTAAATCTGTTTTAAGCCCTTATGCAGTTCTTAAAAAAAAGTTTAAAATTTGGATCTGGTACTATTTTTACTACTTCCATTTCGGACAAATTCTTGTGAAACTATTAACGAAGTGCCAAACAGCTTGGATCCTGATGAGACGCCAAGGTACTCGGCGTGTCATCTGGATCCAAACTGTTTAAAAAAAAAGGCGATTGGGGTCGCAATTAGCGGAAGAAGTGTAAGCATGTCTATTTCTAGTTCTAGTGGAAGTTAACCAACCGAATAACTGTCTCGATAACATTGTAATAATTTATTGGGTCTGAAACAATACCTAAAATGACATACATGTATATACATTTATCACGTAATGTGTCGTGTGGGAGTGCCGAAACAGAGTGACGTAAATCACGGAAATGCAGTAGTGCATTTTTTATGCTCGCTGTCTCACATGATCCAAACTGTTTAAACCAATATCCCATAGGCTATTTTTAGATACAACCTCTTTGAATAAACCTAACGAAAAGGAGCATTAACTAGAGAAAAGGAATTTTTTAGAACTTTTGAGTTTTGAAACCAGTGTGATAAATAGAGCATTTGCTCCTATAGGAGCAAATGCTCTATTTATCACAATGGTTTCACAAAGTGACTTTTACAGAGTCGTCAAAAGTCGTCAATATGAGGGAATGTGTAAACACTCTAATTATGCATTCGAAAAAAACAAACAAATAGAATAATATCTCTTTTAACACGTAAAGGAAGACAAATTCAATTGAGTAAATATACGTTCAGGGGATGGAAGATTAACAATCAGTACTTTAGCACTCTGTGCAATTGTCATCTGCAAAAATTGTGAACTTGTCAAATGTATATTTTTCAACTTTCTTTCAACCATTTACTCCATAATTACGCCTTTCTACGCCTTTGCAAACAGAGTAGACCCATATCAAAAATATGTTCTGTTTGCTTATGGACTAACGTAGATAAGTTTCTACAGTTTCCGGGTCTGCTCTGTTTCCAAAGGCATAGAAAGGCGTATTTTTGGAGTAATCGGTCAACAGTACTTCAGGCATATCGTGACGCCCAGCTAATTTCATGTGGGCAAAGGCCTCCAAGGTTCTTCTATGCATGGAATAAATTGCATTGTTTCGTACACAGACGGACACCTGAGTAGAATCACCGGCCTATCACAAGTCAGTTGGAAGGCTTTAACCCTCTCTTGCTGAATTTTAAAATACAGTACTCCTTCTTTACCCATGCCCTGTTGTATATTTAAATATATCTTCACTGTGTACAAGATCACTGCTGTGGAGTGCACTGGTTGCACAATCAACTTGCAAATAGTGCAGACCCTAATGAGACAGCTCCTGCAGGAGCTGTCTCATCTGGGTCTTCACTATTTACAGGTAGGTATATTGATGTGAATAGCAAGCGAAGGGTTTATTGTGTTACTTCCTGAAAACAGTATAGTGAGAATATCACGCATTGACACATTTGTAATTGTTCCATTCCGTACAGTTTACCTCTTTTGCTGCCAATGTCGCATCCGTACCCATGCAAGCAGTTTGGATCTAGATAAGACGCTGAGTAACTCGACGTATCGTCGGGATCCATCCTTTTTGTTACTGTGACTATGTGACTATGTAGCAGACGACAGATATGGAAAAATAGTCAAACAGGGAGGGCCACATACGAAAAGACACCGCACCAAACACCATTAAACAAGAAACGGCACAGCCACAAGACAAAACATAACGGAACGCATATCAAGACGAAAAACATTAAATATTAAGCATATTGAACAACAAAGCTGACCAAATTTAGCAGCGAAAAGGTTAAATAGACTTTACTTTGTAATTTGAAAAAGGAAGGGGCGAACGTTTTTCAGGGTCTACACTGTTTGCACATGTAACATAGATGGTCGCCAAATGTTTGCCTTGCAATGTATAGGTGTTTAATGGCTAAAACTATTTCTGTCAACAAACCATGTCACCCTTTCAAAGAATGGCGCGTCTGCTTCATGTCTTTGATTTGATTCCTTGGTGACAAATGGGAATGGACATAAGTAAAGAGTAAACCCGCTCTTAACCCATTCCCTCATATTGACGCGTTTTGACGCCTCTGTATAAGTCACTTTTTGAAACCCTTGTGATAAATAGAGCATTTGCTCCATGGGAGCACAATTCTAAAACATAATCTTTTTGCTAGTAAGTGCTCCTTTTCGGTAGATTCATTAAAAAAGGTTGGGTCTATGCCAACCATGTGCTAACTGAACGCCACAGAGAGAGGGCAGCAGATGCAGAGAAACCCGGGCTCTATGTCCTATTCTTATTATCGACAGCTTTTATGGTTCTTTTAGATGCCCAGTGTAAAGCACTGTTACATCGGACCTCGGTTTATAAAGTCTCATCCGAGCGACTTGAACCGGCCGGCGGGGGATATGATGATGATGATGATGATGATGATGATGATAATGATGATGATGATGATGATGATGATGATGATGATGATGATGATGATGATAATAATGATGATAATAATGATGATAATAATAATAATACTTAATTTGTTTTCAGGACATGTAGCTAGAAACCATGGGGTCTGGAATCAGTAAGTTGATTGAGATATTTTATCTTCACAACTGTTCAAATGTTACGTGTATATTTATCAGTGATCTGGGATAATTTCTAAAATACATGTAGTTAAATACTTGATAGTTAATCATATTTAGCTGCTAAACTCTGTCGCCTGCTAACTATGTCGTCTGCTACAAATTTTCATTCTTTTGATTTTCTTCATTTTTGTTTCAAAAACATAGTAACAGTAACAAACAGTTTGGATCCTGATGAGACGCCGAGTTACTCGGCGTCTCATCTGGATCCAAACTGTTTGCAAGGTAATCACAGATCCGGCTTTGGCAGCGAAAGGGTTAATCATATCTAGATCTAATTCCTACATGGATACTTTCCAACAACATGGTGAACTCGGACGTTTTCAAGTAAACTAAGCTTAATGAACTGTGCATACTTTATAATAATCCTTTGATTATAATGAAAGTGCGAGTAGCAAGTGCATAATGTTTTAACCCTTTACTCCATGAATATTCATGTCAGAAATAATGACATCATGAATATTAAATGAATTAATATTTAAAATGGCATATTAAAACATGAATTTTTGGAAAGGCAGAAACTGTAGAATCAGATCAAAATTATCTAATAAGTAAACAGAACAGACCCTGATCAGACCACAGGGGGCCATTTCGTGGGTCTACATTGTCTAAAAGGTCAAGAATTGATTGGGTCGATTTAGTGTTATATTATAGTATATAATATAACACTAAATCGACCCAATCAATTTTTAATATATAATATAACACTAAATCGACCCAATCAATTGTTTGACCTTTTAGACCATGTAGACCCACGAAATGCCCCCCCCCCCCCCCCCCTGTGGATCAGGCGGCTTCTTTAGGGTCAAAAGGCGTCAATATGAGGAAATGGGTTAAAACTTAATGACAAGGAAGAACGTATATCAAAGTCTGTAACCCTTAGCCTTTTGTTCCATTTTATCCATAATACTGTTTTCACCTTTCAGATTGATGTTGCGCACGTGCGTAAGTGCGTATCGCTAGCTACGCCCCTGCATATGTACAATATCTAACTAGTCCTCGCTCTCCATGTAAATTCATACAGTAATGTCTCGATAATGCGATAACATCATCTATTAACATGTGAAATGTGTGTATCAATGGACTAGAACTACTTAACCCAATCTCTCATATTGACGACTTTTGACGCCTCTGTAAAAGTCACTTTGTGAAACCATTGTGATAAATAGAGCATCTGCTCCTATAGGAGCAAATCCTCTATTTATCACAATGGTTTCAAACTACAAAATTTAAAAAAACCAACTTTTCTCTAGTTAATGCTCCTTTTGGTACATGTATATTTATTCAAAGATGTTGTATCTAAAAATAACCTATGAGGTAATGGGTTAATTAAAGAACTGTGTACACTTTGTAATATTCATTTGATTACGATGAAATGGCGAGTGGCCAGTGCAACTAATGAGGGCTGTTTTAATTTCTACAGGTAAACATTCCAATCAAACAGGCGTTGTCAATAACGCATCAGAGGAAGAGAAGAAGCTAGACAGTGTAAAATGCATTATTTTAGAAGAACTTGAGCCACTTTGTGTGGTGGATTACATTTTTCACAAAGGCGGGTTGACAAACAGTCAGCATCGGGAGATAAAGTCAGTGAAGATTCGAGAGGAACGATGTCGAAATTTTTATATATACCTGCTGAGAAACTTACCGACCAGCTTCTCTGTATTTATGTCGGCTTTAAATGAAACCGGAAACAGATACATACTCAAAAAATTGGAGAAACCTTGGTATGAACCAGAAAGTAAGTTATTTTATCTGCTTCGGGTATAATAAAGTTTATGTTGTTTTTCTTGTTTGTTTAGTTATCATTTGTATATCACTGTGGTAGATTCAGGTTTACATTAAATTTTGTAATACCATTTTCCCTCGCTAATTTGTGAAGTTGGAAATAACTTAATTTTAGGTTTTTAAATTGCGGCAGTTTTCCCCTTTTACGTTGTTTAGGTTTCTCGATAAGCATACCCACCTCCACCTTCCACCACCACATGCACGTACGTATATCATATTGTTAGCCCTATAGAATGTCACACAAAGCGAGGCTGACATGTAAATATCACATTGTCACGTGTCTTCATAGACAATACATGTGTACATTATTTGCTATGTATAATTGCCGGATATTTGGCGATGGAAATTTACATTGTAAATAAAATTGAGGTATAATAATATTAAATATAACAATTTAGACTTAATTTCAGGGCCAGAAAAGTCCAATAAGACTTTCTGCATACGCGTAAGCAACAAATGTATTAACCCATTTGTTCCCACGATCCCATATATGGGACGTATGCAAACAGTGTAGACTCTGATCAGACGCCGCATAATGCGGTGTCTGATCAGAGTCTACACTGTTTGCTGATAGGAAATTCAATATAAAACAAAACAAAATGAAAATTTAGACCAGACATCCCTTAGATAAAAGATAGACTAATCCAATATATAAGCATGGAAGAATCCTCTTGGAGCAAATGGGTTAAACTAATGTCTCCTTAAAATAAGAACTCAAAAAGAAATATGGTTCTAGATTCTATATTTTAAAGCATATTATAGCTTAACCCATTTGCTCCCAGTGGATTCTTCCATGCTTTTATATTGGATTAGTCTATATTTTATCTAAAGGATGGCTGGTCTTAATTTTCATTTTTATTTTGTTTTATATTGGGTTTCATATCAGCAAACAGTGTAGACTCTGATCAGACGCCGCATAATGCGGCGTCTGATCAGAGTCTACGTAAACTGTTTGCCTACGTCCAATATATGGGATCGTGTGAGCAAATGGGTTAATGCAGGACGAACCTGGTTGTTTCGTTTTCTTTCACCTTTCTCTTTAACCTTTCACTTCATATAAACATATTTTAACGTCTTTGCAAACACAATAGACTAAGGAGCCGTCTGACCAGGTTCTGCGTTCTTTGCTTATGGCAATATATCGTATACCTGACTCTATTAAGTTTATGCCATGACCAAAACTTCATTTGTCGGCATGCCATTATGGCATTCAGTTTATTAATATCCATTAAGGCATGCACGGAGTAAATAGCTAATCGTTACCACATAACACACGTTTCTCAGAATAAACCTTTTTCTGTCGCTTTTAGGACCTCCACGGTCAGTTCCTACAATAGTCTCGACATGTACTGATGGTGGATCAACACATGCAGGTCTGTATAAATGAAGTTAATTTACACATTGATTCATCTTGTTTAACCCCTCCCTCCATACGTCTTTCTATGTCTTTACAAACAGAATAGAGTCAGATCAGACGACTGCTGTAGGTACCATCTGATCAGGGGCTGCTCTGTTTGCTTATGGAATAATGTAGATCTGATTCTATAGTTTCTACTTTAGCAAATATCTCATGTGTTAATATGCCATTTTGGAAATTAATCTAATTAATATGCATGATGCCGTCATTTCTTACTTAAATATGCATGGCGTAAAGGGTTAAAAGTATACAAATTTACAGTAAAACCTCTCTATAACGGCCACTAAATTACATCATGTATTGTGTGTTGAAGACAAGTGGCTGCTTAAAGCAAAATGAAAGTAAAACAGAACGCTCCTATAGGAGTTTAGGTTGGGGATGTGTTAGGCTGGGATTAGACGTAATATGTCATCTATTTGTTTCATATCTTTCCAGGGAGTATATCCACAATTGCTGTTGAAATAACAGCGGTCACTGGAATGACTTGCTACGAATATTTGGAACAAATGTCAGGGGTTCTTGGCAATGTCAAGAAAAGATGTAAAGTAGCGAATCAAACGTTTAGTATGTACCAGTATCTCATAACGGACTTCAACAAGTCACCGTTTGTAATAATACTGAAACCATGCAAGACTTTTAATCAGACCGTTCAACAAAGTCTTGATGAAGTTGTCCGGAGAATAGTGCAGGAAATACTACGGAGATGCAAGAATACTACGGATATCCAGAACGATAAAGTTTGTGTTGAATACAAACTTCGGTATGACTTTGATACAGGTAAATTAACGCATGATAGATTAGAACCTGTGCCAAGCGAACATTCATTTTTCGGACAAGGGGGTCAAAAAAGCAGGCAATTGCTTAATGCAGGAAAAAAGCAATACAGAAAGTTCCTACATGTACTAGAGCTTTCTGTATTACTTTTGACATGCATTAGGCTACCGCCTGTTTTACAACCCCATAGTTAGACCTGGGTCCATGCTTATAAAGCTTTTAGTTGAGTCTGAGTTTCGTTCTCAAGCTTTTGATTGGTCAGATTTGAGTTCTCAAGCTTTTGATTGGTCAGATTTGAGCCTTTGGCTCAAATCTGACCAATCAAAAGCTTGAGAACGTTCTCAGATTCAACTAAAAGTTGTTATAAGCATGGACCCTCGTTTCCATTGTCGCTTAAGACAGGTTCTAATGTAGAAGCTTCGATACTACTTTTATATATGTACGATAAAAGTCGACATTTGGCAATACTAAAGTTTGTAAACAATAGAGACATGTCTGTCTATAATAATTATGTTCATTAATATAGAGAAAACATTGTTTGAATACGGTTCTAATGTTAGTTTCACCTTTATAGGTACCTGTTTAATTTTGCAAACATAGTAGAACCAGAACACCATTAGAGATTTAGCATCTGATCAGGGTCCCTGCTTATAAAGCTTTTAGTTGAGTCTGAGTTTCGTTCTCAAGCTTTTGATTGGTCAGATTTGAGTTCTCAAGCTTTTGATTGGTCAGATTTGAGCCAGAGGCTCAAATCTGACCAATCAAATGCTTGAGAACGTACTCAGACTCAACTGAAAGTTTTATAAGCAGGGACCCAGGGCCGTTAGCTATCACAGTTGACATTTTAACCCTTTACCGCATGAATATTTATATTTGAATATTTATTTGTTTTCCTTGCAAGAAACTATAGAATCATATCTATACCATTTCACAGGCAAATAGAGCAGGCCCTGATCAAATGGTTCCTACAGGAAGGATGTGATCAGGGAAAGGCTTAACCCTTTCCCTTATATAAACCCGTTTTCACGCATTTGCAAACAGAGTGACTGTTTCTTTTGTTTCTATAATGGCTACACTATTCCACTTTCCGTATTTCATTTTTAACTATTTTGTCTATGAATATTCAGTAGGTATTGAACTCTGGACTAAACATAGAACAGAGAAAGGGTTAATACGTATTAGATAAAGAGTTAACTCTTTCGGCGCCAAATTTCTAATTGTCGTCTGCAAACCAATTTTGTTAAGTCATTCGGTAAAATAAGGAAATGAGATAAATGCAAATTTCAAAGGAATAAAGCACAGATATAGAAAAAGAGTTTGAGACAAAAATTGAAGTCCCTGATCAGACGTCTGATCAGGGACTGCACTATTTGTCGTGGTGCATTTTTGCGAAATCGGCGGTGAAAGGGTTAAACAGTCACATGAAGACATCTGTGTTACTTCATCAAGTGGTCACTAAATTTAGATTCTACTGTGCGTCTTATTTGTAGAAAGAGCGTGCCGAACTGCAATCAATGTACTTATATGGAACATGGAACAACTCCAAGAGGAAATGCAACCTACGGATATCCTGCGAGAATTTCAGGGTTTCACGGAAAAGGAGAGACAAAAAATCATCAACAAAGGGCGTCGAAGAGAAATGGTAGCAACGATGGTCAAAATTGTTATTATCAAAGGGGAGGCTTTTGCAATCCAGTTCATTTGGAAGCTCTTCGAAATAGACAGTTTTAGAGAGCATGCAAAGGTTATGTTCCGTCAATGCAAATGTAAGTGAATTATATCGGTGATTATTCTGAATGCACACACATACCAATTCGTGACAAACTGGTCAAATAGTTTGGATCCTAATGGGGCACTGGGTAACTCATCATCTGGTAGGAATCTAGACTGTATGATGAATTCCTGGTGAGTTTTAACCCTTAACTCTATAAATACTCCTTTCTATGCCTTTGCAAACGGAGTAGACCAAGAGCACATGGCTCTTAAGGAGCCGTCTGATCAGGGTCTGCTCTGTTTGCTCATGATATAATATAGAAATGATTATACAGTGCATACCATAGCCAAAATTTCACATGTCCATGTGCTATTATAACAATCATTCTAGTTTGTATGCATAATGTCATTGCTTCGTATATGAATATTCAAGGCGTAAAGTCTGCGATCGTGAGTGAGTGACAATAAAACATTTAATAATTTCCCTGCTGAATATTCATGTAAGAAATAATGACATAATGAATATCTAAACGCTGATATTTTGATAATGGCATATATACATATGATACTTTTGGTTAGCCAACAGAGCAGACCCTGATCAGACGGCTCCTGTAGGAGCCGTCTGATCTGGGTCTGCTGTTTGCAAAGTCATGAAAAAGTGTATTCATGGAGAAAAGGGTATAATATAGTGACATTTTGAAGTAGAATAGCCAATCATTGTTTAATAATCGAGTCCTTTCAGTATGAAAGGATATAAGAGGATTTGAACAACTACCTACAGACTATGATCATCTACGAGCCCTTTTAGCTGGGTATTCACTGTTTGCAAATACCAATGCACCCATTTCATGGATTTTATATCATGATAATCAATGTTGATAATCGTATCCAGAAATGTGTTGTTGAAAACTGAACCATATAAAAGGTCAAGAATAGTGCGCCTTTTCAACACTAAAGTGTCAAGTGGTGTTGCTATCAATTCTGAAAATAGGAGATCCTTCGACAGTTTTATCGAGTCTGTTCGCGCATGCAATTATTAAAAGTGCAACACTACTCACGCCCACTAGCACCTCGGTGTGCATTTTTGAAACTGACGACCCCGAAGGACCAGCAAATATGACAACACTGAGAATGAAGTACGGGGCGAACCACACGAGCACTTAACACCTGATATTGTGAAGTGTATAAATTCTGAAAGTACATGTAGGAGATCCTTCGAAAGCAAAAGTAGCAATGTGAAACAGAGTAACAGATAAAGGTGCATACTCAAATACTAAAATCGTCATTTCTCCACAAAACCCTATGTGTGAGCACTCTTTAGAATCGTCTCTTCGACGACGATTCTAAAGAGTGGTCACAACATAGGGTTTTGTGGAGATGTAAAGAAGTTAGTCTTGACTTGAAAATGTTTTAATTTACGCGTCTTATATGGACCACTGATGTGAAGTCATTTTTATCATACACTGGAGCTATGTATTGCATCTTACTCCACTGTGAAAAAATAAGTTATTCGTAAATAGTTGCATGTGGTGCTAGTTCACTACTTCCCATTCGACAAAACATCTATGGGTCCTGATCAGGACCGAGTTACTCGGCGTCTCATCTCAGGTGCGGTTCCAGGATTTCAGATTAGGGGGGTGGGCGTAGAAATTGTTTTGGAGGGTGGGGAGGGGGGGGGAGGGGGGGGGCGTAGAGTTTTTTTTATGTTTGATGACATAAATAAATAGTGTGTAATACATGTTGAAAAAGAGCTTAATTGGGTGAGGGAAATAAAACACTCCTACTGAATCATTGTTTTATTGATTTTTAGTAGATACAACGGCCACTAAATTACATCAATTAGTTTGTGTTAAGGGCGGGTGGCTGCTTAAAGCAAGGTGAAAGTAAAACAGAACGCTCCTATTGGAGCGTTCTGTTTTACTTTCACCTTGCTTTAAGCAGCCACCTGCTCTAAATACTAAATAATTAACACAATTTAGTGGTCGTTATAGAGAGGTTTTACTGTATATAGATCTAAAATATTACTAAAAACATTGTTTTGGCAAATTTAGTGGGGGGGGGCGTACGCCGGCTCCGCCCCCTTTAAATCCGCGCCTGCATCTGGACCGAATCTGTTTGCAAATGAGGGTGAAGTTGAGACAATTTATTATGGTTGTAAATTTTCTTTCAGTCGATCAACCCCATGCTCTCCTTGCAAAGAACTACTCACGATTAGTAGAAGAAATCTCACCCGACAAACTGGCACCAAAGGCTGTGCAACGGCATCTTATCTCTGACAAAGTTATGTCTGAACTCCGGATGATTCTACAGGGATATCGCAGTTTAAAAGCCATGCTGCTGATACACGCAATATTGTCCAGTGGGACAATAGAGGCAAAGGGCTTCTGTGAACTTTTGAAAAGTGAAGGATACGAGCTACAAGACGGTAAGATGCGACATTACGAAACAATAATCATCTAGTTTTTCAGGGTTTTACAATGCCATCAAAACAGCTTGTTACACAGTTTTTACGCCTTTTCATGCAGAGAAGACCCAGATCGGACAGATCCTGTAGGAGTTGTCTAGTCAGGGTCTGCTCTGTTGGCTTATGAAAAAATAAAGATATGATTATACAGTATTTATCATGCAGGGGCATAACTTTATTTAAAATGTTGTTTGTTTTGTTTCGTGTGTGTGCGTGCGCGCGCGAGTGTGTATGCGCGCGTGCACTTTATTTGTGCTTCTGTTGTGCCTGACTTTCTGTTTCTATTTTTGTTAACCTTTTGCCTTCTATGGGCGGATGAGTGAATACCTATGCAAACAGTTTGGATCCAGATGAGACGCCGAGTAACTCGGCGTCTCATCAGGATCCAAACCGTTTGACACACTGGTTGCATTTAGGTAGACAAACTGATTATAGCTAGAATTTTGAAATTGTAGTGGGTGGTTAATTCTGCAAAAATAATTTGCTCAGCAGGCTAAAGGTTAATATGCCACCCGAGACGACTTAAGTGAATAACAGGAGGAATGTCAAAAAAATGAACATTCCTTCCATTTTCAAAATACACCTCTTGTCTACAGCTCTGAGAACTACAAAATCAGTTTGAGGCTTTCGTTGCCAATGGCGAATCTGTGATTAACTCTGCAAACAGTTTAGATTCAGACCAGCAACATTGTAGTTTGCGAAACTTATCCTCTTCAAAATGTGTCGACTGCAAATTGTATCGCTTGCTCCAACTTTCTTCTTTCACATTTACGAGTACAATCAGTTTAGCATGACTCAGCGTCTGGTCTGGAGCCAAGCTGTTTGCAAAGGTTTGATTACATAGTCGCCATTAGAAACAAGTTATAATCTATTTTAACCCATTGTATGCTTTATTATATTAACTGATTTCTCCCTCTTTGAGTATTCATCAAGTACATAAACAACAACATTGTTCATTGCAGAATATGAGTTGTATATTCTGAAGGGAGGTGCTCCCCGAGAGCTTAAATTGCAACACAAAAAGAGAAAACTGCAGACTTGGTTTTATTGAATGTGTTCATGAACAGTAATTGAAAGTGCAACACTGCTCATGCCCCCTAGCACCGGCTTAAGCGGTATTCAATTTTCAGAACAAGGACTGAAATTCATGATCTCGAAGGATCGGAAGGTATAACAACACTGAGAATGAAGTACGACCGCCACACAAGCATTTAAACCCACAGGGGTAAGACCCGTTAGAGTCAGTATATGTATATATGGACTCAAACGGGTCTTACCCCTGTGCTTAAAACCTGCTATTGTGAAGATTATAAATTCTGAAGGGAGGTGATCCCCGAGAGCAAACATTGCAATGGCAAACAGTGCAGACCGTGTTCAGGGGGGATCCTGTATGAGCCCTCTGATCTTGGTTTACACTGTTTGCAAATAACCGATAAAGTTTTCCCGCATATAAAAGGTTAATAGCATCACGATTATTGTCTGAAATTTATAATGGCACTATGTTTAGTGGATTTTGTATCTATATAGATAGGTTTAACCCTTTCGCTGCCAAATTCTGTCGTCTGCTACAAATTTTCATTTTTTTTATTTTCTTCATTTTTGTTTCAAAAACATGTTAAGAGTAACAAACAGTTTGGATCCTGATGAGACGCCGAGTTACTCGGCGTCTCATCTGGATCCAAAATGTTTGCATAGGTAATCACATACCCGACATTGGCAGCGAAAGGGTTAATGAAGAGTTGAGAGTGGATATGTCATTGTTTTATTATCAATGTCAAAAATTTGATTTTGCTTTATTATCACTGTCAAAAATTTGTTTTTTCACGAGATTCTTCTATTTTATATCTATCGTATTTTCAGATCAAGCGGCTTGTACGATAAGCCTTGAAAGAAATACAGACACTAATGTCCATGCTCAGGGTAGTGTATCAACTGAAAGCAATGATGATGGAAATATTGCACCTTCTGAAAACAATCACCATGTTGAAAGCGCTGTAAATACTGGAAACAATCATAATATTGAAAGCATTATACCTACATGTACTGAAAACAGTCTTAATGTTGGCAGCACTGTATCTGCTGAAAACCATTATACTGATGAATGCATTGCACCTACAGAGAGTACTGCAAGCCCTTCAAACAGTACACCCACTGACAATTACCCAGTTGTTGAAAATATTCAGACTGTACTAAGTCCAGAAAGCATTAGGTCTAATGGCAGCGATGATAGTGGGTATCTAGTTGTAGCAGCGTGTCACGAAAGGTGAAGACAGTGGCTTTAAACTTGCCAGTAGATTTTGAACGACACTGATCAGAGGGATCCTCTAGAGGCCCTCTGATCTGGGTCTACACTGTTTGCAAGTGACAGTGCATGCGTTTCCATCATTCAAAGGGTTAAGAGACATATGTATGTTTTATATACATTTCTTCAAATTGTAATGGTTATCTTACTAACTCCTTACTTCACAGATACTCCCTTTAACCCTTTCTCTGTTCTATGTTTATTTCAAATTTCAATACCTACTGAATATTCATGGACAAAATAGTTATAATGAATATGAAAGGTTGGATATTGTAACAATTTTAGAAACTAAAGAACCAGATCTATCAACTTCTATTAGCAAACAGAGCAGACCCTGATCAGACGGCTCCTCTAGGAGCCGTCTGATCTGGGTCTTCTCTGTTTGCAAATGCGTGAAAACATGTTTACATGAGGGAAATGGTTAACGATTTTGCAAACAGAGAAGATCCAGATCAGATTGTCCCAGTAGGAACTGTCTAATCAATGTCTATTCTATTTATGGACTAATATAGACCTGATTCTACAATATCTGCCATAGCACAAAGGTGCTCGACGCATGCTTGGACTCACCCATGGACCCCCCCCCCCCAAAAAAAAAAAAAAAAAAAAAAAAATTGTGATCGAAGTATGTTAAACTAGCCTAAAACTATCTATTTGAACCTTAAACCACTCCGAAAAACAAGACCCGGAAAAAATTTCCTATCGGGTCTATATATATATTGTATCAATACATATATAGACCCGATAGGAATTTTTTTCCGGGTCGTGTTTTTCTCGTTTTTCGGAGTTGTTTAAGGTTCAAATAGATAGTTTTAGGCCAGTTGAACATACTTCGTTCACTATTTATTTATTTATTTTTTATTTTTTTTTTGGGGGGGGGGGGGGGGGGTCATGGATGAGTCCAAGCATGCGTCGGGCACCTTTGCCATAGCAAACATTTCCTCTATTCACATGCCATTATAAATGTTTTTCTTATTATGAATATTCATAAGAGATTTAATCAAACTGCTAGTTACATAATAATATTAGATTCATTTATGTGTAATAGCCTAATAGGGTATGTGGAACCCTAAGGCATGTTTTTCTTATTATGAATATTCATAAGAGATTTAATAAAACTGCTAGTTTCATAATCATATTAGTTCTTTCATTTATGTGTAAGGTACGTGGAACCCTAAGACAGATCAAAAGTAATGCAGAAAACTGTCAGCATTACTTTTGCCCTGCATTAAGCAAATGTACATGTACCTGCTTTTAAAAGACACTTTTGTTCAATTAATGAATGTCCGCTGAGGACAGGTTCTACTGTACCTACATCTGGGTCCATGCTTATAAAGCTTTTAATTGAGTCTGAGTTTCGTTCTCAAGCTTTTGATTGGTCAGATTTGAGTCTGACCAATCAAAAGCTTGAGAACGATCTCAGGCTCAACTAAAAGCTGTATAAGCATGGACCCAGATGGTCATGTTTGTGTTGACGAAGTCTCTCGTATGCTGTTTTCAGTTTTGGGTTGGACTTTATCGGGTTTTACGTCGTTTTAAAGGTAGCCTACATCACGACGTCCAGCTAATTACAGGTAGAGGAAGACACCAGATGTTCACATCCGGGTATAACCATCGACTACCGCAAGCCAACTGGAAGACTTCCTCACATGAAAAATCAAAATGCCCAAAACCGGGATTTGAACCCATAGCGGTGAGGGGCTAAGCGATTGTCAATCGAAGATCATAACCACTCGGCCACGGAAGCCTCGCTATTTTTAGATCCAATTTTTTTAATAAAACTACCGAAAATGAGCATTTACTCGAGAAAATGTTGGGTTTTTTTATGGAGCAAATGCTCTATCACAATGGTTTAATAGGATAAAACGTCAATATTGAGTCATTTCTGAAAAATTAAATGATTCTAGAAAATAGTTATGTTTTTCTTAATTTTGTTGTCAAGGCAGTCAGAATTCAACATAGACTGCATTTCGTTGAACAACGCTGGTAGATTACTCAAAGAGCATATACGTCATGCCTAATCAGCCTCAGACAAGTTGATTCAGAGATATGTCCCTTGAATGAAAGTTGATGGATGGACGTGTGGCAGTGAGCGGTCATAAATTTTCAGTTTTTATGAAAGCAGACTACTGTATATTGTTTGTATAAATTCTACACATGTACTATAGTATGGCAATATGTTGACAACTTGTCGTGTCAGATTTGTTAAGTTTCAAACATGTTTATTTTATATATATTTTTTTTAATTTGTTATATTTCATGAAATAAATTGAAGAAAGGTTATTGGTGTTTTTTATTATGTACCAGGCTACATTGGCATCATGTTGCTTCAAGACAAATTTCCGTTGCATCTACACGTAGACACAATTTCACCCCCCCCCCCCCCCCCCGGGGACACATTTGCAATATGCAGGTGGGGAGAGAGTGGAATGCGTTTACCCCTTTACTCCATGAATAGTCATATAAGAAATAATTATATCATGAATATTAATTAGATTCATTTGTATAATAACGTATGAATAAGAGAAATGTTGGCCATGACAGAAACTGTAGAATCGGATAAATATTATTTCATAAGATCAGGCGCCTCCTGTAGGTCATCTATAAAAATATAATTTTACGAAAATGCCTTTTTTTAAAGTTTCACAATACGAGTGACATTATTTTGGAGATTTTTTTGTTCTTAAATGAGCAACCAAAGAATTTTTCTGTAAAATAAATTTGAAACAGCATTTTGTAATCAGACATGTAATTTCTGTGACTTAAGATAGTTATCGCATGGAACTAGTTTTAAGGAATTTAATAGAATAACAAACACGGAACAATTCTATATTTGGATGAATCTGGCCGAATGCTACTCAAGGGTTTCATTGAAATTGTCCAAGTAGTTTCATCGTTGGCAATTGCTGACGACTGGCGATCGACAAAGCACTATGCAAATAGCCCTACTTGGCACCTTGTCAGTTGAACCAAACACAGATGACAAGTGGTTGCCCCCCCCCCCCCGAATTTTCAAACAGAGAAGACCCGGATCAGACAGCTCTTGTATAGTCCGACAGGGAATTCCTGACAGTTACGTCATAATTAGTTTACTTGAATATTCACATGACATATTATTTCTTAAAAGAGAAGACTGTCACTATTTGATTATGATGACATGCTTGTGGAGTCCGTAGCCGAGTGGATAAAGGCGCTGTCATCCGAAACAAAATGTACCTGGTTCGAAACCCACATAAGTCAAATCTCTTTTCCCCTTTTGTTTTTTGCCCCAACAACTTATGTCAGAAATCAGAAAGCGGGACCAAACAACAACAGAAAAAAGATAAAAAGAGAATAGATCCAATAGAGAAAATGTACCGACAAAAGTATTTAAAATATGAAAACAACAATCAAATAAAAGTATAAACGCCGGTGAGTTTCGAACTCGGGTAGCGCGCACGCAAATCCGCATACGAGTCCTTTAGACCACGGAATCGGATATCCAATGGTGTAATGTTTGTCTTGTTTATTAATTATCCCATTCACATCATATATTGAGGAAACCCTGTCTATTTTTAGCTTTGTTATTGTGCTGACGTAACTGCCAGACCTAGTTTGTTTATCTATAGGAGACTGCTCTGGGTATGTTCTGTTTGCTTATGGAGTTAGTTAGATAATCTTGCAATCTTGCAACTTTTGCCTTATAAACTGCAAATTTTGGTTAGTAAGGTATTCGTGAAATAATCAATTCATACATCAGTCTTCATCTTGGAAATAGTTAATGCCAAATGAAAGTAATGCAAAAATCTACAGGACCTTTCTGCATATTTTTTTTCCTGCATAAGCTACCAGTGTTAAAAAATTGTTTGACAATGTAGAGAAACTATTTGGATGCCAATAACACAGTAGAAACCCTCTATTACGACCACTTAATGGATAAACATACAGGTCTTTATAAGCAGGTGGTAGCTTAATGCAGGACGAAAGTTATGCAGAAAGCTCCTGTAGGGACTTTCGTCCTGCATTAAGCTACCACCTGCCTCTGCCACTGTGAAATATGCGCCTTTATGCTGGTCGAATTAGAGGGGGTTTACTGTATTTTACTTCTCTTGATGGTTGAATACATGACACATTATTATAATGCAAAGTAAAATCCTCGATTTTGATTGGTCAATTAGCCATGTATAAAAGCCGTGTATCCCTCTAAATTCTGATGTATATACGGAGTCATGAGCAACAATGGAATTTCCCCGTCGAGGGCCTCGCTTCCTTGCTATAACAAAATAAAAATGGCCGACCAGTTTCACTTCGTCGATTCGATCCAAACAACCGCTCTAAAACGAAATAACAAGAGTTTGGGGCGGAACAAAGTTATCCATTGAGAAACATTTTTGTTATAGTTGTTGTATAACAATGTAAATGAACCCGATACGTGGCGAAGGTCTTATTCTGATCTGATGCTGCAAATATGTCAAAGTGCCTGTGCATGTACCGATTAGCTAAAAAAAAAAACCCGCTTTTACAAAGAAAATCCACACCCAATTCGATTCAGATTTTATTTATGCAGATGCGCAGTACACGTACCTGTAAATTGTAGTATAGCCGCTCCTTCCAACGCCCATTTGTTTGAATATTATAAAACCGTCAGTTTGACGTCATCCAAATGACGTCGAAATTGCGCAAAAATTCCCTCAATTAAGTTAAACCGTTCTCATGCTGAAAAATAGTGTATGCTTAACCGCTGATCTGCTGAAAGTTTTACTAACGTCTGATTCTTTCAATAATTTGAGAAACTAATGCACTTGGAAGATCCCTTTCTATCCACACGTGTAATGAACACGGCGAACTAGAGTCGCAGAGTGATATAAGCCCTTACCTTACAGTATGAGGCCCCTCAGGGGAAGCAAAACGACGCCTACATTAACAACGCTAATTAACTGCTACAAGTATTAAACTTTGCAGTATAATAAAATCGTTATACAGATCATTGGCGGGATATCTGACTTTTTATTTCCTGCTGAGGAAAATACATGTAGCCCTCGCCTAACGGCTCGGGTTTATTCGTATGGCGTCTCATTCGATTCAAAACTGTGACAGTATACAAGGGTTGTCACAAACCAGAGGAAACAAAATTCCCCCGACTTAATTTCAAATTTCCCTGACACATTACATCGCGAAATTTGGTGTTTCCATTATAATTTTTGTAATGCATCATGAAAATTTAAAATATATGACCTTCATTCTCATGGTTTTACAAAATTCCCTATATTTTCAAATTCCCCCCCCCCCCCCCCCCCGACAGTTCTCAAAATTCCCTGACCGTGAAAAAAATCAATTTCCCCGACGCGTGGCAACCCTTTATAATACAGTAATACCCCGCTAATACCGAGTAGTAGAGGAAGGTGGTAGCTTAATGCAGGACACGTTATGCAGAGCTCCTGTAGGAATTTTCAGTATTACTTTGATCCTGACCGTAGAGCTCATCTTCTCCCAACACTTTGGGCCAAAAATGCAGAATTATCACCTAAAGGGTCAATAAAATATCCACTGTAGTCAACCCTTTACTCCATGGATATTAACCCATTCCCACTTAGGGAATGTGTTAATGTAATAAATAATGACATCATGAATGCTAAATACATTCACTTTAATAAGGGCATTTGAACACAGGAAATGGCCATGGCCGAAACTGTAGAATCAAATCTATTATTTCATAAGCAAATAGAGCAGACCCTGATCAGATGGCTCTTACAGGATCTGTCTGATCCAGGTCTTCTCTGTTTGCAAAGGCATAAAAAAGCATATTTATGGAGTAAAGGGCTAAGCAAGTATGAAAACAAACAAAAAGATTCAGGTTTAAAACATGTACATGTACTTTATTTACAACAATGAGTGATGACAGTGACACTGTGACATGAAGCTTAATTGGAAATATTTTCATGTCCAAATTGA
The DNA here is from genome assembly GCA_963576725.1 of Azorinus chamasolen. Lineage (NCBI taxonomy): Eukaryota > Metazoa > Mollusca > Bivalvia > Cardiida > Solecurtidae > Azorinus > Azorinus chamasolen. The sequence goes on from OY755244.1 coordinate 53,470,822, forward strand.
TGCATGATTCATTTCATGAAATGTCCTAAAATAAATGACTGTAACAAACATGTAACAAATCTGCCTCATCAACAAAGAAATATTTCCATCACAAACATTCAAAATGGGTCCCTTCAGCTTATTGTGCCATAGACACTAATTTAACTTTTAACCCATGACAACATAAATATTTGTGTAAGAAATAACGTATGTATATTTAATATTATGTTAAGTTCTTAACCCTTGACTTCATAAATACGTCTTTGCAAACAGAGTAGACACACATGATCAGACGGATCCTGTAGGAGCCGTCTGATCGGTGATCAAGGTCTGCTCTGTTTATGACTTAATACAGATCAATTCTTCAATAATACAACCATCAAAATGCCTGTGTTTATGTGCTACTATAAGTTAACAATTTATTTAATTAATAGTCATGATGTCATTATTTCTTACATGAATAATAATGGAGTAAAATATTAGCCTGTTGAATGCTAGAAATTGTATCTTCAAACAGTCTACTTTACACCCAAACCCTCTGTTTGTGTTTCCAAATTGCTTTTTTAACCAAACTTCTGTCTATCATTAACCCTTTACCTGATAAAGACATATTTTCACACCTTTGCAAACAAGGTAGACCCAGATCAAACAGCTCCAATACGAACTGTCGGATCAGGGTTACCTGTTTGAAAAGGGAACCATATAAAACCGATTCTAGAGTTTCTGATGTGGCCAAAAATTCCCTTGATTATATATGACTATAGAAACTGTCAATGAATATTCATGAACTGCCAATGATTATTCATGAAGTGATAGATTCTTGCATAATTACTCAAGAGGTAAAGGGCTCCAGATCAGAGGTATAGCTTGGAAATCTATATACCGCAGAACATATCTTAAGTGGCCATTCATTTATTGAACACATGAGTATTGAAAAGCAGGTGGTTGCTTACTGCAGGGCAAAAGTAAGGCAGAAAGCTCAGGAGCTTTCTGCATTACTTTTGACCTAATTAAGCAACCACCTGCCTTACAGACCCAAAATCAAATCTCTTTTTGATTGCTGCTTAAGACAGGTTATACTGTAAGTGATTCTCCAAGTTGCACTCATTAGAATTCAATGCCAACAAAAGAGAACTTGTCTGAGAAACAAACAGAATATTTAGATAGAACAAAACACCTCTTGTATGGAGCTCTGGATAAACTGAAGATTTCAGTTAGAAAATCAAGCAATTAATATTCTAAAACTTGGCCACTCTATGACCATCTGGGCCTCCGAACTGCCACAGTTATATTGTTAAAGTTACATTTATAATAATTTGTTGCACAGTAAACTCAGTCTTTCATTTCACCCTCCTCGTCTTCTTCTTCTACACCACGAATGTATAGAACATTGTTACATCTGAAACAGAAAAGAAACAACTCGTAAGAAAAGATGGACAGAACAATTTTGTATGCATTCCAAGAAATAAGAACAAAACACATAATCATTATACAAAGAACACTGTTTCCCTACTAAAGACCAAGTTGAAGATGAGCCATAAAAATTTACCCATAATTCTTTACCCAAAGGACATTCATGTAAGAAATATCAATATTTATTGGCTGAATTTCTATAATGGTATATGAACACAAGATCTTTCGGCCATGGCAGAAACTTTAGAATCAGATCTACAGTTAAATTGTACCCACCACCTCACATACTCAAGGCTAATGCTTTACCCTGGACATAGGCATAGGGGTGATTTAAAAAAAATAATGAATCCAAATAAAAACATTCATTTATTTTTCTACCATAAGGCTTAATTGTGGAAAGAAAAATTGAAATCAAAATCACTTTTAAGTTTTTTACAGTAATACCCCTCCAAACCGAAATTCTAGTAGAGAAAAATTTTGATACTTTTAGGAAGGTGACTGCTTTATGCAAGGTGAAAGTCAAGCAGAAAGCTCCTAGGAGCATGACTTTCACCCTGCATTAAGCTGCCACCTGTCTCCAAGACCAATATTTATACTGAAATAATGATCCACATTATATAACCATACCTGATTAATACTTCTCCCAAATTTCCTGTCAGTGCTCCATCTATGAGTTCCTCTGTGTTGGCAAGCTGTAATAAACAGTAAACAAACAAACTTAGTGCTATATTGATACCTGGCAAAGAGTTAACTCTTCAACTAATAAATATTCATGTAATTAACAAGCAAATTCGCTGAATTGATATCACCTGCCAAACAAGTGCTGGCCTTAGTATTTAATTGAGTTATTGACCCGACGGACAAAAAGGTCACATTTTTGGTGAACGAAGAGCCATAGCTGTAGTGTTCCAGAGTCGATGTGAGTGATACTTGCAGGCCTGCATTATCTCATGGTATTGAACATTTACACAAACTCAAAACCATTTCGAGCTATGACTGGGCGACTCTGGACAGACAAAAACGTCAAGTCCATGGCAAATGAAGGACTGTAACTTTGGTATTCAAGGGTCAATGTGAGTACTATTTGCAGCCCATATTTCCTCATGGTACTAAACATTTACACACAGTTTCATACAAAAACTAAAAACCATTTAGCAAACATAAACAAACAATCTAACAAGCTACACATATGAGCCAAGGCTCAGATAAGATTCATTAATCAAAACGTTTTCAAGAATAGCTACTTTATTCCTCCATTAAACCCTATGTTGTGACCACTCATTAGAATCGTCTTGAAGAGACACTTCTAGAGTGCAGTCAGTGGTCTCAACATAGGTCTTGGTGGAGAAAAGACAATTTTATTATTTGAGTGTGTACCTTTATCTGTTGCTGTTTTAGAATTGGAAAACACACCTTTATCTATTGCTAGATGTAAGACTTTCTTATATATCGTTAGAAGTATTTTACCTGCAAGTTCATGTAACCATCAACTGAGACGAGGTACCCTTTGTACTCCATACCCCATTTCAGTTTCACCAAGACTGGTTTTCCTGTAAGGCCATTCAAAAATGGCTTTGGGTTCATCGGCAAGGACTGAAAAAGAAAAGTGGCAATTGTAAAAAGAATTTTCATTGCTGTAATCACTTTCCTCATATCATGAGGAAGTGCTTGTTCATATTATAGGAATATGCTCATTTACCCTTTACTAAATGTGCCTTTCTACGCCTTTGCAAACAGAATAGAGCCAGATCAGACAGCCCCTATATGAGCCATCTGATCAACTTGACAAGATCTGCTGTTTGCTCATGAAACTGTATAAATCATTCTAGATGAGCATTGATGAGTGATGTCACAGGCACCTGCTACCTTTGCCAGTTGCTTCCAAAGGGTTTTACCGGAAGCAATATTCTGTGTCCTATACGTATAGAATGACACCTTGGACCCCTAAAACATACAACTTGTATATTTTAGGGGTCCAAGGTGTCATTCTTGTAACAAGTCTGCATCCATTGGGACGCACAGATGCCAGTTTCTAACAGTACAAATTTGAATGTTTCAAAAGTACCTAAAATATACAAAACTCATTTGTTTATATGCTGAAAAGTAGTATATCGAAAAAAAAAAAAACCTATCCAGTAAACATTGAAAATGACAAAACATCAACATGTTTGATATCGACGATACTGTTTTTATTCAATGTTTCAGTTTTATTCAGGTTAGGTTTTAGTTTGGTATCTGTTCGCGCTATTCGCCTCTCTCCGACCACTTCCGCGAAAAGCTGTTACATAAACAATGGAGGGATCAGGCGATCATCGGAAAAACGCGTAAAATTTGAATGGCAAAGGCCGATAATACTCTGTTGTAGATATTGATGAAATCGGTTTATTTTGTATCACAGGGGAAGTTTTCGATATAAATTCAAATTGATAATCTTCATAATAATGAATGAGCATAACAAATACCAAGTTTTATGATATTACTGGACTTCCTCTTTAATAGTAATAGATCATTATGATTGGCAATTATAAATGCATATATGTATGTTGTGCAGGTCACATTACTAAAAAAAATATTAATATACAGATAAGAACGAGTCTGATGTGTCACGCTACACTATTATGCATAAAGACCGGTATGACTAAAATACGAAATGGAAACAAAGTACGAAATGGAACGAAATGGAATCTAAACATACGAAATGGAAACACAGATTTTTAACTAGATGTTTTTTGGGGAAATTGAATTGATAAACATATACCTAATATAAATACAGACTCTTGTACAAAATTTCAGCGAGAAAATGTGAAAAATAAAGATTTTACAACGATTTATATATTCACGCATTAACAGCCTGAACTGAAATGGAATCTGAACATACGAAATGGAAACACAGATTTTTAACTAGATGTTTTATGGAGAAAATGAATTAATGTACGTATACCTAATATAAATACAGACTCTTGTACAAAATTTCAAAAAGAAAATATGAAAAATAAGGATTTTACAACGATTTATATATTCCACGCATTAACAGCCTGTCCTGAAATGGAAGATGAACATACGAAATGGAACCACATCTCCAAAGAGATGCATTTAATCAACAATGCCCATATATATATGCATGCCAAACATTATTATGAACATATGCATTAAATTTGGGATAAATTGATCATAAAATAAACATTTTATAGCGATTTACATATCCCCATATGTGGATCAGGCTAAGGGAACCTCATGAAATGGAATCCGAACATACGAAATGGAAACACAGTTTTTTACTAGACATTTTTTTTTGCAAAAATGAAATCATGTATGTTTACCTAATATAAATACAGACTTGTGTACAAAATTTCAGCCAGAAATTGTCAAAAATAAAGATTTTACAACGATTAATATAGTTCATGCATGAACAGCCAGAATTGAAATTGAACCTGAACATACGAAATGGAACCATATTTTCAAAGAGGGGCGATATATCAACACTATTCATTCACAAATGCATGCTTAACTTTATTTTAGACATTTGCATTACGTTTGGGATAGTTTGAATGAAAAATAAATTGTTTTTATAGCGATTTACATACTCCCATATTGGGATCAGGCTAAAGGAATCTCATGAAATGGATTCCAAGCATACGGAATGGAAACACAGGCTTTCAATTAAGTAAACGTGTATCTGCAAAACTGGATTCATGTAAGTATACCTAATATATACAGACATGTATAAAAATGAGATCGGAAATAGGAGAATTAAAGATTTGACAGCGATTTTATATATACCACGAATTAAGAGCCAGGCCTAACATGGAATCTGAACATACGAAATGGAACCATATTTTCAAATAGAGGCATTATGTCGACAATCTTCATTTATGTATGGATGCTAAACGTGTTTTAGACATACATGTATTTATCAAATGTGGCATATATGATTAATAAATAATGATTTTGTAGCGATTTACATATCTCCATGGTGCATCAGGCTAAAGGGTCCTCCTGAAATGGAATATGAACATACGAAAGAAAATGGAACTATAGTTTTAAAAGCAAACGTATTTTTGGAAAGTAATAATTTACTATACCTACATCTAACACTTGTATATAGACTTGTGTACAAATCTATATTCGGAAAGGGTGAATAATAAAGGTTTTGCAACAAATGGTTTATCCCATAGGCTAAGGGTCAATCGTGAAATGAAATTCCGCATTACACTAATCAGCTCCCGTATATAACAGCAGGTGTTTGACGGTGGGTGGCAGTTAAAGGATTATTAGCATGGCGGTGTATGTTTATTGTTGACAATTACACCTGGACAGACCCCATGCATCTTTGTTATAAGCTATTTCATAATAAATATTAATTGGAATGGGTCTAATAAATGTATATGTACTCGGTATCCCGCCCTATATCTAGATCCAGTATGCAAACACTGAATTGTTTTTGAACTTCCCATGTTAAAAAATACAATTCTCTTATTTCATCAATTGCAATTCGGCATGCTAAGAATATCACTTAGAGAAGTTTGTCACATAATTAATACTGTCACATTAGAATCGTTTATTTTAATCATGTTTGGCACACCCACAGCTTTGATTGGGATATAGGTGTGAAGAAATTTAACGTTGCTCGTGGCTCAGTCCTAATCAGTTAAAAGTGATAGTTGTCAAATCCACTTAAGGAATTATCTTAAAAAATGAATATCCCTCATTAACCAAACAATAGACAAATGCGGCATTCTGTTTGCAAACTGTGGGTTATTATATGTATTTATTTCAAATATCAATACATACTTAATAGTAATGGTCAAAATAGTTGTAATGAAATGTTGAAAATGAAACAATGTAGCCATTTTAGAAAGTGACGAACTCATTAGCTAACAGAACATACCCTGATCAGACGTTTTGAACTTGGTCTTCTCTCAAACCATTCAAGTTTATTTAGTTTAGCCGATGTGATAATCGGTTAAAAGTTGATATTACAAACAATTAGTTCTAATTCTATTCTTATGCGCACCGCATGTGGTAATCAAAGGATTTAACAGATACACAGCTACTTAGCATATCACACCTGGGGTCCATTTCGAATGTTAAGTTCTATTTGAACAGCAGGGGCCTTTAGCATGCTGTCCATACAGGGATATTTAAATCGCTATTAAATCATTATTTCTTCGATCTATAATCTCAAAAGATATGTAGATGTAAAAAAAACATGAGCATGCATACATTAATGCACATTGTAGATATAATAACTCTCTTCGAAGATATTTTTCCATTTCGTATGTTGAGATTCCATTTCAGGACTGGCTATTAATTCATGGAATATATAAATCGTTGTAAAATCTTTATTTTTCACCTTTTATGGTTCATATTTTGTACACAATTATGTATTTATATTATGTATACGTAAGTAAATCCAGTTTTGCAAATATACGTTTACTTAAAAATCTGTGTTTCCATTTCGTATGTTTAGATTATATTTCAGGAGGATCCTTTAACCTGATGCCCATATAGGGATATGTAAATCGCTATAACATCATTATTTTTTAATTTATATATCCCAAAAGTTATGCAGGTGACCAAAATAATGTTAAGCATGCATATATAAATTAATAGTGTTGATTAAATGCCTCTCTTTGAAGATATGGTTCCATTTCGTATGTTCAGATTCCATTTCAGTTCAGGCTGTTATAATGCGTGGAATATATAAATCGCTGTAAAATCTCTATTTTTCACATTTTCTTGCTGAAATTTCGTACACGAGTCTGTATTTATATTAGGTATACGTACATCAATTCACTTTTACCCAAAAACATCTAGTTAAAAATCTGTGTTTCCATTTCGTATGTTTAGATTATATTTCAGGAGGATCCTTTAACCTGATGCCCATATAGGGATATGTAAAACCCTATAAAATCATTATTTTTTAATTTATATATCCCAAAAGTTATGCAGGTGACCAAAATAATGTTAAGCATGCATATATAAATAAATATTGTTGATTAAATGCCTCTCTTTGAAGATATGGTTCCATTTCGTATGTTCAGATTCCATTTCAGTTCAGGTTGTTAATGCGTGGAATATATAAATCGCCGTAAAATCTCTATTTTTCAAATTTTCTTGCTGACATTTTGTACAAGAGTCTTTATTTATATTAGGTATACGTACATCAATTCACTTTCCCCAAAAAACATCTAGTTAAAAATCTGTGTTTCCATTTCGTATGTTTAGATTCCATTTCGTTCCATTTCGTACTTTGATTCCATTTCGTATTTTAGTCATACCCCATAAAGACTGTTGGTACTGGCTATTGATAAGAACCACTACATACAGAAGCAGAGGTCTAAACAGACAGTACGGGCTAAGGAATACAAAGACTTTGTTAGTGCTAGCATTGTTGACAATTTTATGACAAACAACTCTTAAGTGCTATAAACCAATACAGGCAAACACGAACCAATTCAAAACCCATTCTTTCCAAGAACAATAATAGATTGGAACAGGCACGACAGTGTTGTGACACTAGAAACTGTGGAATCATTTCGTAATTGACTCATAAATCTACATTTTGACTAAGCGCTCCACCCGCCGTTGTGTAAAAGCCAGCATTGGTTCCTACAACGTACCACATTGATTCACAGTATTTGTCGCGAAAACCAATTATGATATTTTTGCACCGAAATGACACAACGTTAAAGAAAATTTTGAAAATGAAAAATAGTATTTGCGATCTAAAATATATATGGAGCGTTATCAGGTATTTGAGTAAATGTCTTACAGTCATCTTTTCTGTTTATCTTCAATATATTCAGCAACTGGGAGAAATTTGTAGCGCGTGCGTTGTTTGCCGGTAAGGATAAAACTTCAACCGAAAATTAACTCTCCTGTCAATTCGGAAATTTCCGGTATTTTCCGCAATCGATCGTGGTAACTAAAAGTCTATTTTTTCTGAACAACGTTTACCTCTTTCAAACAATCGAATGTGAATCAATGACGTGCATTAAGGTTTTTTTACCTGATTTTCATGTCTGCGTTAGGTACGTGTGAATTTAATATATTCAGGGTGACCGACTGACCGTGACAAGGCTTGAGATCTGATGTAATTCTAAGGGAGGAAACGTTACCGGCCTCTACCGGGATTCGAACACCGGACCTCTGTAATATACTCGTCCGACAAATACAAATACATAAATACAAATTTTAGTTTTAGTCGGATGACATTTAACAAATAACATAAGCTATGTACGTATAGCTTTTGACCGACTCTGGTATTAATAACATAGTTCAGCTTTAATATCACAAGTTATGTTACATTTATAAGTAGCTAGGTTTCTATACATGTATATAAAGCTTTGTAGCACACATGCTAAATTTGCATAATAATACATATTAACCCTTTACCCAATAGCCTGTTTCTAGTTTTGAAGACATATGACCACTTAAAGCAGGTTGAAAGTAAAGCAGAATGCGCCTTAAGGCGCATTCTGCTTTACTTTCAGCCTGCTTTAAGCTACCACCTACTATGATATAGAAAATATTTATTATGCAATATGTTCATGACTGTATGAATTTGAACTATTTTCTTCAGCGGAGGAATAAATCAAACACGCTAAAAGCCGCTTCTATCAGGTAAAGGGTTAAGAGCAAGCAGCTATGAGCATAATAATACCTTTAAAATTTAATGGCACAAATCATATTAATTGATTTACAGCTGTGCTGAAATTTAATTATTACATCACAGTCGGCAAATAGCTTCTGATATAGCTAATGTTATTTGTTGTAAACCCGACAGAAAATAAAGCTTCTTGTATAGACCAATGGTGGTTTAGAAACTTGCTACGACCAGAATAAAGGTCTGAGGGAGGCATGGCCCCTTCTACAAGTAGAATGGCGATGCTGCACAGCAAGGATTGTTAAGTTTGACAAGTCATCATTGGGGTAGACGTAATAGTTGCAGCACTATCAAACTAGTCAAACAGGTTAAACAAGCTATATAGCATGCATATACCAATACATTTCGCAAATACTATGCAAAACCAAAGACCTATGGCAAAACCTACATGGAGTATAATACTCTAAGCAATTTACAGCAGGAGTGTATGCAGAATGCACTGGATAGGTTGAAGCAAGAAGTGAGTAGAAGAGTATGAGTCAGACCTGCTAGAACGCATAGTGTGGGTTAGTCCGTCTCATACAATCACCACAGAAACCTCTGAGTGGGCCAGCTAGAGCACACAGTCTGTGCTGACCCACTCCACGAAACCCAAGTACATATATGCATATATTCGATTAAAACAAGCAAAATGAAATAAGCAAAATAAATCCATGTTGCTAAAAGGTTAACCCAACCGCAAGGCTGTTGGAGATGCCTTATATAGGAACCGGAACCGGGTACAAAATGTACGGACTAAACTATATGAAGAGTCCAGCAAAGAGGGTCTAATAGGGCCTTTGCTGGAAAACAACGCTAAGTAACGCTAAGTATAGGCCGATTACTACACTCCCCTCCCACTTAACCTTTAGGAGCCAGGCATATACCCATGCCCTGCAAACCGCATGCCCCTAAGATATAAATTTATGCAAATTCAGATTATGGTTAACGATGATGGCAAATTTTCTTGCAATTTTCTGGTAAAACGACTGGAAACAGAAACCAAACAAATTCGAAATCTGCTAGAGACGTTGGCTATCAGCAATTTTATTTGCTTTAGAATAATGCGCTGTATATGTATCATTGCTTACTCTGTGATTTGGTGCTTCTAGTTCCTTAGTAGAATGCTGACTGCTTAAATTATTGCCATGTTGAAGTTGCATTACTCTGCTTGTTTGCCTTGCTATGCTATTCCATGCTTGCCATATGCTTATATGCTTAACCTTTTCCCCATTAAATGCCTATTATTGCATTTGCATATAGTGTAAACCCAGATCAGACGACTCATTGAGGAACCATTTGATCAGAGTTTGTTGTGTATGCTATGATTTTTCATTTCATGTCTAATAAATTTATGCATATTCAGATTATGGTATATGATGATGGCAAATTTTCTTGCAAAAGTATTTGGCGGGTAAAGGGTTAACTGCATTTTTTCCGCTGCTTATACGTACATGAATGCCTGCTTGTTTTTAATATTCGAGTAAGAGGAATAGATAGGGGCACACAATACGCAGAACCATTCCTCATGTGTGACATAATATATCACTCTCCGTGTACTTATTTAATGTCCCACAGAGGCCTGGTCTCTTTTGAATTCTTTTTTTCTTTGCTGAGATTCGTTATCATTGATTCAATACTAAATACATAGCTTATCTTGCCATCCTTGTGATATCTTTGTGATATGAGTATGTGTGCAATCTATAGTGATCCTACTTGCTTCAGATCTTAAAGAGTATTATATCAATTCTTAGTATCATGGTTGACTCATTCTCAGCTTGTTTTAAAATGTATGCTTGTATTTATGTTTTAATTTCCTTTTCTTTGTTGAGCTTTGGCTCTCATTGATTTGGAATTTTTCTTTTACAGTTACTTAAAAACACAACTTATCAGGCCATCCTTGTGATATTTATAATTGATAAATTTGTTATATAATAAGTCTGTGTGCTATTTAGTAGGATTTCACCTACTCTCTGATATAGTTTTAGAGCTTTCTTAGTATCATAGCTAAATCATATATTTTTAGCCTGTATTTAAATTAGATTTATGTTTTAATATTATGCTGATTATGACTATGTGCTGTCACTATGTATGTACTGTTATCTTGTCGGTTCAAAAGCCCAAATAGGGCTTATGTTACTTGTTATATATCTTGCCGACGTTAAATAAAACTTATCTTATCTTATCTTATCTAATATTATGTTGATTATGACTATGTGCTGTCACTATGTATGTACTGTTATCTTGTCGGTTCAAAGGCCCGATTAGGGCTTATGTTGCTTGTTATATATCTTGCCGACGTTAAATAAAACTTATCTTATCTTATCTTATCTTATCCATCCCGTGCATGGCACATGCACATATAAATTAAATTTAAGAAGAAACGATTGAAATTGGACCGCAACGAGCACAGCTCACACATGGTCATCAAGGATCAAGGTAAATCATGTGTATAAAGTAAATTTCTGTTAGTTCGGAATGCTCCAGCATGATTTTCCGCGTGTATTCAAAACTTAAATTTATATACATGTACATCACAAACTGACATCGATACCGCCATAATGATAATCCTCTATGTAAAGTCCGGCCCACTCGGAACACCTCGGCTATTTCTATCGAAATAAGATTCCGAACTCTGACGGAATACGGCGAGTAGTTACGATTGAAGTCCGGCCTTGTCGGAATTACACGGGAGTATCCGATCGTATCCGAAGATGTCGTGATGCGGTGACAGGCTCATCCTGCGGTTGGATTTTTATCTTGACTGATGGTTTACAGAACCTCTTTATTAAACGAAGACAGGTAAAAAAAAATTAATATTTACTTGTTTATATGGGGATTAAAGAAAGTGAAAATATTTTTACCAAAAGCTATTTTTTTTTAAAAAAAAAGAATGACACCAGCTTGATGATATCTTAAATAGATATTAAAAATATAAATTTGCTAAATATTTAATTCGGGTAATTTTGGTAACAAATTTTGGTAAAATATTTCTCCAAGAATTTATCATAAAGGAAAGTCACTCATCAACAACTGTATTTACTATTTACCTTTCCGACATGAAGTGAGAGTATCATAAAATTTATATATTCACCATGGGAGTTGTATGGTAAACACTTTTTAACATTGTTTTCCGCCGTGTCAATTCGTTCGCACATCATTTCGTACCCGGGTAGTTATTTCTTCACAGCCTCTGGCACCGCGGCTCACAACATTCACCTCTGGCATCGCAGCTCACAAAAATCACTAATCTGTCACAGGATGCTGGCTACTTTCTTCATTTATTTATAAGCCAAGTATCTCTGCTATGCGATCCTGCAGAGGTGAATAGGGATACCTATTTCTATAGATCCAAGTGAATCGATCTTGTATGGAATGCTCCTATTGCACTCTGACTCACAACATTCACCAAATGAAAAGGAGTGACATGATGTGTAGTAGTAATAGAACTAACTTTCTTCACCATGTGACATCACCTACAGTGGTACTGTAACACCCCATGATACCGGTGGCCTCACGATACCGGTGTAAATATAAATCTCGCCACCTGCCAATTGTCAACTTTGTCAAGCACTAGTAACTTCTGCTATTCTAATGTGAAATTATTTTTCACGCTATAATGGAGCGAATTCATGTTCATAAAAACGTGTTCTAGAGTCGGTGTCATGCGTAGAAGTGATGAGTTAAAGTGCCAACACTGTAAAAACAGTTAACTTCCATGTTGAGATATTGTGCTACTGTTAGTTAATTTTCCTGTTAGATTGAACTTTTCGGAACTTGAAAAAAAGATTAACGGTTATAATATGTTATGTGTGACTTTGAGTCTATGTGAAAATGTACATTAACACGACTTTCCACACTATGACAATTTTTACCATTGCACCGGTTACATGGAGTTGGTTCCCTTACGTCATTCAATGTGATCGCTTTATTTTGACATTTCTCAGACTTAGTAATATAAAAGAAATAATCTTGTACTTGAGACAATTTGAAAGATTAGAGACAAGTGAAGGAAAGACTTGCTGATTTTTTTTCAGTTAAATTATATTTTCTTTGTATGAGTGTTGAGTTCATTAAGTACACCGGTACCGTGGGGACCCAGGCTACCTTTAGAAATGCCTCCAACTCAGATAACTAGAACATCGATATAACTCGAGTTAAAAAATTACGTAGCTTCAAAAAGTTGTAACAGAGAATTGCTCTAAAAGTCACCTTCGGGGCTTCGTCATTACTTTTGACCTACATTAAGCTGTCAAATCAAGCATGTTTCAAAGCTAGGAATGGGCAAACTCGAATTCCCGTTATCTCAAAGTAATTTGTATGGTCCCTTAACCCTTTCCCTAATATAAACGTGTTTTCACGCATTTGCAAACAGAGTAGACCCAGATCAGACGGCTCCTAGAGGAGCCGTCTGATCAGGGTCTGCTCTGTTTGCTAATAGAATTTGATAGATCTGTTTCTTTGCTTTCTAAAATGTGTACAATGTTTCAACTTGAATATTTCTTTATAATTATTTTATTAATGAATATTCAGTAGGTATTAAAATTTGGCCTACATACAGAACAGGGAAAGTGTTAAAGTTTGAGATATCGAGGTTCCACTGTAGTGTAGTTTATTATACTCCCACAAACGGAGTTTTGGGGGGTATACTGGAATGACCATGACCGTCCGTTCGTCCGTCCGGCTTGTCCGGATTATAACTTCCAAAGTATAAAAGCTATGGACTTCAAACTTCATATACAGATAGATCACATTGACTGCAAGTGCAGTGCACAAGGTTTGTAGCTCTGTCTTTAGTATTTTTTGTGTCACCTGCCGAGAGGCAGTGTGTCACTTAGGGATGACTTTTCCGTCGTCTGTCTGTCCCTCCGTCTGTCAGTCACACTTTCTTTTCTTGGCTGTCATTTCTAAACTAATCATTATAGAGCTTTCAAATTTCACACATGGAACAAGCATGATGAGAGGAAGTGTCATGCACAAGGGCCACAGCTCTAGCATCAATATTTTTTGAGTTATTCCCCTTTTTCATATTAACAATAAGTTTTTGTGTCAGCTGCGAGCAGGTGACACGTGTTCCTCCGAACACTCATGTTTAGTTATTGCCCTTTGTTATTTTTGTCAAAATCTGGTTTATCCAGATCATAACTTCAAACGTATAAAAGCTATTGACTTCAAACTTCATATCCAGATAGATCACATTGACCACAAGTGCAATGCGCAAGGTTTGTAACTCTGTCTTCGGTGTTTTTGGAGTTATTGCCCTTTGTTATTTTTTCTAAAAATCTGGCTTGTCTGGATCATAATTTTCAAAGTATAAAAGCTATTGACTTCAAACTTCATATACAGAAAAACCACATTGACCACAAGTGCAGTGAACAAGGTCCATAACTCTGTCTTCAGTGTTTTTAGAGTTATTGCCCTTTGTTATTTTTGTCGAATTCTGGCTTGTTTTAATAAATGAATTTGTTTTTTGGAGCTTTTCTCCATCATATACCTCAACAAAACTTTTTAAATTTTGCAATATTGTTGAACACCATCTGAAGTTCTGCACCTGCGATAAAGGTTTTGAATTGCCGCTTTGTGCATAAGTGAATGATCTCCTTTTTTGACAATTGTAATTTAACAAATGTAAATTTAGCAGTCAGGAGCTTTATTTCTATAACCCCATCTCTGAGTCAAATGTGCTAGTGGGAGTATTAATCACCTTTAGTGATAGTTCTAGTTTTCATTTGGCATATTGCTCCTAAGTGTGACAAGCTGTGGAAAAGTTCCGCAGTTAATTACCTTTTGGTATTTTTACAGACTCAGTGATCGGGAAATAAATTATTCTTATATGACCCTAACAGAAAGTTTTACAAACATAATCATGATGAAACATTTTCAGATTTCCATGTGACAGTTTTAAATGAATTTTTTATACCGATATGTAAAGTGGCACATGGTCCCTAGATTTCTTGGTCACTGCAGACATATTTTATAAATCCTAATTTTCTATTGTTTTAATGCATATTGTTTCTAAAGAGAAACAAATACAAATTCAATTTATAAACCTTATCATTCAAGTAAAAAGTTGGCGGTCATGGTATATTAATGGAAAATACATGATACATGAAGTAACATGATACAGTAATTGTATTTGAAAATACATGTATGTTCAGCATTTATAAATTAATTTAACCCTTTCTTTCATAAAACACCCTTTTACTTCTTTGCAAACAGAGTAGACCCAGATCAGATGGGCCTGTAGGGGCTGTCTGATCCGGGTTTGCTCTGTTTGCTTATTGTTCTATATTCACTTAGTTATCAAAGCAGATTTCCATTCTTTTTCAAAAACATCAGGAGCAGAGTTATTCTACGTATTATCTGGATCCAAACTGTTTTCAGACACTGTTGCAAGTTCACCCAAAGCATGCCAAGATTTATTAACCATTTAATGGACACTTTGATACTTTAACCCTTTCCCTCACATTGACGACTTTTGACTCTGTAAAAGTCACTTTGTGAAACCATTGTGATAAATAGAGCATTTGTTCCTATAGGAGCAAATGCTCTATTTATCACAATGGTTTCAAACTACAAAATTCTTAAAGTTTCCTTTTCTCTAGTTAATGCTCCTTTTTGGTAGATTTATTCAAAGAGGTTGTATCTAAAAATAGCCTATGAGGTAATGGGTTAAGCAGATGGCAATGTTTTTTCAACAAAATTTACTTTGTGATCAAAAGGTAAATGTATTCATTACATTTCAGTGTGTATGCTGTTCCTGTCCCAGAAGGAAAGAGTGGCCAGCAAGTAGTTGATTCACTGCAGAAACAAATAGAACTATTAGGGGCAGTGAAGACAGGAAATTTTTGCGTCGATTGTGAGACATATCAATCCAACACACAAGCAGGTAAATCCTTGCTTTAGTAACTTTTAAACCCTTTACTCCATGAATATTCATGTAAGAAATAATGACATCAAGAATATATCATAAGCAAACAGAGCAGACCCTGATCAGTCGTCTGATCTGGGTGTACTATGTTTGCAACGGTGTAGAAATGTGTATTTATGGAGTAAAGGGTTAATGTTGCTTCACTGACAAACTATCTTGTGTTTGAAGTGAGCTTAGGGACATAAAGTTTGTCAAACACATGTCTTGAGCCCTTCTATTCACATGAATACATTTTCATGCCTTTGCTCTGTTTGCTAAACCCTTTACTCCATGAATATTCATGTAAGAAATAATGACATCATGAATATTAATAAGAATAATTTTCATTATGGCACATGGCCACGGTATATTATTTCATAAGCAAACAGAGCAGATCCTGATCAGACGTCTCCTGATCTGGGTCTGCTCTGTTCACAAAGGCATAGAAAGGCGTGTGTATGGAGTAAATGGTTAATAAATGAAATCATAATAGATCTAACTCTGCAGTTTCTACCAAAAATACTGTGTGCATGTATAAAACTTCAGCTTATAAATATTCATGATGTCATTATTTTATACATGACAGGGGAATGAGTAAGATGTGGTTAGCAGCTATGATAACATTTAAGTTTAACCCTTTCCTTCATACACACTTTTTCACACCTCTGCAAACAGAGAAGACCCAGATCAGATGGCTTCTGTTTGAGAGCGGTTTGATCAGTTACTGCTCTGTTTGCTTTTGACATGATATAGATCTGATTCTACAGTTTTTGTCAAAGCAAAAACTTCCTGTGAAAAGTTTACATTATAAAAATCAAGGGAAAGGGTTAACCCTTTCCTTCATATTAACGCATTTTCATGCATTTCCAAACCAAGTAGACCCAGATCAGACAGCACCTGTAGGAGCCGTTTGATCAGGGCCAGCTCTGTTTGCTTATGAAAATTTATAGATCATCTGATTATGCATTCACACATAAATATTCATTAGGAAAAGGGTTAATCAACATTTATAATATGCATGAATATTCAGGTAAGCGAGTATATGGACTCCCCCAAAAACTCAGGCCAACTAGATTAAATGAAAAAAAGATGCTACTTAGCAGACAGTTTGGTTCAAAGCAGAAATAGGATAATATAATTTGCACAGTAGAACTTTTTTAAAGGAATCACTAAATGAATAAACTTGGATGTCTATAGCAGATGCTTGCTTAACCCTTTACCCCATGAATATTCATGTAAGAAATGATGACATCAAAATGATCATGAATAATAACCCTTTCCTCCATAGGTACACCTTCCTATGCCTCTGTAAAAATCACAGGGGTCTATACCTCTTCATGACAGTCTATATGTACTATACAATAAACGTAGTACATATAGACCCCCATGAAGCAGTACAGACCCCTGTGGTAAAAATTATCTATTTATCACAAGGGTTTCAAACTACAAAATTCTAAAAAATGTTCCTTTTCTCTAGTTAATGCTCCTTTTCGGTAGATTTATACAAAATGGTTGGATCTAAAAATAGCCTATGAGGGAATGGGTTAATTCTAAAGATTATATTTATAATTGCAAATCGAGGGCTTGGTGCAAAACTATTGTAACTCCTTCATCTTGTGAATGAGTTACAATAGTTTTGCACCAAACCCTCGAAATGAACACAGGATTGATTTGCCTTGACAAAAAATGCATAATCAGATCCAAATCATGTCATAAGCAAACAGAGCAGACCCTTCTCAGACAGTTGGGCTGCTCCTATAGAAGCCATCTAATCTGGGTCTGTTCTGTTTGCAAAGGCACAGAAAGGTGTATACAATTTATAGAGTAAAGGGTTGACCTTTTCTCCCACAAATATTAATGTACGGTATTTATTACTGCATGAATATTTATAGACTGAATTTTTATCAGTACATTGTACACGTTAACAATGAAATATTTGACTCTGACATAAACTTCAGATTCAGATGTACATGTATATACTATATCACAAGCAAACGGATCAGACTCTTTTCTTGTAGGAGCAGTCTGATCTGATCTACCATGTTTGCAAAGGTGCCAAAATTCATCTATATGAGAGAAAGGGTTAATGTGTATTCCATATGATAAAATTCTGAAGGGAGGTGATAAAGTTTGTTTGAGAGTGTTGTGCATAACATTAGTCCTTCATATATAAAACCTTTTCACACATGTAAACAGAGTAGGCCCAGATCAGATGGCTCCTATAGGAACCATCTGATCTAGGTCTGCTCTGTTTGCTTATGACATGATATAAATCAGATTCTAAAGTCTTTGACTGAGCAAAAATTCCTTTAAAAAATTTACATGTTGAAAATTCAGCCAATAAATATTAATGATGTCATAATTTCTTACATGGATATTGAACAGGTAAAGGGTTAAAGACATAGAAATACAATGTATCCCTCTTAGTGATTTCTTTAGTGTGGTATTTAAAATTTTAGGGACAGCTCAGAGACTTCTTCACTTGTTCCACAACAGTGAGCAGCCTGCTTCATGTATATCTGTCCTCGACACGGGAACGACTCTTGTAGCTGATGTTCTCTTTGAAGTACTCATAGCCAAACTGACCAAGTCTGGCAAAGATGGCTACTACCAGCAGAGGAAAGGATTCAAGATAGAATCCAAGGGGCCAAGATATGAACTAGGGGATTTCTTGATAAAGATTGGATCTGTTTCTATGATGTCTAACTTTAAAGGAATTTTAGTGGAGGTAAAGAGTGAAATGCAGATTATTTTAGTTGAAAGTTGCCCAGTATTTCATAATTTACATGTTACAGGTCTTTTTCTGGCAATTTTGGGGGAAAAGTGCATTTTAATAATACATGTATTATCATGTGTAAAACTCAATTATTTGGAAAGCATTTTTGGTCGAATTTCAATGTAATTAGCATTTTTTTCAGCATTTTATTCAAAATTTGGTCTCTGTAGGGACTTTTTTTCTCAAAATTGAGAATAATGTTGCCTGTTTTGCATTGGGAATGGATCCTTTTAATGGACCCATGCAGATGCCAGAAAAAGGCCTGAGCTGTTTTTTCATGCTCAATTTACATTAAATCCTTTACTCCATAAATATGATGTCTTTAAAAACAGAGTAGACCCAGATCAGACAGCTCCTTCAGAAACTGTCTGATCAGGGTCTGTTCTGTTTGCTTATGAAATAGCATAGATCTGACTACAGTTTCTACCTTGATGAAAATGTCCTGTGTTCATGTGCTGTCATAAACACTTACCAAATTAATATTCATGATGTCATTATTTCTTTCATAAATTTCAATGAAGTAATGGTTAAGATCTTCTTCAGACTCCGCCCGTTACCTGTTCACTATTCATGTAAGATATAATAACATCATGAATATTTATTAGCTGATTTCTTATACTAGAGACTGGAGATAGGATTCTTTGTCTCTGGCAGAAACTGTAGAATCATTATAGCAGCCGTCTGATATGGTTTTACTCTGTTTGCAAAGGCATGAAAGGGCGTTTATATTGAGGAAAGGGTTAGCTCTAATTGTGCTGAATGCAAGCTGACTGGCATTTGTAAATAGCTTGGATCTAGATCCAGGTAACTTTGACTACAGGTGCCCTTCGCATGCTATGTCTTAACAACAACAACAACTCCATCACAAATACATTATCTTTTTAATCACATGTCATAAGTATCTAAAACATACTAAAAGATAGTTTTCTGACCCAACCAAAAAAAAAAAATGACACATTTTGCAAACACCCCTGCTCTATATAAGTAAAAGGTATTCAACTCCGGCCGAATTCTGCTAAAAAATTGATGGGTTCATTCACTGCAATCGTCCTTGAAAGCTTATTTGATCACCGATTTCCATAAACTGTGTCTCATTTATCAAAGAAATCATCACTCTTGATGATCAGTCATCTATTTTTTCTCAGAATATTAACATGCTTTAACAACGATTCGCCAAAGTGACAACCATCCTCTCTAGGACACAGGTTGACTCTGAGGTTCAAAGTAGAAATACGCTATAATTCAAGTCGAAACACCATATAACTGGTCTATAAGGCATTGTCCAGGTCTGATAGCATGAATGGATATCGTGTATTCACAATTTCTCCAAATAATATCCTTCTAAAAATCTCCACAAGCTTGTTATTGATATCGGTGAAAGTCATTGCTTTCAGTTTTAAACCGAAAGTAAAGACTTACAAAACCGAAAGTATTGACTTTCGCCAATATCAATATCGCAGTGAATGAACCCATCGAATTTTTGGCAGATTTCGGCCGGAGTTGATACCTTTACTTATTATATAGAGCAGGGGTGTTCGCGATTTTAAAAAAAAACATTTTTTTTTTGGTTGGGTCAGAAAACTATCTTTTGGTATGTTTTAGATACTTAAGACATGTGATTAAAAAAATATTGTATTTGTGATGGAGTTGTTGTTGTTGTTGTTGAAACATAGCATGCGAAGGGCACCTGTAACTTTGACAGTATTATGACCCAAGTTGTGTGACATTAATTTCTTTATTTCTGACCAAAACCTATGTTGTGACCTCTCTTTAGAATCGTCTGGAAGAGAAATTACGATTTTAGAATTTGAGAATGCGCCTCTGAACCTCTGAAGACGTTTATATCAAGGAAAGGGTTAAAGCTTTTAGTATTGGAAGTGTTGTGTATAAACCCCAAAGGCTCACTTAAAGTCTTCCTTTAAATGACGGGTAAAAACATTTGCATTTTTATAATGAACATGGGAACTTTTTGTAAAATGTGGAATTAGATCCATGGTATATTAATCCATAAGGAAACAGAGCAGACCCTTATCAGACGACTTCTACATGAGCCATCTGATCTGGGTCTACTCTGTTTGCAAAGGCATCAACGAGCATCTATATGAAGGAAAAGCGTGAACAGAGTAAATGCCCTTTATTTCAGTATCTTATCAAGATTCAGAATGTTTTTAAAGAAAAATATATTTTGATATTTGAGCAGACAAGCAATTTTTCAGATAAAAGTTACTTAGTATTCAAAGAGTGCCATTATTTTTTTCCAGGTGGAATACTGTCCATGTGTAATTCTCACAGAATGTTGGAATCTCATGAAGGAGCTGATGCAGAGTTTCCTTGGCAGCATCAGCAATGAGCCTCCGGCTCCTGTCAAGGCTAAACAAGACAATTTTTATACTCCATCAGACACCATCAACCAGTATTTGGAACATTTCAACAACTTCAGGAAACAAACAACTATGAATCAGCCTATTAGATGAGGATTTATTCTATTTCAAAAGGCTATTTCACTATGAAACCAATTCAACCCTGAATTATCAGTGGCATAGCCCACCAATGTTTAATTATAGGGCCCACTTGCTAGAGGATGTTGAATGACAAACAGTGCATACCCTGATCAGAGGGTTCCTGTAGGAGCCCGCTGATCTGGGTCTTCGCGGTTTGCAAATGATGGGCATGTGTCCAGGTTTTAAAGGAGGTGAACAATTTCCTAAAATGTGTTTCAAAATGATAAAGAAGCTGATCAGACTGGTGTTTACAGTGGAGCCTTTCTTAAGCAGCCATTCATTTATTGAACATGAGCCTTAAAAAAACAACAGGTGGTTGCTTAATGCAGGGCAAAAGTAGGAGCTTTCTGCATTACTTTTGACCTGCATTAAGCTACCACCTGTCTTGCAGACCCATAATTAGACCTCTTTTTGTTGGCCGCTTAAGATGGGTTTTACTGTATACTGATAGACAATTTGAGACTAAAATTGTGCAGCAAGTAAACAGTTTGCTAGATGACAATTTGCTTAGTGCAGTGAGAGTGACTAAAGTTCAGCATGTACAGATCTTTCTCCTGTAATGAGAAGCAGAGATGGAGTTATGCATTTATTCACACTTTTACTAGTTAAGTTATCCCTTTACCTGATAGAGGTATTTTGCTAACGAGGTAGACCCAGATTAGATGGCTCCTCATCTCATCAGGGTCCACTCTGTTTGCATGATACTTCATGAGGTAAAGCCATGAATATTCATGTAACAAATAACAACATAATGAATATTAATTAGTTTGCAATGGCATATGACCACAGGAATTTTTGACCATGGTAGAAACTAGTCATATCTAAACTATTTTATAATAAAGCAAACAGAGCAAACCCTGATCAGATGGCTCCTACAGGAGCCATCTGATCTGGGTCTACACTGTATGCAAAGGCATAGAAAGGCATATTTGTAGAGTAAAGGGTTAAATAAAGCATATTTGAAAAGATATTGCTGAAAGCATATTGAAATTATGTTAGATCCAAGGATTCATCAATTGAAAGATAAAAGATATTTATCAAAGGGAGATAACTACATTTTATACCAAATTTAGCATAGCTACCTGTAGCTATGTGATGCAGCTATGCTCTTGGTTTGTTCAAGTAACTCCATTGACAGAGGAAAATAAAACTGATAACTTTGTTGACAGAAATATTTTTGTGAAGAGTTTACCGGCAATAAATCATGTAAATGAACTAACCTTTATTATCTTTATCAGCTTTGTGGTCTTTAACTTGTCTTTTCTCACAGAAGTTATTATAAAGCTTTTGTGTAAAATTTAACTGTGGTCAAAACCTGCTTTTGAATAAATGCTCTATTAATCATAATGGTTTCAAATTTTCTTACAGAGGCGTCAGTATGAGGGAAAGGGTAAATGTTCATAAAGGTTTGAATCTACCATGATTATTCATCCAGTAATGGGGTTAATAGGGGTAAAACAATAACTTCAAACAGACTTGATTTATATTTAATGTTCAAGATAAATTCATATACACATGTACATTTCCTAATTGTAAAAACTATTCCATCAAGTAAATGAATTGTTGTAGACTTGAGACAGTGCTTGTATGATAATTGTGTAAAAAAAATATGGGGATCAAACCTTTCCTTACTTTAACCCATTACCTGTTCAATATTCATGTAAGAAATAATGACATCATGAATATTTATTAGTTGAATTTTTATAATGGCATATATACACAAGAGTTTTTTTGGTATTGGTAGAAACTGTAGAGTCCATAATAATTTCTTATGCAAACAGAGCAGACCCTGATCAGACAGCTCTTATAGGAGCCGTCTGATCTGAGTCTACTCTGCAAAGGTGTGAAAAGGTGTTTATATGAGGGAAAGGGTTAACAGTAATTATTGCCAAAAAATCATTTTCAGAGTGCTAAACTGTTTGGATTCAAATGACATCCTAAATAAATTTGCACATATTGATCCAAACTATTTACACAGTTAATCACAAAGTCCGTATTTGTTAATGTTTTAGATCCAACTTCTTTGAATAAATCTACCGAAAAGGAGCATTTACTAGAGAAAAGATAATTTTTAGAATTGTGTAGTACTGAAACCATTGTGATAAATAGAGCATTTGCTCCATAGGAGCAAATGCTCTATTTATCACAGTGGTTTCAAGAAGTGACTTTTACAAAGCCGTAGAAAGGCGTACTTATGGAGGAAAGGGTTAATAATGGTATATGATTAAGAGAAACTGAAGAGTGTATATTATCCCATAAGAAAACGGAGCAGTCCTTTGGTCTACTCATTTTGCAAAGGCATTAAAAAGTATTTCTATCAGGAGAAGGATTATTTAACCCTTTACTCCATGAATATTCATGTAAGAAATATTGACATCATGAATATTAATAAAATTACACTGTAGTTGATATATTTGCACACAGACACAGGAGTTTTTGGCCATGGCAGAAACTGCAGAATCATGTTCATGTTATATCATAAGCAAACGGATCTGATCTGAATCCAAGCTGTTTCCATACATCTAAAACATGTACTAAGTAATGAATTCATCCTAATCCTGTCAAGCATTTGCAAACAGCTTGGATCCACTATGTGTCTCATCAAGATCCAAGCTGTTTGACACTTGGACAGTAGTTTCTCAAAAGCTTTAATCATTTACTCTATAAGTATGCCTTTCTATGCCTTTGCAAACAGAGGAGACCCAGATCAGATGGCTCCATCAGTGTCTTCTCTGTTTGCTTATGATTTTACAGTTTCTGCCATGATAAAAAAATCCTTTGTTCATAATGCCTTTATAAAAATACAGTTATTTAATATTCATTATTAGTCCCACACCGGTTACCGGTTGGGGGACTATAGGTTTGCTTGATTCCGTCTGTCCGTCCGTCCGTCCGTCCATCCGTCTGTCACGCTTCTTGTCTGGGCCATATCTCCTACAAAGTTAGGCCAAATTCATTATAATTTCACACATTGAAGAAGCATGATGAGGTGTAGTGTCATGCACAAGGGCAATAACTCTAGCATCAATATTTTTGGAGTTATTCCCCTTTTTCATATTTTTTTTTGTCCGGACATTAACTCTTTATCTACTGGTTCAATTGATTTGAAACTTCACATATGGAACAATCATGATGAGGGGTAGTGTCATGCACAAGGGCCATAACTCTAGCATCTATATTTTTGGAGTTCTTCCCCTTTTTCATATGTTCTTATCCAGTTAATAACTCTATGTACTGGTTCAATTGATTTGAAACTTCTCATATGGAACAAGCATGATGAGGTGTAGTGTCATGCACAAAGGCAATAACTCTAGCATCAATATTTTTGGAGTTGCTCCCCTTTTTCATATTTTCTTGTCGGGACAATAACTTTTTACTTACTGATTCAATGTATGAAAGTAGGTACTAATACCATTCAGGTGGTCATGTATATACCATGGTCAACCACACCATGGGTGGGTGGGGTGGGGAGAGTGGAGGTTTTTTTCAGTCCGGTGGGGGACTCATGTCTTGCATAGCAATACAACATGCCCTTGTTTCTTGATAAATATTCATAGAGTAAAGGGTTTAACCCTTTCTCTCATGTAAACGTGTTTTCACGCATCTGCAAACAGAGTAGACCCAGATCAGACGGCTCCTGGAGGAGCCGTCTGATCAGGGTCTACTCTGTTTGCTAGTATAATTTCAAAGATCTGTGTCTTTACTTTCTAAAATGGTTACAATGCTCCACCTTCCATATTTCATAATAACCTTTTTGTCCATGAATATTCAATAGGTATTGAAATTTGTAATAAACATAGAACAGGGAAAGGGTTAAGTAAGTTGAGATTTTGAGCAGATATCAAGGTTTCATCAGAATTAAACAAGCAGTTATCTGGTCAACAGACTGCAACAAGGGGCTGAAGACATTTAGTCTTTCACAGCTCTATCCAGAAGATCCCCGTCCTCCACCTGGTTTGGAACTGTCACTGTTATCTTGGGGTTATCTTCCATGATTCTACAGATTGTCTCTTTTGCTTTCTGGTTTCCAGCCCAGCTACGCCTTGCAACCTTTAAGAATTAAAATCAAATTCTGTATAAAGGTAGTCCAGTCCACCATCGGACCACTTGATATAATTATAAGAGATTTCACAGTGGATAAATCATACAAATATTAATATCAGAATAAGACATGACATAAAATGATAAAATAATAGATTTTATTATTTTTAATCTAATTAACATTATTATTAATAATTCACTATTTTATTGACCCTTTCAATGCTGAATTTGGAAAAAAGTGGAATGGTTCATCATCATGTAAAAATAGAGTCCATTGCAAGAAGTCCTCTGATCTGTTTCTACGCTCATTTCCTCACATTCAAAGGGTCAAATCTTATCTTTAACCCTTTCCCCCTGTTCTGTGTTTATTCCAAATGTCAATACCTACTGAATATTCATGAACAAAAATGTTATACTGAAATATGTAAAGTGGAAAATTGTAGTCATTTTGGAAACTAAAGAAACCAATCTATCAAGTTTTATTAGCAAACAGAGCAGACCCTGATCAGACGGCTCCTACAGGAGCCATCTGATCTGGGTCTTGTCTGTTTGCAAATGCCTGAAAAGGCGTTTATATGAGGGAAAGGGTTAAACCAATTGTTTATGACCATAATCTTCTCTGCAGCAATCACTCAAAACGGTCATATGCCTGGGGTTTCAAGATGGAATGGTTTAAAGTTGTATTCTGCTCATTTTTCGTATAAATCTATTAACACCAAAAATTGTACATATATTCATATCATGAAAATAATGTTTATGGCTCATTTTCCTATGATATATTTGCATTCAGATAGGTATGACTGATTGCTAAAGATTGCTAAAATCTTAGAAACCTGCAAACATTTTAAGAGACAGAAAACTGCGGCAATCAATGGAAATGATGGACAAAGCTCCGATCGACTCAGAATCCATTTTGAAACAACGCTTAGACTATTAAATAGTCATGTAATAGTTTACCTGCATGTACATTGAAATGAGCATGGTCCGGTACACATAATTGATTTTATGACATATTCTGGTGAATGGCGAATGCGTTTCTGACAGTTTCTGCAGCAATCAAATTTTCTATATTCTTTTGATACAAATAACTCATTCCTTACCATTGCTTTTAGCGCTAAGTTAGCTTCAAGTCATCTAGAATCAGATTCTAATGTCATTTGGTATTGAAATATGAAATAAACATAGAACAAAAATGGGATAAACATATCTAATGTACAGGTGTTCAAGAAGTTTCATGAACCGACATATTCGAAGTCAACTACATTGAGCATAAAACATTTGTCGAGAAGAATTGTCGCCTTCCCACATGCAATGAAGTAGACTTACCCCATTGGATACATCCCAGGACAACATCTTTTTAGCTCTCTCTCCAGCTTCCTGCAAGGATTATAAATTCAAAATAATGTTAAAGGTAACAATTAACAAGCTTTCTTTACTTAATTGCAAAGTCTGCTTATTAGTGAAAGCTATAAAAGATATGCTGATGAAAAATTTGACTCATTCCTTTCTACTGATGCCTTTTGACGCTTCTGTAAAAGTAAATTTTGAAACCATTGTGATAAATAGAGCATTTTGCTCCATAGGAGCAAAAAATAATGTTCTGTTAATCACATTTCAAAAGTATACAATTTCTAAAAGTTTCCCTTTTTTCTAGTAAATGCTCCTGTTCAGTAGATTAATGAGGTTGGGTCTAAAAATAGTCTAGAAGGGAATGGGTTCAGTAATGATAATTTCAGTGATTCATCATGTATTAGATCACTCTAATGGGTGTAGTTGTGGAGTGGTCTAACTATCAACATCTAAATGGAGAACTGAGATGTAATGAATGATAAATCACTGGAATGTAATCATTATTTCAGTGTAATAAAATACAGTCAACTCTCGTTATGTCGAGTTCGTAGGGACCCGATAAAAACTTCGACTCATCGAGAGTTTGACTCAAAAATCACATGCCATCCAGTTTCTTTCATTACGTTCACGTTAAACAAGCTGCCATATTACAGGCATACTAATGTGCTTGTACAGTTTAGTCTTCACATTGTGTAAAAGAATCACACTCTGTATATAAAATTGTACATGTGCGTGTTGATCCATTACTGTCTGAACAAACTTCTGTCCTTCCTACCCTCCAATATGCCCTAATTTACAAGGCCCTGTCCAATTTTCAGATCCCGTTTGCCTTTATCATTGAATTAATCGCCGTTGGTTTGGCGAGTTTTAAAGCGCATTGTTTGTTTACGCCATTTCTATGGGAAATCCCTTTTCCTGTACGGGCACCGGAAATACTTAATCACACGTGAACTAGCTGGTTGCCGATTCGCATACTTCCGGTACATATAAGAGCCTTATTTGGGAAACCAGACGTTTGAAAATGTAGTCACCATGTTTTGCCGTGAGCTGTTTCGCTATTACTAAGTGACAAATTAAATGTTGAACTGCATGTATTGGTAATAAAATAAGGAACAGGCCTTTTTATCCAGTCTCTACAAAATCGTCCGGAAGCGAGGACGCTTGAGAGTTATCTTTCTTACTACAGTAGTCATTGTTGACACTTAGGACGAATGAACGGTAATGTGTCATTTTACTAACTAACGTTCACTCTATGCGGCATTGTTCCACAGTTTGAATAATTATCTGACATCAGTGATTGTTTACCCACAAAACACTGCAATTACATGTGTCGCGATCACTTGGCGTACTTTGCCAGGGTCGGATCAAAAGGTCCAATTCACACCTCAACTCAATCAGACTGAGAGGTGTGACTTCGACACAAACACCGATAATTACATGCAAACAAACACTTTGGGGACGGAAAATGACTCCGAACTCGTTTTAAAAACTTAAATTTATATAGAATATATAGGAAGAAAAGTTGGACTTTACAAAAACTTCGTGTCAACGAGAAATTCGTGTCAAGCGAGTTCGCCATAACGAGAGTGGACTGTATATAAAAATAAAATACATGTATGCCTACATAGAGCTGAAAATAAAAGTGTGAATTCAAATATTAAAATCGCCATTTTGTCACCAAACCCTATGTTGTGACCACGCTTTAGAATCGTCTTACAGATGATTCTAAAGAGTGGGAACAGCATTGGGTTTGATGGAGAAATTAAGGAGCTATTCTTGAAAACGTTTTCACCCTTTCCTTCATATAAACATGTTTTCGCACATTTGCAAACAGAGATGGCCCAGATCAGTTTGCTCCTCTAGAAGGACATTGTTATAATGAAATATGGAAGGGGGAACAATGCAGCCATTTAATACACTAAAGAAGCAGATGTTTCAAATTCCTTTAGCAAACAGAGCAGACCCTGATCTGGATCTACTCTGTTTGCGAATGTGTGAAAAGGCATTTATATGAAGGAACGTGTAAGTAAAGAGAGAAACTACTTACATTTGACCCATCCAGTACCAGTCCAAAACCACCATTCATTACTTCACCCCTGAAATAGAAAACAACTAGAATTAATTAAATCATGGGTAAACCCACACTCCCATCTTATTAAGGCTTTACTCAATAAATACACCTTTCTATGCCTTCGCAAACAGAGTAGAGACCCAGATCAGATGGCTCCTGTAGGAGCCATCTGATCAGGGTCTACTCTGTTTGCTTATGGGATAATATAGACATGATTCTACTGTTTTTGCAAAGACTTCATGTGTTTATATGTCATTTTAAGAATTAATCTAATTAATGTGTCATCATTTCTTGCATGACTATTCGTGGAGTAAAGGGTTAACCCTTTCCCTGTTCAATATTTTGTCCAAATTTCAATATCTACTGAATATTCATAGACAAATCATTATGAAATATGGAAGGTAGAACATTGTAGCCATTTTAGAAAGTAAAGAAACAGAGCTATCAAATTCCATTAGCAAACAGAGCAGACCCTGATCAGACGGTTCATATAGGAGCCGTATGATCTGGGTCTACCATGTTTTCAGAATCTGTCAAATCTGTGATAACCATTGCAAACATCTTGGATCCAGATGAGACCCCAAGTAGCTTGGAATTGAAATTGTCTGATCAGGGTCTGCTCTAGTTGCTTACAGAATAATAAAGAACACAACAATCATCTTACATTCATGTGCCATTATAAAATTCAGCTACCGTAATTAATATTCATGATGTCATTATTTCTTACGTGAATATTCATTAGGTAAAAGTTATTTGTCATAAAAGGTAATGTTTACCATCCTACACCACCGCCATTGTGAAGTGCCACCCAGGTAGCTCCTCTGAAGGCATCTCCCATGGCATTCTGCACGGCCATGTCTAAAACACAAGCAAAAGAAATCATTACAGTTGTGCAGATGTTATTGACAATGTGGAACTAGATCAACCTCATCATTGGAACAAGGTGTCTGGTAAGCTATGGTTCTATTTACTGTAGAGTTGATAAAATTATTTTATTTTTTAACCCTTTACCTGATGGATATTCGTGTAAGACATAATGACATCATGAATATATGTATATATATTATTTAAATGAAATAGATGAAATATTATGTAGATCAACAAAGGTTACATAAAGCAATTTTTCTTCAGATTTAAGATGGACCATATAGTAGCAACTATTTTTTACATTGCACGTTTCCTGTACGTGAAACAAACTACTGTAGTTTTACAGTTTTTGTTGCATTTCTTTTAATATTCTCAAAAATGTTCAACTTGAGCAATTTGTGACATAAAGTCTGTTTCTGATCTGATTTAAAATGGCTGCCTGGTGGCCATTTTGGATTTTACAATTTCCTTGTGGATCGACTATGAACAACTTCCACAGACCTCGCTTCATTTTCATGGAACTTCACAAACACTGAAGAGTCAAGGCAGTGTTGCAGAGGTATATTAATCACATATTTCCAGTTTAGTTTCAACGGTTAACCCTTTCTAGTGCTCTATATTATCATTCCAAATTTGAGTTATTTCAATACCATCGGAATATACATGGATAAAAAATTTATAATGAAATATGGAACATTGTAGACATTTCAGAAGGTAAAGAAATATATCTATCAAATTCCATTAGCAAACAGAGCAGATCCTGAACAGACGGCGCCTATAAGAGCCATCTGATTTAGGTCTTCTCTGTTTGCAAATGTGTGAAAAGGCGTTTATATGAAGAAAAGGGTTAAGCTTCAGTATGACAATTAAACAAAGCAAATATCAATAGCTCTGACAATAGCCCAGCTCTTTTTGCATTGAATGTTACCTGCACAGAAAGCTGAGCCGTCATAAATGTTGGAAGTTTCTCTGTAGGGGCTGTCAGTTCCACTGACGTCATGATGGTCCCTACTGATCACAACAGGCCCCTACAGTCAAAAAAGTAAAGTACCTAGTTATAGTCTACTTTCAGTCCGAATGACCGTTCAGCCGACTGTACATTTACTCAAAAGTAGAAAATATTAACCCATTACCTCAAAGGCTATTTTAAGATCCAACCTCTTTGAATGAATCTACCAAAAAGGAGCATTTACTAGAGAAAAGGAAAAATCTAGAATTGAGAAGTTTTTAACCATTGTGATAAATAGAGCATAAATTTTGCTCTATTTATCACAATGGTTTCAAAACATGACTTTTACAGAGGCGTCAAAAAGCGTCAATATGAGGGAATGGGTAAATGAACAAAGACTTGAGACATATTGCATCTGCAAACTGTACAGACTCTGAAAAGTAGCCATATTACTATTGCAGCATCTTATTTGACCAGTATCAATATTTTTAGAAATTTACAGTGCGGATCCTGATCAGATGCTGTGTCTATAAAATGATAACTGGTCTGGGTCTACACCATTGGCATGTTTGCATTTATATTTTTGTAATAGGAACCTTTTTTCATACTAATGGCTTAATTATACAAAGTACGCGAGATTTCATAATACAAATGTATGCATAGTACAAATTTCCCACTATTCTGTATTACAGTTCTATTGTAGCTCAACCCTTTACTCCATAAATATGCATTTCTACACCTTTGCGAACAGAGTAGACCCAAATCAGATGGCTCCTATATATAGTAGACCCAAATCAGATGGTTCCTATAGGAGCCATCTGATCAGGGTCTGCTCTGATATTGAACATAGATATGTCAGGGTCTGCTTCTGATATAGATATGATTCTACAGTTTCTGTCATGGCTAAATATTCCTATGTCCTTTTTCTGGCTGTAATAAAAGATAATCTAATTAATTTTCAAGGGATGTCAATATTTCTTACATGAATATTCATCGTGCAATTTTGACTACTTTTCCATTCGGTCAAGCGTTTAACCCTTTACTCCATGAATATTTATGTAAAACATAATGGCATCATGAATATCAATTAATAAGCAAACAGAGCAGACCCTGATCAGACGACTCCTACAGCAGCTTTCTGATCTGGGTCTACTCTATTTGCAAAGGTGTAGAAATGCGTATTTATTACGTTTATAGTGGAATAAGGGTTAATTTGATTTTTTGTTTAATTTGGACACTTATTCAGTGATTCAGCAATACTCAGTATTTTCTTATAATGAACTGCTTTAAACTTTTACCTCATGTAAAATATAACAACATTATGAATATTGATATTTTATGGCATAATTATGAAAACAGCAATTTTTGCCAATGGCAGAAGCTGTAAAATCAGATCTGTATTATTCCATTAGCAAACAGAGCAGACTCTGGTCAGATGACTCTTATTTCATAAAACATAAAAAGAATCTTCTATCAGGAAAATTGGTAACTAAAAATGGAAAACTTATTTTCTGACATCTGTCAAAGGATTCACAGACCAATGGATCAATTTACTCACTTTCAGTTGACCTTCAGCAACAGCTTTGTTGAAAGCAGTTGCTATGGCAACCCTTCCCCTGTCATCTGAGTAAAGAATTCTGGCTTGAGAGCCTACAACCTACAAATATGAAAGAAACATATTGTTATATTCCTGCTCATGGCATGTTCACTTATACTCGATCCTCTGAGGCAATAGATTAGTACATCAAATATGAAGTACATCTTTCAGATTAACTCAAAAGCTTTGATATTTTGACTGTGAACACAGTAAAACCTGTCTTAAGCAACTATCAAAAAAGGTCTAATTATGGGTCTGTAAGGCAGATGGTTGCTTAATGCAGGCCAAAAGTAACCACCTCCTTATTGAACGCTCTTAAGTTCAATAAATGAATGGCCACTTAATTAAGACAGGTTCTACTATACACCAGTTCCGATAATCCCATCGTTTGACAGCCTCAACCAATCCATTCTGTTACTCCATCACAGAAAGATGAAGTGAAACATAAATATCCAACAATGTCACTATCCAGGTGTTTTAGGGGACCATATAATCATGTGTTAGCAAAATTGCAACAAGTACCTCAACAAGATCAAGGTCTGCCACGTGATCAAAAAGAAGTCATACATTTTAGGACTTTTTAGTACTTCAATATTCAATTTGTCAGTATTTTTACCCTGATGAAGACTATTGTATAGTCGAAATGTAGGTCGAAATAAACCCAATTTACCATATCCTGCCTTGGTCGTTGGTTCTACTCCTTCTTATCTTCTGTATTTTAGAAATTATATTAACCTTTAGCCCACCACTCTGCAGGATAATATAATATGTTGAAACGATTTTCCTAGGAAAAAGCATTCAGCATGCAGTCATCGATTTTCCATGGCAAACATTGCAGACCCAGATGAGATCACTGTTTACAAATGCAACTATTGTTGTGACTGGCGGGCTATGGATTAATTAACCTTTATCATGCTGTTAAATTTGAAGTCTGCTCAAACTCTGATATGGGACTATTTTTTTACTTCTGATTTGTTAACAGCATGGATCCTGATGAGACACTAAGTTACTTGGCCTCCCATCTGGATCCAAGTTGTTTGCAAATGCTTTTTTCCTGATAAAGTAAAACTTGTCTTGAAGAAGTCTAATTCTGAGTCTGTGAGGCAGGTGGTAGCTGAATGCAGGACAAAGATCATGCAGAATACTCTCAAAGGAGCTTTCTATATCATACTGTATTAAGCAACCATCTACTCTGTTTCTACCAATAATTTTTTTTCACATGTCCATATGCCATTATAAAAAATCAGCTAATAAATATTCATGCCATTATTTCTTACATGAATATTGATCAAGGAAAGGGTTAAATGCTTATGTGTGACTAACCATGTTATTCCTCCCTGCTTCCTTTATCCACCTGATATTGTCATTGTACTGCTGTTTTACATTCTCCTTCACTGAAAAACACATGGAATATTTATCTAACCTGGTCTATGTTTATTCCAAATTTCAATACCTACTGAATATTCATGGACAAAATAGCTATAATAAAATATTTAAGGTATAGGATCCGTCTGATCAGGGTCTGCTCTGTTTGCTTATGGAATCAAACAGATCTGAATATCTAGTTTTTGAAATGACCAAAATGTTCTGTGTTCATAATTATACCATTATAAATAATAATCTAAATGATAGTCATAACATTATTATTTCTTACATAAATGTTCATAGAGTAAAGGGTTAACCCTATCCTCCATAGGCTATTTTTAGACCTAACCTCTTTGAATAAATCTACCGAAAAGGGGCATTAACTATAGAAAAGGAAGAATAGTTGTTTTGAAACCATTGTGGCAAATTCAGCATTTGCTCCTTAGGAGCAAATGCTCTATTTATCACAATGGTTTCAAGAAGTGACTATTACAGAGGTGTAGAAAGGTGTATTTATGGAGGAAAGGGTTAAGCCAAGATCTGGTTTGCAAACTGTCATTTGAACAAAAAAAAGATAATACTTTAGAGATAATACTGCAAATGAAAGGAGCAATGCATGTATTTACAGTAAAACCTCTCTATAATGACCACTAAATTGCGTTAATTAGTTGGTATTTTGGGCAGGTGATTGCTTAAAGCAAGGTGAATGTAAAACAGAACGCTCCTATAGGAGCGTTCTGTTTTACTTTCACCTTGCTTTAAGCATCCACCTGCTATTAACACAAAATACTTGATGTAAATTAGTGGTCATTATAGAGGGGTTTTACTGTATATAGTGCATAATTATGTATTGATATAAAGCATGTTCTATTCTGTTCTTTATCTTACCACCAGCATTGATGATGTCTTCAAGCACAGATGATACTATATCATCTGTGGTGTCAAGGTCTTTGGGATTGGTACTTGTGCAAACCCATCTAAAATGTATATAGGACATCATTACCCGCTACAGGATAGGTATTCACACAAGAAATAATGACATCATGAATATCTGTTAGCTGAAATTTTATAATCGCATAATGAACACAGGAATTTTTGGCCATGTCAGAAACTGTAGTATTCGAACTATTCCATGAGTCAACAGAGCAGACCCTGATCACATGATTCCGACTGTAGCCACCTGATCTGGGCTTACTCTGTTTGCAAAGGCATTTAACCCTTTCCCTGTTCTGTATTTAGGCCAAATTTCAATACCTACTGAATATTCATTAACAAAATACATGTAGTTATAAAGATATATGGAAAGGGGAAAATTGTAGACATTTCAGAAAGCAAAAAAAACAGATCTATCAAATTCTATAGCACACAGAGCAGACCCTGATCAGACGGCTCCTCTAGGAGCCGTCTGATCTGGGTCTACTCTGTTTGCAAATGCGCGAAAATACGTCTATAGGGTTACAGGTGTAGTCATGAGGTAAACGTAAGAAATAATGGTGTCATGAATATTAATTAGATTAATTTGCTGTAATAGCATATGGACACAGGAATTGTGGCTATGGCAGAAACTGTAGAATTATCTATATTATATCATAAGCAAACAGAGCAGACCCTGATCAGATGACTCCTATAGGAGCCATCTGATCTGGGTCTACTCTGTTTGCAAAGGTATAGAAAAGTGTATTTATAGAGTAAAGGGTTAATTACACTTTGTATAAGTGTTTGCAGTAGAGAGGCATTTTTACTGAAAAACAAGAGCTGTCCGCAGACAGCGCGCTCCACTTTCTTTAGTGCTGGATAGTGAAGTGGAAGTCTAAGTCAGAAAGGGGAGATAACTATAGCAAAATTAATTTTAGGGTTATCTGCCCTTGTAAAATAGGTCCTCCTTGTAATAGTTAACATGTATACCAAAGTTGAACCAAATATCTTGGACAGTTTCTGAGACATAGACCTGAACATAAAACTTAACCAACAATGAAAATTCTAAATCGAAAAAGGGGCATAACTATGGCAAAATTAATTTTAAGGTTACCTACCCTTGTGAAATGGGTTCCCCTAGTGATAGTAAACATACATACCAAATATGATCCAAATATGTTTGATGGTTTCTGAGAAAAGGACCTTAACAAAAAGGTTAACCAACGCCGACGCCGACGAGAGGGTCATGACAATAGCTCCACTTTTTGAAAAAGTGGAGCTAAAAAACCAACAACTGCCAAACAGCGCAAATAAATTGGCAGGTGTATCATGGGGCAGAGGCATTCAGGCATTAACTCTTTACTCCATAAAATGCCTTTCTATGTGTTTGCAAACAGAGTAGACCCAGACCCAGATCAGACGGCTCCTCTAAAATATTCATGGAGTAAATGGTTGATAAACAATGCTGACCAAGATAAACTTTGAAACATGGTATATGATGAGGATCTTCACTGTTTAGAAACATGATAGAATTTTGCCCATTATTATCGCAAACAGTACAAACCTTGATCAGATTGCTTCCAGCACAGTTGCTGCTGAACAATTGTTATAATACGAGAGCTGCAGATAAATGTGCGTACCCAATACTAAAATCGTCATTTCTCAACCAAACCCAATACTTTGACCACTCTTAAGAATCTTTTCGAAGAGATGATACTAAAGAGTGGTCACAGTATAGGATTTGGCGGAGAAATATAGAAGCTATTCTTGAAATATTTAAAATTAGTTTAAATTACGCATCTTATCTGGACCACTCTGTTTGCAAAACCATGAAAAAGGATCTTTAAGTAGGAATGGGTTAAGACAGGTGGCAGCTTAATGCAGGGTGAATGTCAAGCAGAAAGCTCCCAAAGGTTTCTGCATGACTTTCACTCTGTGTCATGCAGCCACCTGTCTAAAAAGATCTAACTTCTTCTTTACAAAATATCTGTACATGTATATTCTAAACTGAGACTACCCTAATTTTTAAACGGCACAATAAGTACAGCGATACCTCTCTATCATGACCTCTTAGATGAATTTCATTTGTAAGTCGATCTTTAACCCTTTCCCTGTTCAGTATTAAAGTAAGAAATAATGACATCATGAATATTCATTAGCTGGAATTTTATAATTCAAACTTTTCAAAGGAAATGTTTGCTTTGACAAAAACTGTAGAAATATCATATCAAAAGCAAACAGAGCAGACCCTCATCAGATGGCTCATATAGATGCGTGAAAAGGTGTTTATATGAAGGAAAGTGTTTAAGACAGGTGGCAATTAAATTTATGCAGGACAAAAGTAATAATTCTTTTGGGAGCTTATTGTATAATTTTTATTTAACATTAAGCATTAATTGTCATTTTAAAGAAGTTCTATTGTAATACATAATTATGTATATGACATAAATCAACTACCTGAAAGGTCCAAAGCCCAGAGAGAAAATGTCACCCATAATATCTTGCACATAGCTCGGGTATCTGAAGAATGTCCCATGAAGCCCTGTGTTTATACCAACATCAGCCCCTGAAATCAATAATTGTATCATGTGTATCACAATATACCAAAAATTACCTTAACCCTTTACTACATAAATCTGCATGTTCATACCTATGCAAACAGAGTAGACCCAGATTAGGAGCCATCTGATCAGAGTCTGCTCAGTTTGCTTATGACAGTGTACATGTATATAGATCTGATTTTATAGTATATGTCATGACATAAAATCCCTTTGTTTGCAGTGCAATAAAAAAAATAGCTAATTAATATACATGATGCCATTATTTCTTACATGAAGTAAAGGATTAATGCAAAAATATAATTTCACAGTGTAAACATAGATTGGTCTGCACATTGAAAATGCATCATTTGATAAGGGTCACAATTGTTTGCAAATTTCTATAATAAATAGTAAGCTTTCTGCATGACTTTCACCCTGCATTAAGCAGCTTTCAATTCTTCTTCATTAACCCATTCTCTCATAGGCTAATTTTAGATCCAACCTCTTTGAATAGATCTACCGAAAAGGAGCATTAACTAGTGAAAAGGAATTTTTTAGAATTTTGTAGTTCTGAAATAATTGTGATAAATAGAGCATTTGCACCTTAATAGGAGCAAATGCTCTATTTATCACAATAGTTTCAAAAAGTGACTTTTACAGAGGCATAGAAAGGCACATTTATGGAGGAAAGGGTTAAGAGTTTGGATGAGATTTTACTGAAATTCAATATTCTATATAGAGTCTCATACATGAGTGTTCATTACATACAAATTGTTTTTATGAAACGAGTTTACTACAATAATATGACACAAGCTTTAGTAAGTGTCATATTCATTATAGTAAACGAGTTTCATGAAAACAATTTGTATTGAACATGAATGTAAGATTTATTTTATCACATAAGCCTTAAAAATGCCATAAAAATTTGAAACAGGCTATAGCTGAAGGCTGTTACGGCCATTGTTTACAAACAGTGTAGTGATACAACGGATGATGCACATTGAGCACTACGAATGGCTAACGAGTAAACGACGCCATGCATTGGTTCCCTGTATTCTCTCTAAGATTCATTATTGGCCGGAGTCAAACAGATAATTTGCATAAAAAATGCACTATTCTGCGATTTATGGCACTCGCATTTCCGCGATTTATGGCACTCTGTTTCGGCACTCCCACATGGTAGATCTGGATATTTTCTGTAATATATATTAGTGATCAAGTTTATAAAATCATATAAATATAGAATTTCTCCAAACCTGCTCGGCCAGCCTCAAGCAGGAAGGCATTGCCATAATCCCAGAAGTACATGCCCTTGTCAGACAGATGGTTGACGGCAGTAATGTGGCGCCGCAAACTGAAAGCAGTAGCTGAGCTATAGTAAAACCTCTCTAAAACAACCACTTGAGCTGTCAGTCTTTAAAACTGGTGGTGGCTCAATGCAGAATGAAAGCACCAACTATTCAACACAGCACCAGACTGTTTGGCATTCTAAGACTTTTTGCAAATTTGTGATACAGGTACCTATGCAAAAATTTGGATCAAGATGAAACATTAATGAACTAGAAAATCGTGTCTGTAAGACACAGCGATGCCCCCGTGGTGGTGCTTGCCTACCTGCACGCAAAGTTCCTAAGTTATTTGACCTTGACCTTGGGCTTGCGGGCAGCATTGGCTGGGTGCATAATGAAAATATGGATGGTGGTTTATGTGTATATGCAATTCCATGCCATAGTTATAGTCGTTAGTGAGATATAAGACAATGAAAAAACTGTGATAACCAACTACACGTACCAACGGCACGTTAAAGCATGACACACGGACAGACAGACGAACGCACAGACGGACGCACAGGTGCAAAACATAATGCCCCCTGACTATCGTCAACGAGGGCAGAGTATTAAAGTTATACACAACCACACACATACAGACACACGCACATGGGATGAAAATTTTAAACATGAACAAATGCACAAGTACAAAAACACTAGACAAACATAAAAGAAAGGGTGACAAAGAGAGTGCTGCCTTGGAACGGTCAGTGGCAAAACTACCACTGGAGGTTTAAAGTTTGAAAAGAGAAATGGAAAAAAATTGTAATATATAACAATTTTTAGCATGCAAACAGTTGCTTTGGGAATTGAAGCAGACAACAGTTGTTGCAATTTTTAAGTCATCATAATTTAATATTTTACCTGATAGAGATGCCTATTACTGCATTTGCAAACAGAGAAGACCCAGATCAGACAGCTGTAGAAGCCATCTGTAGGAGCCATCGGATCATGGTCTACTCTTTTTGCTTATGATATACATGTAAAATACTATTAAAGATATGATTCTACAGTTTCTCCCATGGTCAAATATTGCTATGTTCTGTGCCATTATGAAAATTAATCTTTTTAACCCTTTACTCCATAAATATGCCATTTTAGGCCTTCGCAAATAAAAAACAAGAGTACCGCATACGGCACATAATACGCCCACTTGCAAACTTTCTCGGATTCAACATGCCTTATAAGTGTTGACATTTTCTAATCTGTGCTTCAGATCTTGATTTCCATATTAAGGTGATACTATTGTTTTTAAAAAAATGAAGTGAATATCTATTAAATAAAAAAGTTACAGCTAATCCTCATTTTTGCAGATTTTTGTAAAGTGCAATGGCCATAACTCTGTAAAGACAAACTGAATGAACCTCAAAATAAACTCGGCTTCAAATTTTGTTGCTTAAAACATTTGTGTTAAGTTTCATTTATATCATTTTAATAGTTTTCCCAGAAAACAACAGACAAACTTAAAGTTGACCAACAAACAAAGCAAGGAACACACAAAGTTCAAGGAACATAACTTTAGAATAAAATGACATATCAAAATATATGTGAAAATTCACATTAAGGTTTAATCATATAAAAAAATTGAAGTAAATATCATTTCAAATGAAAAAGTTATGGCCATCCTCATATTTGCATAGATTTGCATTATTTTTTTAAGTGCAAGGGCCATAACTCCGAAACAACAAATCAAATGATCCTCAGAATCGAATCAGCTGCAGGTTTTGATGCATTAAACATGTGTATGAAGTTTCATTAATATCTGTCAAATAGTTTTGCCAGAAACAGCGGACGAACTATATGCATATATTTGCATTATTTTTTAAGTAAAAGGGCCATAACTCTGAAACGACAAATCAAATAAACCTAAAAATCGACTCAGCATCAGATCGTGATGCATTAAACATATTTGTGAAGTTTTATTAATATCTCTCAAATAGTTTTCCCAGAAAACAGCGGACAAACTATTTGCATGTATTAGCAAAAATTTTTAAGGACAAGGGCCATAACTCTGAAACAAAAAATCAAATGATCCTCAGAATCAATTCAGTTTCAGATCTTGATGCATTTAACATTTGTGTGAAGTTTCATTAATATCTCTCAAATAGTTTTCCCAGAAAACAGTGGACAAACTATTTGCATTATTTTTTAAATACAAGGGCCATAACTCCGAAACAACAAATCAAATGAACCTTAGAATTGACTCAGCTTCAGATCTTGATGCATTAAACATTTGTGTGAAGTTTCATTAATATCTCTCAAAAAGTTTTTCCAGGAAACAGCGGACAAACTATTTGCATATTTTTTAAGGACAAGGGCCATAACTCTGAAATGAAAAATTAAATGAACCTCAGAATCAACTCAGCTTCAGATCTTGATGCATTAAACATTTATGTGAAGTTTCATTAATATCTGTCAAACAGTTTTCCCAGAAAACAGCGGACAAACTATTTGCATATTTTTTAGGACAAGGGCCATAACTCTGAAATGAAAAATTAAATGAACCTCAGAATCAACTCAGCTTCAGATCTTGATGCATTAAACATTTGTATTAAGTTTCATTAATATCTGTCAAATAGTTTTCCCAGAAAATAGCGGACAAACAAAATGTTGACGGACGAACG
Organism: Azorinus chamasolen; assembly: GCA_963576725.1. NCBI lineage: Eukaryota > Metazoa > Mollusca > Bivalvia > Cardiida > Solecurtidae > Azorinus > Azorinus chamasolen. Next base: position 53,511,696 of record OY755244.1, read on the forward strand.
AACGAACGAACGAACGAACGAACGAACGAACGAACGGACGGACGGACGGACGGACAGGGCCACGACAATATACGACCACCTTTATTAGGTGGGCGTATAATGATGGCATCATGGATATTAATTAGATGAATTGTTATAATAGCACATGGACACAGGAATGTTTGACTATGGCAGAGTCTGCAGAATCAAATCTATATTATTTCATAAGCAAACAGAACAGACCCTGATCATATAGTTCCTACAAGATCCAGGTCTACTCTGTATGCAAATGCATAGAAAGGTATATTTATGGAGAAAAGTTTTAAACAAAGCCAAGAGAGAATCAAACAGTGTAGAACCTGATCGAAGAAACAAGCTTTGCTTATGGTTTTCTTTCCAAATATTTAGGATGATTACAGGGTGACAAATACCTTTCTTGAACAAGGTTTTTAAACCGCATAGGATCCTGGTGCATCATGGACAGAGATTCCTCATAGGTAAGCTGTAAGTTAAGTACAAATGGTGTAAAAAGGTTGTTTTTGTGACAAAACACACAATGAAAGTAGTACCAAAATTGTAAACATATATTTAGTTAGAGCAAAAGATAACCCTTTCCAACATAAATACGCCTTTCTGTGCCTCTGTAAAAGTCACTTTTTCAAACCATTGTGATAAATAGAGCATTTGTTCTCAAGGAGCAAATGCTCTATTTATCACAATTGTTTCAGAACTACGAAATTCTAAATTTTCCCTTTTCTCTAGTTAATGCTCCTTTTCGGTAGATTTATTCAAAATCTAAAAATGGACTATGGAGTAAAGGGTTAATGCAGAGTGCTGTTAATCTTTATTTCTCTGTTGAATATTCATGTAAGTAATAACTAGAACTACCACTAAAAGTGATGAATACCCCCACTAGCACATTTGACACAGAGATGGGGGTTATACTGAAATTAAGCTCCCGACCGCTAAATTTTCATTTGTTAAATTACAAAAAGGGAGATCATTCATTCATGCACGAAGCGACAAATCAAAACCTTTATCGCAGGTGCAAAGCTTCAGATGGTGTTCAACAGTACTCAAATTTAATGAAGTATAACGAAATTCAAACCTGATCTACAACTCATTATAATAAAGCAACATACTAAATATCACTACAATATCTGCTACAGTTTAGAAACAAACTCGGGGAAAACCTTAAATATTTTCGAAAAAATTCTAAGTCAAAATGCTGTATTCAGTTAAAAATCAATGTAGTGTAACAAAATTCAAACTTGATCTGTAACTCATTATTATAAAGCTACATACCAAATATCACATCAATATCTGCGAGGGTTTAGAAAACCCCTCAGAAAACCTGAATTTCCGGAAAATTTCTAAGTAAAATCACTGTATTTCCGTGAAAAATCAATGATGCATAACGAAATTTAAACTTGATCTGTAACTCATTATAATAAAGCCACATACCAAATATCACTTCAATATCTGTAAAGGTTTAGAAAAAAAACTCTGGAAAACCTGAATTTCCGGAAATTTTCTAAGTAAAATCACTGTATTTCCGTGAAAAATCAATGAAGCGTAACGAAATTCAAACTTGATCTGTAACTCATTATAATAAAGCCACATACCACATATCAGTTCAATATCTGTAAAGGTTTAGAAAAAAACTCTGGAAAACTCCAGATTTTGAGAAAAATAACAAAGGGCAATAACTCCTAAAATACTGAAGACAGAGTTACAAACCTTGTGCACTGCACTAATCTTGCGGTCAATGTGATCTATCTGTATATGAAGTTTGAAGTCAATAGCTTTTATACTTTGGAAGTTATGAACCGGACAAGCCGGACAGTCGGACGGACAGACATGGTGACTCCTTTAGTATGCCCCCCAAAACTTCGTTTGTGGGGGTATAATGACATAATTTAGATTATTTTCTACAATGACATTATAAACACAGGTTTTTCTTGGCTATGGCAGAAACTGTTGAATCAGATCTATATTATACCATAAGCAAATAGAGCAGACCCTGATCTATATAATCAGGTCTACCAGTATATCATCCTGCAGGAGCTGTCTGATCTTGGTCTACTCTGTTTGCAAATGCATGAAATTCCATCCCTATCAAATAAAGGATTAAAACGTTGAGTAACTTTTGCCTGACAAACTTGTCTGGTACAATTCTAAAAGTGCATATCTTCGATTTTTCCACAATCATTTTAAGTCCTAATGAGACACCAGAGTTGCTCAATATCTTATCTAGATTCAAACTGTTGGCACAGGTCATACAAATTGGTCCACGGTGTTGAAAGAATTAACATTTTCCTTTATAGAAACACCTTTTCACACCTTTGCAAACAGAGAAGACCCAGATCAGACGGCTCCTGTAGGATCTGCTCTGTTTGGTTACGGAATAATATAGATCACAGAGCTACAGATAACGGTGCATACCCAACTTCTAAAATAGCCATTTCTTCACCAAACCCTATACTGTGACCACTCTTAAGAATTGTGTCGAATAGACGATTCTAAAGAGTGGTCACAGTATAGGGGTTAATGAGAAATAAGATGTGTAAATTAAAAGATTTTCAAGAATAACTTTTTTATTTCTCCACCAAACCCTATACTGTGACCACTCTTTAGAATTGTCTCGAAGAGATGATTCTAAAGAGTGGTCACAGTATAGGGTTTGGTGGAGAAATGACGATTTTAGTATTTGAGACGGTATGCACCTTTATCTGTAGCTCTGTGTAATTGAATCTTTATGGCATTATGAACAAGGGCATTCTGGCAAAGGTATTAACTGTAAAATCAGGTCTGTAATATTCCATTAACAAACAGAAGACATATCGGAGATGTCTGATCTGGATCTGCCGTTTGCAAGTGCATCAAAATGTGTAAAAATCAGGAAAATGGTTAACCCTTTCCTTCATATAAACACCCTTTGATAACTTTGCAAACAGAGTAGACCCAGATCAGGGCCTGCCCTGTTTGCTTATGGTATAATATTGATCTGATTCTAAAGTTTCTGCCTCAGCTAAAATGTCCTGTGTCTAGATGCCATTATAAAAAAATAATATAATTGATATCATGATGTCATTAATTCTTATTAGTGAAAGGCTTAATCTGATTGTGGCCCTCATAAAAATTATGGCATGTAGAAAAGGTATATGAAGTGACAAGTGCTTCAAATGCTCTATCTTGCTTCAAATCTAACAAGTGTTATGAGAAAATTGCTGAGTTCATTCTGCATGAATAAAACTAAAAGGGACTACAGTAAAACCCACTGTAACCCTTATCCTGCAGAAAAAATAATGTCTGCTTAACACATTCCCTCCTAGTGACGCATTTTGGTGCATCTGTAAAAGTCTCATTTAGAAACCATTGTGATAAATAGAGCATTTGCTCCTATGGAGCAAATGCTCTATTTATCACAATGGTTTCAAAACTACACAATTCTTTTTTTTCCCTTTTCTCTAGTTCTCAGTAGATTAATTCAAAGAGGTCTAAAAATAGTCCAGGATGGAATGAGTTCAACTCTGATATGAAGCAGATTTTACTCACTTGTGATTCACTCGGATCTAATCTGGACACAAGCTGTTTACAAATTTGAGTCAGGCCACAATCAACAGGACAAGGGTTAAATGACCAGTTATTAACCCATTCCCTAATATTGACGACTTTTGATGACTCTGTAAAAATCACTTTGTGAAACCATTGTGATAAATAGAGCATTTGCTCCTATAGGAGCAAATGCTCTATTTATCACAATGGTTTCAAAGTACAAAATTCTAAAATTTTCCTTTTCTCTAGTTAATGTTTTTGTGCATTAAAAAAGAGTCTCATCATTCTATTTCTTTAAGGTATGTTGTAGCTTAATGCAGGGCATACGTTCTGCAGAAAGCTCTCCAAATGAGCTTTCTCCATTACTTTTGCCCTGCATTTTCAGGACCCCTATTTTCAGGACTCCTATGCTTAACCCATTACCTCATAGGCTATTTTTAGATACAACCTCTTTGAATAAATCTACCGAAAAGGAGCATTAACTAGAGAAAAGAATTTTTTAGAATTTTGTAGTTTGAAACCATTGTATCACAACGGGTTAAGATAGGTTTTTCTGGGTATACCTGGACTGGGTAGTAGCCTCCAAGATATGGGTTGTGACAGGATGTCTGGTCAGATCCCAATTCAACAAGTAGCTCTCCTGTCCTGTCATATTCAACAACCAACCTCTCCCTGCAATGCAATACATGTATATAGTACAGAATCTTTCAAGCAATACTTATAATAATCTGAACATTTTCAAATGAAATAATGATTTAACCCTTTACACCATGAATATTCATGCAAGAAATAATCACATTGAATATCAATTAGATTAATTGTTACAACAGCACATGGACACAGGAATTTATGGCCATGGCAGAAACTGTAGAATCATATTTATGTTATATCTTAGGCAAACAGAGAAGACCCTAATCAGAAGGCTCCTATAGGAGCTGTCTGATCTGGGTCTAGTCTGTTGCAAAGATGTAGAAAGGCATATTTATGGAGGAAAGGGTTAATCAATCTCAATCAGCTATTTTTTATTAATAGCATAAAAATTATAAACACCAGAATTTTTTACCATGGCAGAAACTGTACAATCAGATCCGTATAACTCTAAAGCAAACAGAGCAGATCCTGATCAGATGGCTCCAACAGGAATTGTCTGATCTGGGTCTACTCTGTTGGCAAAGGCATAAATATATGTCTCTATGAGTTATAGGGTTCAGCTACAACATGTCACAGAGATTGGCAATTAAACTTCCTTTTGATCATCACTTTAGAGAACTTGAATTGTATTCTTTTTAACCCTTTATTCATTTTAATATACCTTTCTATGCCTTTGCAAACCGAGAAACCCCAGATAAGATGGCTCCTCTAGAGCCATCTGATCAGGATCTGCTCTATTTGCTTATGAAATGATATATGGATAGATATATATGTTTCTAGTTTCTGTCACGGCCCAAATTTCCCGTATTCATGTACCATTACAAAAATTAAAAATAATGACACCATGAATATTAATAAGATTGATTAAATCTAATTAGTATTCACGATGTCATTATTTCAAGTATGAATGTTCATGGGGTAAAGGGTTAAACTGTATTATGCAAACATAGGTATTCCTATACTATTATCAAGCTGTTAAAAAATGATGTCTGCAAAAACCATGATTGGTTGTCATTTTTACCTCTCTTGTACTTCCAATTTGTTACTCATTAGATTACATAATATTGAGGGCTTGGTGTAAAACTATTCTAACTCCTTCACTTTGTGAAGGAGTTAGAATAGTTTTGCACCAAGCCCTTGAATATGTCCTGGTGATAGGCCAAGTTACTTTGCATTTAGCTACCACCTATCTTAGCCCATTCCCTGACATATTGATGCCTTTTGATGCCTTTAAACGCTTTTGTAAAAATCACTTTTTCAAATCATTGTGATAAATATAGCATAATTATGCCCCATAGGAACAAATGCTCTATTTATCACAATGGTTTCAACTTTCAAACTACACAATTTTAAAATTTACCTTTTTGCTGATAAATGCTCCTTTTTGGTAGACTTGGGTCTAAATAGTGTCTATGAGAAAATGGATCAAAGACCAGCTAGAGTGCTAATACTTACGGTATCTGTTTAACGACCCCCCCCCCCCCCATATTATTTTACATATACCCATCTTACATATGAATGACAGTGTAATGACCCCTTAATTCATTGTAAATGCTGTCATGGAGAACAACTGTGTGAAGGCTGTATGGTTTGACTGTTCTGAAGTTTACTGGTATCGACGCTGTGACAAAATGTCAACGTTTTTGCACAATGAAGAGTCGAAGACGCCCACAACAAATAACAATATCAAGACTGCCTGGACTTTTTTCTTCAACTCCCCCCCCCCCCCCCCCCCAACTAAACTCATAATTATCTAATACGTTTTTGAGTGTGCAATAATTAGAAAAGTTTTACTGTGCTATAATTAAATCTATATAAATACTACACAGCCACAGAAATAGGTTTGTATTCTTAGTTAGTAATTTCTAGTTCTTGAATGTCATTTCTCCACCAAATCCAACATTGTGAGCTGTCTAAAGAAATTCCTCATAGAGATGATTCTAAAGAGTAGTCACAACATAATTATGGTTTGTTGGAGAAATAAAGGAGCAATTCTTAACCCTTTACTCCATGAATATCTATATAAGACAAAATGACATCATGAATATTAATTAGATTAATTGTTATAAAAGCATATGGACACAGGAATTTTTAGCCATGACAGAAACTGTATATCATATCTATGGGTGTAGGGCAAAACCCCACTAGGACGTAACCCCATAGGACAATTCACCACTAGGACCAAACCCCAGTAGGACAATACCCCACATGGACAAAACCCCATTTTAATCATAATTATGTCTTTAATTAAGGATTTATATATACAAATGGCACTTCATAGCAATAGAAAGGGAGAATAAAACATACGAGAAAAGAAATAAGTATAAATATTTATTTTCAATGGGAATAAAAGTAATAAATAACTATGTTGTTATGCATATGGTAATATGGTAATAACCTGATTTTCACTAAAAGCATAAGTTGTATTATCACAAGGAGGATATTTTTATATCTTTTTACAAACAGAATAGATCCAGATCATACAGATTCTAAAACACCTTTGCTAATTTATTGGGTACAAGATTAAAGTCAATGTGAAAACAAACTTTCATGATTAAATAAGAAAGGTGTGAAATTTAAAGACTATCCAACCAATCAAGCTTTTAATGACTATCACAGTGAGTAAAGTATTTGTCATTAAAGAAGAAAGATGCGAATTTAAATACTTTAAAGAGAATTAGGTGTGAAATCATTAATAAAAAGAATATGCTGTATCAAAGTTTTCGGTACATGCCATGTATAATCCTGTTTAATTAATTGTATGTATAATTAACTTTGATACATCTAAAAACACATCACACATTCAATCAGTAGTTTAGTGTAATCCTCTTTAACTGAATTTAATATATAATTATGACTATTGAACATTGATACCGCTAAAAACAATTAAATTAAAAGTAAACTAAAGCTCATTTAACTATGAATGCATTCTTTATTTATTCATAATTTTGACCTAATTTTTTAAATATGCTTTAACTTCTATTTTTATTTGCAGATTGTAACTCTAAATTTGAAGATGTAAAGATCTTGCTTTGAATTTATATTCTGATTGAGTGTTTCTTCTTCAAATTATCTAAAAGTTGATTTAAAAGTAAACTAAAGCTTATTTAACTATGAATGCATTCTTTATTTATTCATAATTTTGACCTAATTTTTTAAATATGCTTTAACTTCTATTTTTATTTGCAGATTGTAACTCTAAATTTGAAGATGTAAAGATCTTGCTTTGAATTTATATTCTGATTGAGTGTTTCTTCTTCAAATTATCTAAAAGTTGATTTAAAAGTAAACTAAAACTCATTTAACTATGAATGCATTCTTCATTTATTCATAATTTTGACCTAATTTTAAATATGCTTTAACTTCTATTTTTATTTGCAGATTGTAACTTTAAATTTGAAAATGTAAAGATCTTGCTTTGAATTTATATTCTGATTGATTTAACTATGAATGCATTCTTCATTTATTCATAATTTTGACCTAATTTTAAATATGCTTTAACTTCTATTTTTATTTGCAGATTGTAACTTTAAATTTGAAAATGTAAAGATCTTGCTTTGAATTTATATTCTGATTGATTTAACTATGAATGCATTCTTCATTTATTCATAATTTTGACCTAATTTTAAATATGCTTTAACTTCTATTTTTATTTGCAGATTGTAACTTTAAATTTGAAAATGTAAAGATCTTGCTTTGAATTTATATTCTGATTGAGTGTTTCTTCTTCAAATTATCTAAAAGTTGATTTATAACCCAATTATGTTAACATGTGGGGTTTTGTCCGCCTTGACACATTTGGCAGTGGGTTTTGTCCTATGGGGTATTGTCCTATGGGGTATTGTCCTAGTGGGGTTACGTCCTAGTGGGGTTTTGTCCGTACCCCCATATCTATATCATACCATAAGCAAGAAGAGCAGGCCCTGACCAGACAGCTCCTACAGGAGTCATTTGATCTGGGTCTACTCTGTTTGCAAAGGTGGAGATAGGTGTAATTATGGAGTAAAGGGCTAAAAGTGGTTTAATTTACACATCTTACCTGTAGCACTGCTATACCTATAGTTTAACCCTTAAATTTACTCCATGAATATTCATGTAAGAAATAATGACATCATGAATATCAATTATGTTAGATTATTTTTTATGACAGGATATGGACATAGAGATTGGCAGAAACTGTAGAATCATACCTGTGTTATAAGTAAAAAGAGCAGACCTTGATCGGATGGCTCCTACAGGCACCATCTGATCTAGGTCTTCTCTATTTGCAAAGGTGTAGAAATGTGTATTTATGGAATAAAGGGTTAAGAAATGGCTACTGTATTTTGCATCTTACCAGTTTTTATCTATGTTTTGAATTTTAGCAGTACTTTATTCTTCTTATTCAAATATATCAATGGGAGTCAATCTTTCAAAAAACTTTACCACAAATCTACAACATTTCCATGGTAACCAATGCTTGTTGCACGCCTCTCATTTCTGGCCTTTCTAATCATCTTTATGCACTCTTCAAGGTCATCTGTTACTTCTACCACCCATCCCTGCTTGTAACGTTTGTACAATGCTTCTTTGCTGACCTTAAGTAATCAATTGAAGTCAAATCTGCATTACATGTTCCAATAAATAAACTCCTTACTAACAATTTGCAAATGCCATTTATTCAGGGTTTTACACATGTGAATACAATGTTTAACTCTTTTACCGCAAAATTTTGTCGTCTGCAAACTTTGTCATTTGCTACAATTTTCATTTTTTATTTTTCTTCATTTTTGTTTAACCCTTTCCTCCATAAATACGCCTTTCTACGCCTCTGATAAAGACACTTTTTGAAACCATTGTGATAAATAGAGCATTTGCTCCTAAGGAGCAAATGCTCTATTCATCACAATGGTTTCAGAACAACATAATTCTAAAATTTTCCTTTTCTCTAGTTAATGCTCCTTTTCGGTAGATTCATTCAAAGAGTTTGGGTCTAAAAATAGCTTATGAGGGAATGGGTTAAAAAAAATAGTCATAGAAACAAACAGTTTGAATCCTGATGAGACACTGAGTTACTCGGTATCTCATCTGGATACAAACTGTTTACATAGATAATCACTCATGCAACATTAATAGTGAAAGAGTTATAACTGTGTAAACTTTCCTTATTGTCAATTTCCTCTCTCTTATCCTTCTCTTTTACCATGCATTTAACCCTTTACTCCATACATGTATATATATATGCTCTTCTACCCTTTACCAGAGTAGACCCGGATCAGATGGCTCCTATAGGAACTATCTGATCAGGTTCGGCTCGTTTTGCTTATGATATAATATAGATGTGATTCTACAGTTTCCGCCATGGCCAAAAGTTCCTGTACTCCTGTGCCTTTATAAAAAATAATCTATTTAATATTCATCATGTCATTATTTCTTACATGAATATTCATGGAGTAAAGGATTAATATTAGAAGGGACAATTATTCGGATAGCAAAGGTTTTGTATCCTTCTAGAAATGGAATTTTCAATCATTTAGTTTTACTGTAATGTATTAATTATTTCCTGGCTACAATATTTAGGGGATAACCGTTGCGTATTTGAAGATTTGCAGCAGTATATCGGTGGTTTATATGTCGCAAATTTAGTTTTACATGCGACGCGTTAGCGGAGCATGTAAAATGATTATTTGCGACATATAAACCACCGATATACTGCTGCAAATCTTCAAATACGCAACGGTTATCCCTATTCTAATGAAACCATAGATCCAGATGGTAAAAAACAAACAATACTTTAAGTCCTTTGATATTTTCTCTCTGTCGTCATAACATGACGTCATGAAACACCGCATATCTCCGCATTACGCATATAGAAAATAGTTCTCCCGGAACCAAGCAATTGTGCTTATATTTAATATACCAAGAACTGGTGTTTTCACTTGATGCTTTGATTTTCATAAATGAAAACCGTTAAGTCATGGTCCTTTGAATTTCTGACGGTAGGTCCATTTCAAAACTACGAAAGATGAATCAAATTTGACCTCGACATTGCTCGAAATTCCACAACAATTGTGCACATGTACAACGGAATTATTTATTTTTAAATTGTTTGCAATGTGGAACTGGTTGCATATTCAAGATACTTTGGCTGATTGGTGTATTTGATGAGAATGATGATAGGCATAGTGGACGTGCAAATGGAAATTATCAGGAGCGACAATCTACAGGCATGTTTGGAATTTGCAACGAGCCCTCGAGTGGTCGGTGGGTGGGGCGAATTCTCATTATGGGACTGTCCTTGAAGAATTGAAGAATACTGCCGCTTCTGATTGTCGGCATTATAGCTTCGGACACTGGCTTCATTCTGATGACCGACCGGACTTTTTATTATTTCCCTGGTTTTGACACCAGCATAGGCCAACAGCTAGTGCATGATTGCGGTCTCTCGGACACAGTGATTTGTGTTTTAAAACTTTTGGCGAAACAAGCAGAAATTGTTTTCATCATTTCGTTCAGCACACGCTCACCAACAGGCCTGGATGTGTATATGATTCTTCATAATCGACTGAACGTTTGGGTTACTGAATGAAATGGTTCGATCACGGGTGCAGTTTTATCAGGTATGTTTTCAGAGATTTACAGGACATGTTTCCTGCATGAATCATAAATTGTACTTTTGCCAGAGATCTTAGGTTTTCTATGTATACCAAGAAGAGCGAAATTCAAGGTTATGTCAAACCACTTTTCTTTGGAAAGATTTGTGATTTATGGCAGAGAGGAAACCTGAGTTTTTTAGTGTTTTCAGATCATTGTCTGTAATCGGTTGGTAATGTTTAAGTGTTGTCAGGTCCTTCTTAAATAGTTTCAGCATGGATATAAATCTCACAGCTACATGGTTATATACCTTAAATCTTATATTTACAGGGTGCAGGTGCCACAAACACATCAAAACAGAATAGAGGAAGAGAAACGTTTGTTCAAGGACAGTGAATTAGATCAACATGTGAAATAAATGGACTCGGGATCAACTTGTGGAATTTTGCCATAGATATTTGAGTAGAATCGCCAGACTCACATTGACTACAACCATAATGTGTGTTGAAAACAACAAGCAAATTGAAAACATTTCACATTTCATTCAGCCAGTGTCTTCGTTCATTCAGACCCATTCATTCAATTTTACTACGAATGCGCGTAATAATATTTCGTAGTAAATTTTCTAGTGATTCGGTTTCCGACAGTATATTCATTTTTCCGACAGTATATCGGTGGTTTATATGCTTCAAATTTTGTCACGTGGACCAATCAGAATGCGTGTTACAAAAATGTTGCATTAGAATATTGGTTGATATAAACCCTTTACTGTATTGAATATTCATTTAACCCTTTCATCCATAAATACACCTTTCTACGCCTCTGTAATAACCACTTCTTGAAACCATTGTGATGAATACAGCATTTGCTCCTATAGGAGCAAATGCTCTATTTATCACAATGGTTTCATGCTACAAAATTCTAAAATTTTACTTCTCTCTAGTTAATGCTCCTTTTGGGTAGATTCATTCAAAGGGGTTGGGTCTAAAATTAGCCTATGGAGGAAAGGGTTAAGCAATAATCACATCATGAATATTAATTTACTGATGTTTTATAATGGATCATGAGCACAGGAAGTTTTCACCGTGGCAGAAACTGTAGAATCAGATCTACATGTATATTATTTCATAAGTAAACAGAGCAGATGGATCCTAAAGAAACATTAATCTGATCTGGGTCTACTCTCTTTGAAAAGGCATTAAAATGTGTATCTATGGAGAAAAGGGATGTCATAAAATTTCATTCAAATAACTATACAGCTTTTTCAACTGTCTACACACCTATGACTGCAAATATGCTATTCTTTTTGTTTGTCTCTATATTTCCATACCTCAGCTATGACTCCCAGTATACATTTTTTTTTCAATTCACTGTGTTTCCATTCCTCAGCTATGGCTTCCACTATACAATTCTTTTCAGTTGCCTCTATGTTTCCATACCTCAGCTATGACTCCCAATATAAAATTCTTTTCAATTGTCTCTATGTTTCCATACCTCAGCTATGACTCCCACACAGCCACAGATGACTGCCGCCTTGGCCTGAGCTCCACTCATTCCTCCTAAACCAGATGTAAGAAACACCTGAAAAAAAGTGCTTTTTGAATTCATAGATTGCAAGGTTTAACCCTTTACTCTGTGAATATTCATGTTTGAAATAATGACATCATGAATATTTATTAGCTGTATATAAAAACTGTAGAATCATAAGATCCCATAGGAGCCGTCTGATCTGAGTCTTCTCTGTTTGCAAAGGCATATAATGGCATATTTATGGAGTAACGGGTTAAATCCATGCAGGGTATAAGGTGTTCAGGTTTCAGGTCTTGATGAACCAGTAATTATAAACACATTCACAAGTCCATATATAATAATATCAGTGTAGATCACTGGAGATGTAATTGAACTCATGTGATATATTTCGCCTGTCAAAATCTCAGGAAATCTCAAGGAGTCTTACCTTTCCAGCCAAATTGCTTGAGCCAAGCTGATTTCTTGCAGCATTTAACACAGTAAGCTGAATGAAAAACAAAGAACAAGGATATTTAAAATAGAAATATTAAAGGTCAAATTATAACTTTATAATATGGGTACAGTAGACAAGATACTGTCTAATATATATATAATATAAATTAATATATATATTAACCAATTACCTCATAGGCTATTTTAAGACCTAACCTTGAACAAATTAATCTACTGAAAAGAAGCATTTACGTGAAATGGGATTTTTTTAGAATTGTGTAGTTTTGAAACCATTGTGATAAATAGAGCATTTGTTTCTATGGAGCAAATGCTCATTATATCACAATGGTTTCAAAAAGTCACTCAGAGGCATCAAAAGCAATCAGTATGAGGAGAATAGGTTAATCTGGCCACACACTACACTGAAATGACTGGTTCCAAATTTACTTTTTTATGTCTTTGCAAGTAGAGTAAAACCAGACCAGACAACGCCTGTGGGAGCTGCATGGTAACTTATATGTTGCAGAACATATTATATTGCAGAACTTTGCCACAGCAATATATTCCTTAGTTTTGCATCTAATGCAAGAATAAAATCATTCCTTCATATATACACCTTTCTACGCCTCGGTAAAAATCACCTGTTGAAAACTATAGGAGCAAATGCTCTATTTATCACAATGGTTTCAAACTGCAAAATTCTAATATTTTCCTTTTCTCTAGTGAATACTCCTTTTTGGTAGATTTATTCAAAGTGGTTGGGTCTAAAAATAGCCTATGAGGGAATGAGTTAATTAAGTAAAGAGTTAATTTGTGCTTCAATGGTTTGTCTTGTTAGAATGACTTTTCCAATTGGGTGTCCCATCTACGACTGTATCCAAGTTTGTCCATAGTACTGAAAACTTTTAGATCATAAAAGGCCCCATATCCCAAGATCAGATATCAGAGCAACAGATAAATGTGTGTAAGTCAGATACTAAAATTGTCACTTCTCCATTAAACCCTTTGTTGTGACCACTCTTTAGAATCATCTAGAATATACGATTCTAAAGAGTGATCACAACATAGGGTTTGGTGGAGAAATAAAGAGTCATTCTTGAAAATGTTTTAACGCTTTTGGCGCCAAATTTAACCCATTCCCTGTTCTATGTTTATTTCAAATTTCAATACCTATTGAATATTCATTAACAAAATAATTATAAACAAATATCATTTAACCCTTTACCCCATAGATAAGATTTTAACACATTTGCAAACAGAATAGACCTTATCAGATAAGGGTCTGCTCTGTTTGCTTATGAAATTCTACAGATCCAATTCTAAAGATTTTACCAAGGCCAAAACCTTTCTTTTCCATTTTCCATTATAAGTAACACATTCCCTCCTAGTGACACATTTTGGCGCCTCTGTAAAAATCACATTTTGAAACCATTGTGATAAATAGAGCATTTGCTCCTATAGGAGCAAATGCTCTATTTATCACAAAGGTTTCAACTACAAAATTCTAAAATTTTCCTTTTCTACAATAAATGCTCCTTTTCGGTAGATTTATTCAAAGAGGTTGGGTCTAAAAATAGAGTTAATGTGTCAGTAGTTTGCACGAAATGGGTTAAGATCTAAACATACCGGTACATTACTTCAAGTTCTTATTTGAATATTCATGGAGTAAAAGGTTGACAGACATAATTCTTCACTATTAATTATATGTACCGTGGTCCCATGAACAATTCCTTGTGGTCCAATATAACAAAAACTTCCTGCTGTCATCTGACCATACCTGAAAGATGAAGAAAAGAAGGTACAAATTTACAGCTCATTGTCTTCTTGCTGTTGTTGTTTGAGTAGTTTTTAACCCAGTGTCCCTAATGAACATTTATGCAGGAATGATAACTTTCCCTATACACGTGTAATAATAATTTATCCCTTTTTCTGCTGAACATTTATGTAATCGTTAACCCATTCCCTGATATTGACGACTTTTGACGACTCTGTGAAAGTCACTTTGTGAAACCATTTTGATAAATAGAGCATTTGCTCCTATAGGAGCAAATGCTCTATTTATCAAAATGGTTTCAAACTACAAAATTATTAAATTCTCCTTTTCTCTAGTTAATACTCCTTTTCAGTAGATTTATTCAAAGAGGTTGTATCTAAAAATAGCCTATGAGATAATGGGTTAATGACATGATGAGCATTTTATAGCTGAACTTTTATTATGGCATATGGATAAAGGATTTCAAAATTAGAACAGACCCTGATCATATGACTCCTACAGGAGCTGTCTTATCTGGGTCTACTCTGTTTGCAAAGGCGTAAAAATGTTTATATGAGGGACAGGGTTAGTGTTTATAGTGTAAAATATTCATGGGAAGTTTTGGCCAATAAAAAATGGAGGATCAAATCTATATACAGAAATAAGCACACAGAGCAGACCCTGATTGGGCAGTTCCTTTAGATCCCCTTTGTGTACTTTGTTTGCAAAGGCCTTAACCCTTTCCCCCATAGGCTATTTTTAGACCCAACCTCTTTGAATTAATCAACTGAAAAGGAGCATTAACTAGAGAAAAGGAGAATTTTAGAATTGTATAGTTTTGAAACCATTGTGATAAACAGAGCATAAATTGCACTCCAATGGAGCAAATGCTCTATTAATTACATGGTTTCAAGAAGTGACTATTACAGAGGCATAGAAAGGCGTATCTATGGAGAAAAGGGTTAATTAATCCTTTGCTCCACGAATATTCATGCAAAATTCCAACCATTATGAATAATAATTAAAATATTTATTGAAAGGAAAGGGACATTCATTGCCATGGAAAACAGTAAAGAATCAGGTCTTTAATGGCTTTACTCCGTGAACATTTTTGTAATAAATAATGACATCATGAATATTACATGTAATTAGATTAATTGTTGTAATAATATAAGTACATGCATGGACACAAGAATGTTTAGCCATGACAGAAACTGTAACTTCATAACTATATCATAGCATAAGCATACAGAGTAGATCCTGATCAGATGGCTACATAGAATCAGATCTATATCATATCATAAGCAAACAGAGCAGACCCTCCTATAGGAGCCGTCTGATCTGGGGCTACTTTGTTTGCAAATGTGTGAATGGTGTTTATTTGAAGGAAACAGTTAACCCTTTACTTGATAATCCTGCCTTATTACCCCTTTGTAAGCAATGTAGACCCATATCAGATAACTCCTGTAGGAGCTGTCTTATAACGGTCTGTTCTGTTTTTGCATTTGTTATAGACCTTTTCCTCTAATGTTTGTTAATAAACCTTTTTCTCCATGAAAATTATGTGAGACTGTCAGACATAATGATGTCATGAATATTAGCAAGATTAATTTGTTATAACAGCACATGAACACAGGAAAATCTGGCCATGGCACAAACTGTTGAATTATACCTTCATTATGTCATAAGCAAACAGAGCAGACTCTGATCAGATGGCTCCTATAGGAACCGTCTGATCTGGGTCTACTCTGTTTGCATAGGTGTAGAATGGCGTATTTATGGAGTAAAGGGTTAATATAAGAAATACATTATTTCTTTACTTTATTTGAAATGCCCTTTTCATCCCATTGTAAACAGAGTAGTCCCAGATAGATAGTTCCTGTAGGAGCCATCTGATCTGGGTCTGCTCTGTTTGCCTACATGTATGGAGTTAAATATATAGATATAATCCTTCTGTCTTTGGTCTGAACCAAATATTTCCATGAACAATTTACATTACAAATACTAAGTTAACCCTTTCCCTGTTCTATGTTTATTACAAATTTCAAAACCTACTGAATATTTATGCACAAAATAGTTATAATGGAATATAGAAGGTGAAACACTGTAGCCATTTTAGAAAGTATAGAAACAGATCTATCAAATTTCATTAGCAAACAGAGCAGACCCTGATCAGACAGCTCCTGTAGGAGCTGTCTGATCTGGGTCTTCTCTGTTTGCAGATGCGTGAAAACACATGTATATGAGGGAAAGGGTTAATGAGTAGTCTTGATGTAATCAATTCATGCACAAATGTTCACAAGCGAAAGGGTTTAGTTGATATACATAATTGGTGGAGTCTTCTATTGAATCTTTCAAGCAGATGATTTATACAGGCGGGTGGTTAATGTCGAACAAAGGTAATGCATGAAAGCTCCAAAATGAATTTTAAAAATGCAGTAGTTCAATGGTATTCACTGAGCTGTTGCTTTTTACCCTTTCCTCTATAAATATTCTTTCTATGCCTTTGCAAACAGAGTAGATCCAGATCAGATGGCTCCTACCGGAGCCATCTGATCAGGATCTGCTCTGTTTGCTTTTGTTATAATATAGATATGATTCTACAATTTCTGTTATGGCCAAAACTTCCTGTGTACATGGGCTATTATAACAATTAATATAATTAATATTCATGATGTCATTATTTCTTACATGACTATTCATGGAGTACAGGATTAAGACAGATGGGAGGCTAAAATTAATGCTGATTCAACATAATTACAGTTTATTAGCCCTTTACTCCATGAATATTCTTGTAAGAAATAATGACATCATAAATATTAATTCACTGAAATTTCATAATGGCAATATGAACAATATTATGTTTATCCTGACAGTTGAACTGTACAATTAGATCTGTATTACAGTAAAAACCTCTCTATAACGGCCACTAAATAACATCAAGTATTTTGTGTTAAAGGCAGGTGGCTGCTAAAAACAAGGTGAAAGTTGAACAGAATGCTCCTATAGGAGCTTTAAGCGGCCACCTGCCCTAAATACCAAATAATTAACACAATTTAGTGACCGTTATAGAGAGGTTTTACTGTATATCAAAAGCAACAGAGCAGACCCTGATCAGATGGTTCCTATAAGAGCTCTATTTATCACAATGGTTTCAAAAGGTGACTTATACAGAGGCATTAAAAGGCATCAATGTGAGGGAATGAGATAAAGTTTAAATTAGTGAGATTTACAGAATATGTGTTTTTGATTGTACTCTGATATATACTCACATGGACACTCCAAGGGCAAACATTTTTTCATACATGTCTCTTGAGGAATAGTTAGGGATCACCTGAAATATGAGCCATGATGAGAAAGAGTATACCTGCCTTCATAAGTAGCTGATACTGAGAATACCAACATTTAAAAGCAGCTGCCACAGAGTATATACATGACATTATAAGTACAATGTAGTTGATACAGGGTATACTAGCCTTTACAAGCAGCTGACACATAGTATACTAGCCTTTACAAGCAGTTGACACAGATTATACCACTCTTTACAAGCAGCTGACATAGGGTATACTAGACTTTACAAACAGCTGACACAGAGTACACTAGCATTTACAAGCAGTTGACACAGAGTATACCAGTCTTTATAAGCAGCTGACACAGAGTATACAAGTCTTTATAAGCAACTGACACAGACTATACTAGCCTTTTACAAGCAAAGACTCAGAGTAATTACTACTCTTTACCAGCCATTTACACACAAATACACCACTCTTTACAAGCAGCTGACAAAGAATATAATAACCTTAACAAGCAGTTGACACAGAATACACCACTCTTTACAAGCAGATGACATGTAGTATATTAGCCTTTACAAGCAGATGACACAGCGTATATTAGCATTTATAAGCACCTGACAGGGTATACCAGACTTTACAAACAGCTGGCATAGACTATACTAGCCTTTACCAGCAGCTGACACAGAATATACTAGCCTTTACCAGCAGCTGACACAGGGTATACCACTCTTTACAAGCAGCTGGCACAGAGTATACTAGCTTTTACAAACAACTGACACAGAGTATACTAACCATTACAAGCAGCTGATACAGGGCATACTAGCATATACAAGCAGCTGACATAGAGTATACCACTCTTTACAAGCAGCTGGCACAAAGTATAGTAATCTTTACAAGCAGAGTATGATTTCCTTTATAAGCAGTTGACACAGAGTATACCTGCCGTGACACATGATAAACATGTCCTTATAAACAGTTGACACAGAGTACATCTGCCCTTACAAGCAGGTGACACAGGGAAAACCTGCCCTTTTAAACAACGGACACAAAGTTTACCTGCACTTGCAAGCAGTTGACACGGAGTATACCTGCCCTATTAAGCAGTCAACACAGAGTATACCTGCCCTTGTAAGCAAAATCTGAGTGCTAATGTGGTGCAATTGAATACAGTCAATTACATATACATACATGTACAGAGCTCCAGATAAGAAGCGTAAATCACAACAATTTCAAGAATAACTTCTTTATTTCTCAACCAATCCCTATGTTGTGACCACTCTTTAGAATCATCTCTTTGAGACGATTCTAAAGAGTGGTCACAACAAAGGGTTTCGTGGAGAAATGACGATTTTAGAATAGTATTTGAATACGCAACGTTATCTGTAGCTCGATCTGCTGTATTTGCTGTTAAGCCTTCAATGCTGAATTTTTAAATGGACTACATGTATTCCAAAATTCAAACAGGTCAAACTGAATGAATATTATGGGATTTTTAAGGATGTGTAAAATGACAAACAGTGCAGACCCTGATCTAGGAGCCCTCTCATCTGGGTCTACACTGTTTGCAAGGGACTATAGTGACTCGCTTTCCCACACTGAAAGGGTAAACTATATAATGATTCAAAGGGGTTTACATGTTCAAGAACAAGTTTCAATCATGATTTTTATTATATTGCTAGTCATTCTTCAGATTAATGCTACTTACTTTAACCATTTCCTTCATATAAATGCTTTTTCACACATTTGCAAACAGAGTAGACCCAGATCAGACAGCTCCTGAAGGAACCATCTGATCAGGGTCTGCTCTGTTTGCTTATGGTATAATACAGATCTGATTCTACAGTTTCTGTCTGTCAGAGACAAAATGTCTTATGTTCATACGCCATTGTAAAAAATAATCTAATTGTGCTCAGTGTCATTATTTCTTACATGAACATTGAACAGAGAAAGGGTTAAATCTTTACATGCTAGGACTATGATAACAGTTTTGTTCCAGATGAGGTACTCAGTTACTAAATGTCTACATCTGATTCTAAACTGTTTTACACTTTGACCATGATTCTGACAAAAATCAACTTTGAGCAATGAGGTAGTGACGACAAAATAGGTATTTGTTGATAGCATTTGCTAAGGGAGTAAATAGTTAAACTTGTTTAACCCTTTCCCTCATATAAATGTGTTTTCACGCATCTGCAAACAGAGTAGACCCTGATCAGACTGCTCTGTTTGCTAAAGGAATTTGATAATCTGTTTCTATACTTCCTGAAATGGCTACCATGTTCCACCTTCCATATTTCATTATAGCTAATTTGTCCATGGATATTCAGTAGGTAATGAAATTTGTAATAAACATAGAACAGGGAAAGGGTTAAATAACTTTGCCTGAATGTATCTAAGATTACTGATCAATAATTATTTCATTCTCCAACTGCAGTCTAGACTTGAGCTTTAAACCATTAACATTTTCATTCATATAAGGTCAAAATCAATGTCTCATTTATTTTAATATCACAAACTTCACTGGTTTGAACATAGTTTGGCTCACTGGCCTGGTAGAAACTGTAGAAATATACAGTTAAACCTTTCTATAATGGCCACTAAAATACATCAAGTATTTTGTGTTAAATGCAGGTGGCTGCTTAAAGCAAGATGAAAGTAAAACAGAACGCTCCTATAGGAGCGTTCTGTTTTACTTTCACCTTGCTTTAAGCAACCACCTGTCCTATATAGTGATTAATTAACACAATTTAGTGGCTGCCATTATAGAGAGGTTTTACTGTATCTACATGAACCATAAGCAAACAGAGCAGACCCTGATCAGATGGCTCCTACAGGAGCTGTCTCATCTGGGTCTACTTTGTTTCCAAAGGTGTATAAATGTGTATTTATGGAGTATCATAAAGGGTTAATAATCCTGATGTCATTATTTCTTACATGATTATTCAAAGATAAAGGGTTAAACACAAAGATAATTTACCATGCCATTGGTTATTATTGCTCTTGGTGACTCTGGGCTGCTAGGAAACAAGCCCATTGGGTGGCCAGAATACAGCACAAGTGTCTGTTCCTCTGTCATTTCAGACAGATACTTCATCACAAGCAGAAACTGAAAAAATAAAAACAAGTGATAAAGTTTAATGTTTGTCAGAAAATAACTCTATTCAAACTAGTGAAGCTTGTGTAATTCTAATAAATGAGACTTTGATATCTTTACTCTCAATAACCCTGGCTTTTAAGCCTTTTACTCCATGAATATTCATGTAAGAAATAATGAAATCATGAATATTAACCCATTCCCTCATATTGATGCCTTTTAATTATAACGCCTCTGTAAAAGTCATTTTCTGAAATCATTGTAATCAATAGAGCATTTGCTCCATCTAAGGATCAAATGCTTTGATGATCACAATTGTTTCAAAACTACACAATTCTAAAAAATCTCCTTTTTTCTAATAAATGCTCCTTTTTAGTAGATTTATTCAAACAAGATGGGTCGAAAAATAGCCTATGAGGTCATAGGTTAATTAGATGAATTTTCATAAAGGATTCAGATTGACACATGAACATGGGAAATTTAGGCCATATGGAAGAAAATTTTGAATCAAAACTATATTACTTGTATTCTATAAACAGACAGAGCGGATTCTGATCAGATGGCTCCAGGTACAGGAGATGTCTGATCTGGGTCTTTTCTCTTTGCAAAGGCATATTTATTGAGTACAGGCCCTGGGTTATTAGCTTAACCATACAAAGGAGGTATTAGGGTCTTTTTTATATTTTGTATACAACAGAATATATTGGTGGTGGTATGCAAACAGTCCTGACCAGTAGATTCATCATGTCACAGACACTGTTTGATGGACCAGAATCTACTCTATGCGACACTTTTCAGAGCAATAGATAAACGTGTGTAAAATCGTCATTTCTCCACCAAACACTATGTCTCCTCATTAAGTGGTCGCTTTAGAGGGGTTTTACTGTATATTGTTCTAATGGCCATAATGCATGCATAAAACCACTATTCGCTTATTTATCCCTCTTCTCCATGAATACTCATGACTGTAAGAAATAATGAAATCATGAATAATGATCAAATTAATTTTCATATGAACATAGGAAGTTTTGATCATGACAGAAACTGCAGAATCAATCTAAATTATTTCATAAGCAAGTAGAGCAGATCCTGCAGGAACCGTATCTTCTTGATCTACTCTATTTGCAAAGGCATAATTATGGAGTAAAGGGTTATTTGTTCATGTATTGAGCATAAGTAAGGGCAGTTGTTTTCTTCTACCTGTGCCCAGTTTGAGAAGACCTGTCCATTGCCCCCATATGTGACCAGCTCATGTGGAAACTGAGCAACTCGAGGGTCAAGGTTATTCATGATCATGTGCATGATGGCAGCAGCCTGGCGACAGACAACTGGATATTCATCTATAGGGTAAGCCCTGGAAAAGACAAAAAGAAAACAGTGCAGGATCAGATTTATGGGTATTTCTCGCAACAGAAAATCAGAAACAGATGTTTTTCAAAAATGAATGAAGCTAGAGTTATGGTTCTTGTCTAAGCCATACCAGTTACACATAATGAAGATGTATATTGCAAACTACACTGTTTGTATGCCTTCAGTTAATAAGAGACTTAAAGTTCGGACATTTAAAAAAAAAAAGGAATCATTCAAAACATTGTTGCTAGTCTATTTGCTTCATTGAACCCATTCCCTCATATTGACGACTTTTGACGACTCTGTTCGAAGTCACTTTGTGAAACCATTGTGATAAAAGCATTTGCTCTATTTATCACAATGGTTTCAAACTACAAAATTCTAAAAGTTTCCTTTTCTCTAGCTAATGCTCATTTTTGATAGATTTTCAAAGAGGTTGTATCTAAAAATAGCTTATGAGGGAATGGGTTAAAGTTATCAAAACTGCGGAATGGACTTATTCAGCTTAAAAAACCAGTGAAGAGGGACATATGGGTGTCCAAATACTTAACCCTCTTCTCCATAAATTAGTAACACCTTTCTATGCATGCAAACAGAGCAGATCCAGATCTGATGGCTCCTGTAGGAGCTGTCTGACTAGGGTCTGCTCTATTTGCTTATAATATACATTTGTAATATAGAAATGATTCTACAGTTTCTGCCTTGGTCAAACAATCATGTGTCTATGTGCTGTTATAGCAAATTAATCTAATTAATATTCATTACATGAAAATTCATGAAGTAAAGGATTTTTGTGTCTTGTGTCATGGGTTGGAAAAAGATTAACCCTTAACCCATTCCCTCATATTGACGACTTTTGACGACTCGGAAAAAGTCACTTTGTGAAACCATTGTGATAAATAGAGCATTTTCTCCTATAGGAGCAATTATTTGTCTATTTATCACAATGGTTTCAAACTACAAAATTCTATTTTTTCCTTTTCTCTAGTTCCTGCTCCTTTTCGGCAGATTTATTCAAAGAGGTTGTATCTAAAAATAGCCTATGAGGTAATGGGTTAATTTGAATGCAGAATTTTAATTGGAATGATCCATTCTTGTTTAACGACAGAGTCCATTCAATATGAAAGGGTGTAATTTGTGACAGGATTCTGAATGACAAACAGTGCAGGCCCTGATCAGAGGGATCCTCTCGGAACCTTCTGATCTCAGTCTATACTGTTTTCAAATGCCAGCACACTTGTTTCCTGACATCATACTATTCAAAAGGTTTAACCTGTTACCTCATAGGCTATTTTTAGATCCAACCTCTTTGAATAAATCTACTGAAAAGGAACATATATTCGAGAAAAGGACATTTTTTAGAAATGTGTAGTTTTGAAACCATTGTGATAAATAGTGTGACTTTTTTTTTTAATTTACAGAGGTGTCAATATGAAGGAACAGTATAGCAGGAGATCAGTAGTTTTTCTATTCATGTAATATACAAATATCACCCTTGATTTACCTTATTTCCAATGTGGGACGGAATCGGTACATGTATATATGGCCATAATTTTGAAGTTCGTCCGCAAACTCATGGGCAAGTGTCTCATGCTCAGATGGTGGGAAGTACCGGAGAGCATTGCGAAGAGCAAGCTACATGTATATGGAAAAAAGAAATTTCTCAGAAATGTTTGGTAATTACAAAATAAAAAAGACAAGTAACAATAACAATGATAATTTTAGATTTTACTTGATTAGATCAAACAATTTCTCAATTGAGATTAAGATCAGATTATAAGAATGCTTAATTAACTCTTTCCCTGTTTAATGTTTATTCCTAATTTATTTCAATACCTACTGTATAGTCATCGACAAAAGAGTCATAATGGAATATGGAAGGTGGAGCATTGTGGCCATTTTAGACAGTAAAAAACAGATCTATCAAATTCCATTAACAAACATCTGGCAGTCCCTGATCAGACAGCTCCTATAGGAGTCATCTGATCTTGGTCTACTTTTTTTGCATATGTGTGAAAAGGTGTTTATATGAGGGAAAGGGTTAAAAGGCCATAACTCTTAACCATTTGAATGTTGGAAACAAGTTTACTTGCATTTGCAAACAGCAAAAAGATAAGATGACTCATAGAGGATCGAGGCCTCCAGTCAGGGCCTGTACTGTTTGTCATTCAAAACTCTTTCATAACCCGTTACTCTATAAATACGCCCTCTAGGCCTTTGCATTTTTTCTGAGAAGACCCAATATGGTGGCTTCTGTAGGAGACTTCTGATCAGGGTCTGCTCTATTTGCTTATGATATAGTATAGATATGATTTTACAGTTTCTGCCATAAGAATTGAAGCTGACTATAAATTTTGCAGATGACAATAAATACCCGGCAGCAAAAGAGAACAGCAAATTGGACCTTTAACTGCATTAGTTTCATAATGCATAAAATTGTCTTCATGATTTATTTTAGGTAGTCCATATAGAGAGATTTTATTGAAATACTGTACAGTAAAACTTCTCTAAACTGACCCTGAAGTTAGAGAACTTTTTGCTTGATCATTATGAAGCATCTGAAGCAATTAAGCTCAAAATCTGACCGATCTGATACTAGAGAATGAACTCAGACTTAAACAGAAGTTTTATAAACTTAGACCCTGAACCTTTGGTAAATTGGTATCCTGTTAGGCAGTTAGGTGACTGTGTAATGTAGTGTACGTGACATTCATGTATGGTGAAAGTCATGCATTAAGCTCCAACAGGAGCTATCTGCATTCTGACTGGTCCTAAAGAAGTCATCTTATCTGGGTCAACTCCAGTTTGCAAAGACATGAACAGTTGTGTCTCCATCAGGTAAATGGTTAACCCTTTACTCCATAACGATATGCCAGTCTATGCCTTTGCAAACAGAATAGACCCAGATCAGTCAGCTCCTATAGGAGCCATCTGATGGGGGTCTGCTATGTTTGCTTAGTATGATATAATATAGATAGATATGATTCTACAGTTTCTGCCATGGCCAAAACTTCCTGTGTATATGTGCTATTATAACAATTAATGTAATTAATATTAATGATTTCTTACATAAATTTTCAACGGGTAAAGAGTTAAAGACCAACAGTATACAGCTGAGCCTCGTTAAAGCAGCTATATACACGATTTATTCACATAGAAAACTGTAAAAGCAGGTGGTTGTTTAATGCAGGACAAAAGTGACACAGTAAGCTCCTGTAGGAGCCTGCATTAAGCTACTACCTGCTTTACAGGCCTATAATCAGACCTCATTTTGAGGGCCGCTTAAGACAGGTTCTGTATGATGCTATTGCGATATATCCAGAGTTAGAGTTTTTTTGAGTGGTCATGTGCATATTAATGATACAGTAGAACCTGTCTTAAGCAACTAGAAAAAACAAGGTCTAAGTATGGGTCTATAGGGCAGGTGGTAGCTTAATACAGATCATAAGTAATGCAGAAAGCTCCAATAGGAGCTTTCTGCATTACTTTTGACCTGTATTAAGCAAAAACCTGCATTTTAAGATTCCTGTGTCTACTTAATATAAGGTCACTTAAGACAGGTTCTACTGTACTTTGCTACACCTATTTGAGTATTCGGTCTAGAGGGTTTTTACTATTCTTACCTTCTTTTCATCTTTGGTCAGATTTGGGGTCCGAACAGGAGCATGAGGAACGGATTCGTCCCTTTCCTTTCGAGGAGGTAAGGGATCTGTTGGAATTCCTTCGCAGATTTCCTTTAAAGATGCCATGGATTAAGTATTGGCAGTTCCAAAGAATCGTTCCGAAACTGTTTTTGTGTTCAGTGTTTACTGTAAGCTTAAATAATACAACAGGCCGTGTTTAGTAACAACTTGCTGTTGTATGCAGCAATTATGCATGGACACATCAACAAACTGATAACTAAAGATAAAGATGACCGAAATAGGAAGATAGGATTACTTTCTGGACGAATTCTGTCCTATTAAAGACAATCAGGGAATGATAGCCTTGAACTTAAATGATTACAATCATTTTAGACTTCTTAAAGGGCATTTTTACTCTTTCATAACATATGTTATTTAACCCTTTCCCTCATATAAACGTGTTTTCACGCATTTGCAAACAGAGTAGACCCAGATCAGACGGCTCCTAGAGGAGCCGTCTGATCAGGGTCTGCTCTGTTTGCTAATAGAATTTAAAAGATCTGTTTCTTTGCTTTCTAAATATCTACAATGTTCCACCTTCCATGTTTCTTTATAATTATTTTGTTAATGAATATTCAGTAGGTATTGAAATTTGGGCTAAATATAGGACAGGGAAAGGGATTTATATGTTTTACACTGATTAGGACTCTTTACAGTGTGCACTATTTAACCCTTTCATTCATATAAACACATTTTAATTCTTTGCAAACAAAGCAGACCCATATCAGACAGTTTTTGCATGAAGCATCTCATATGATCTGATCAGGGTCTGCTCTGTGTATGAAATTATATATAGATCTGATCCTACAGTTTTGCTTAAACCCTTTTCTCCATATAGGCTATTTTTAGACCCAACCTCTTTGAATGAATCTACCCAAAAGGAGCATTTACTAGAGAAAAGTAAAATTTTAGAATTGTGTAGTTTGAAACCATTGTGATAAATAGAGCATTTGCTCCTATAGGAGCAAATGCTCTATTTATCACAATTGTTTCAAGAAGTGGTTATCACAGTGGCGTAGAAATGCATATTTATGGAGGAAAGGGACACTGTTACTGTAGGGTTAATCAACAATTACCCTTTAAAGTCAGTGAATATTCATCAAGTGATCAAATTGTGCAAAAAAGTGTTCAATAAGGAAAGAGTTTCTACTCAAAAAAATGTGAATAGCAAGCATGCAGTGCATACCCTTTTCAGAAAGGCACTGTAAGAACCATATACAATGTTTAAACATGCTAGATAAATCCACTGCGGTCGATCTGCATTTAAGAAGTTAACATTTAGTTTACAGAAAAATTCTTTCGCAGGAAACCCTTGAGGAGAAGAAATCAATAAGCTAAAAATTATAGCTTTCGTTCTAATACTATAGTGACACACTGTGGTTATAATTCATGATTAATGTATAATTTTCCAAATGAAATATGTTTAAACTAAACCTTTTCCATGTCAATATTCAATGAGTGTGAGAAATAATGACGTACATTATGAATATTTAATAGCTAAATTTTGATAATGGCATATGAATATGCATAGGATATATTGGCTTTGGTAGAAACTGTAGAATCGATCAGGTCTATATAATTCCATAACCCTTTCCTCCATAAATACGCCTTTCTACGCCTCTGTAATAACCACTTCTTGAAACCATTGTGATAAATAGAGCATTTGCTCCTATAGGAGCAAATGCTCTATTTATCACAATGGTTTCAAACTACAAAATTCTAAAATTTTACTTTTCTCTAGTAAATGCTCCTTTTGGTTAGATTTATTCAAAGAGGTTGGGTCTAAAAATAGCCTATGGAGGAAAGGGATAAGCAAATAGAGTAGGCCCTGATCAGACGGCTTTCTCTAGAAGCTGTCTGATATGGGTCTACTCTGTTTGCAAATGCATTTATAAATAAGAGGGAAAATTAAGGTTAATTAAATCAATTCTCCTAGCTTGCAGATTTTTCTTATATATTTCTTTTCGGAAACACATGTAATCAAACAGTTTTTAATCCCAATTGACTTGACATCTCATCTGGATCCAAACTGTTTACACTTGTCGTTAACGTGTTGACTGTAGCATATCAGAGCTCCAGATAAGAGGCGTAAATTAAAACGTTTTCTAAAACAACTTCTTTATTCCTCCACTAAACCCTATGCTGTGACCATCCGTTAGAATCATCTCTTCGAGACGATTCTAAAGAATGGTCACAACATAGGGATTGGTGGAGAAATGGCGAGTTTATTATTTGAGTATGCGCCATTATCTGTAGCTCTGCTGTAGCATATCAAAGGTTAAGTGTCCCCAAATGACCCTTATATGAACTGCCCAGATATCTAAGATGAATCACATTCCTTATAGAAAACGAGATACCTGTATAGTTGGCAAATTTTATCTTTGGTGGATTTTTCTATTGTCAAATGTGTTATTAATATGTTTTTGACTCAGTTAACCCTTTCCTTCATGTAAATGCTTTTTTTCACGCATTTGGAAACATCTACATGTAGTAGACCGGCCAGATCAGACTGCAACTATATATATAGGAGATCAGGATCTTCTCTGTTAGCTTATGGTTTGATTTAGATCTGATCATACAGGTTCTGTCGGAGCCAGAATATCATTTGTACATTTTACGCCAACATAAAAATTCAGCTAGAAATCTAATAAATATTCATGATGTCATTATGCCTTACGTACATCAATATTGAACAGGGAAAGGGTTAATTAAATTAATGTGCTAATTAAAGTTTGGGCTAAGCTAACTAAATGCTTGCTGCTGGCACATGTAATTGGTTTCATGGCATTCTTTACATATTTCATCTGGATCCAAACTGTGTGCAAATGTAATTATTACATGTTTGTCACAAACAAGCAAACGGTAAATGAATATTTATTGACTTATAGTAAGGCAAGTATTTGTCTATTTATCAAAGATTGTGAATATAGGTTGTCTGCACTGTTTGTAGAAGCTTAAATTGTTAATATGTTGTCAGGTTTTACAATATAGGACACCTGAACTGTAAACAGACTGCCTGGCAGATAACATTATATAGAAGCATTGTAGATAGCAATGAGCACAGTGAAAGGGTTTGCCTTTGTATTATAATCAAAGCGCTGCAGGGACTGAGACATTCCCTGCTTTTTCTAGGAAGCCAGCTGTATCTTGTCACACAGTAATGCATTGAGGATATTTACATCTTTTTTAACTGTTTAAACATTATTTTAGCTATTTAATTTCCGGTTTACTACATTCAGTATGTGTTGTATAGACCAAATATGAACCCAACGAGTAAACAGCGTAGACTTTGTTAATCATGTAGTATCTAAATTATAAACCTGTAGTAAATCCTACAAGATACCCTTTAACCATATCCCTGTTCTATGTTTATTCCAAATGTCAATACCTACTGAATATTCATGGACAAAATAGTTAGTAGCCATTTTAGAAGCTAAAGAAACTGATGTTTCAATTACCATTAGCAAATAGAGCAGACCCTGATCAGACGGCTCCTATAGGAGCCGTCTGATCTGGGTCTACTCTGCTTGCAAATGCGTTAAAACACGTTTATATGAGGGAAAGGGTTAAATAAGGAATATATTTATACCGCAATATATTAACACTATGAACCAATATATCTGTATACACAATATTCTTCACAACAGTATTGGATTTGTTTCGCATGACCGTTGAAGAGAGGTATTGTCTAAATCTACAATTGTTAAACACTAACTCCTGGTGCGTTTCGAGCTTTGTAGTCTGTAGCAGGTAGAAATTATGAGTTAAGTCTTCTTTTCGAGTCAAGTATTATTTCCGAGCCATGCGCAATGACACATCACAGCACTGCATGCACTCGAATATTCTCTGCTTGCGAGAACAACAGCTTTGTCTGGTCACAGGATGTAGTATGTTTTAAATGCCTTTGTAATTGTTAAAAACAAATTAAATTTGTACTGTAGAACAACATCGAATCGAAAACAGGTACACAGCGCAGACCTCATTGATATGGCTGGTCATCACGATCTGAGTTATTTTACATGGTTAATTATCTATGATACCAATATTTGCAGTTGGTTTCCACGAATCGGTTTGAAGTTTAATTGTACAACAGTCACACGGGGAACCAGTGGTAAAATTACATTTCTACCGTTGAGAGAACTCCTAACGCAAACATCATTTAGTGAGAAAGCACCATCTGATTCATTTACGAAAATGAAGTTCAACGAACCCGTTATCTGCCTCATTTCTGAACATGAAGTGGTGGGTTGTTGATTTTGGTCGCTGCCTTTTGTGCATGACCAATATTAAGCCTTTACTCAATATACAATGTATACGCCTTTCTACGCCTTTGCGACCACCACAGACCCACCCCAGATCAGACGGTTCCTGTAGGAGCCGTCTGATCAGGATCTATTCTATTTGCTTATGAACTAATATAGATATGATTATTCAGTTTCTGCCATTGCCCAAAAAATTATGTGTCCATGTGCCATTGTAAAAAATCAGCTAATAAATATTCATGGTGTTATTATTTCTTACATGAATGTTCACGGACCTTGTTCGTATCTTAACCACTTGCGTGCTATATACATGTACGTGTTTGTAATTATAAACGGGTTGGATCCAGATGAAACGATGTGCAACTCAATTGCTTACTAGTATTTAGTATCCAGTTTATTTGGATTGTATTTAACCTCACTATAAATCGTTGTTTAAGTAAAGAAAAAGATTGTTTGGTGATATGCAGACATATACATGTATATACAAATGATTAGAGGATTATTTATGCTTTGATATATTCTTTATTCTTCGGGTTATGGAGTAACGATCAATTGAAGAATTGCTGAAGAATGTTTGTAGTGCAATGTATGTTTGTATGTTGAGGAGTTGGTAAATTGAAAACTTCACAGATGGTATTTATATAAATTTATTATGTATACTGGAATTCAAGTTAGTATTGTATAACTGGTAATCCACAAACAGTAAAGTCCGAATGCCAAACGTAACTATGTGAAAGTAAAATAGTTTGGTCAGGATATCCTGAGCACTAGACGATGCTAATGAATGGCAGCACAATATGTTTTGACTAAGAAATAAAATGTTTGATAAGACAATGCGGCATCTAATCTAGCTACCGCCCTTGACGTTCAACGCCAACAACAATCCCCGAATTTCATTTTTTGAAAAAATATGAACGGGCTCTCGCTGACTGCTTTGTACATAACTGAGCTCTTTCAGAGTGCAGCCAGAAAAAGGATTGGTATTCGGTGAACAATTAATTAGAGTGTAAGAAGTATAAATTTATTTCTGCCTTTGTTAAAAATCTACGAAATAGTACTTATAAATATTGGCCATGGCAGAAACTGTAAAATCAAATCTATGTGATGCCGTAAGCAAACAGAGCAGATATTGATACAGAAAGATCCTGTAGGAGTTTTCTTCATTACGTTCGCCCTGCTTAACCCTTTACTACATCAATATTCATATAAAAATAATGACATCATGAATATTACTTTTTATACTGGCACATTGACACAGGCATTTTAGCCACAGTAGAAACTATAGATTCGTATCTTTATTATGCCCTAAGCAAGCAGAGCAGACCCTGTCAGGCTGTCTGATCAGGGTCTACTCTGCATATATTTGGATAAATTGTTAAACTGTGGATCAAACTCGCCACTCACTACTGTTGGGAACTGTAAACTACAGGGTGTCCCAAAAATGCAACACCTCATAAATATGTAAATATCTCTTTTGTGTTTTGAAACTCTGATATTATGTGAAGAACACATATAATGCCAATCAATTTGACATATGTATGCCAAATTTCAGCTCTATAGAAGAAGAATTGTACACACTACAACTATTTATCTGAAGATACTAAAAACACGCTTTGCACAGGTTTTGACCTTTCAGTAGTCAATACAACAAGATGTGTTTGTGAAACACTATGCCCCCTCATATATTTGACCTCTGACCTTGACCTCTGACCTTGACATGTCACCCCTCAAAATGTGCAGCCTCATGAGATACACAAGCATGCCAAATATCAAGTCTCTATCTCTACTGGTCCAAAAGTTATGGCCAATGTTAAAGTCGGCGATTTGACCCATATATTTGACCTCTGACCTTGAAGGATGACCTTGACCTTGACACGTCACCCCTCAAAATGTGCGGCTTCATGAGATACATGTGTATGCCAAATATCAAGTCTCTATCTATACTGGCTCAAAAGTTATGACCAATGTTAAAGTTGCTGACAAACAAACAGACAAACAGACAAACAGACAGACAGACAGACAGACAGACAGGGCAAAAACAATATGCCCCCCGACTATCGTCTATGGGGGCATAAAAACAACGCTATTATGGTAAAAACTTTAATTGCATCAGTTCCATTCTGTTAATGTAACCTCTTTGCATGTACGCCGACAAGAAAGGTTTAGTACCCTATGAAAGCGACCTTTTAAATCCGGAAACGGAAGGAGTCTCGTTTTTGTCGTAACCTTTATTACTTTTCTACAGTTATTCTGTTTGCAGCTCAATTATTGAGTACAACAGTGATAGGTGGATAGTGGATACAGTTTGTTTCACTTAAATGTTTTCGTTGTACATACACTATACCACTGTATTTGCCATCGCGGTTGTTGTAGAATAGTCGGAGAGGGGATACGTTTATTTACATTGTTTGTCTTTTAGGGTGGGGATGGAATAAGTGTGAGGTTGGGCGCCCCTAAACCGGTTAAACTCCCCAGTGACTTTTGTCACTGACCGTTCGAATGCGGTACTTCCATTTCCCCTATTGTTTGTTTTGCCTTTGTGCGTATCTTTATGCTAATAGTTATACATGTACATTTGCTGTTTTCTTGTGTTACTGTTCGGGCGGCTGTTTGTTCTGTACGTGGTGTTTCCTGCGCGACTCATATTTGTATTTTCATATTTGTACTTTTAAATGGTTGTATATTATCATAACAAAGGTAAAACAAATAAAAACGGCTACATTGCAGTGCAAAAATGCTAAAAATGGGTTTATAATCCAAGATAACAAAGGACGGAAGCTTTCCCCATTGTAACCGTTAGGCTAAATTACTCAACTTGCTTTAATATGTCAATAACTGTTCATCAATAATATTTGACTGAGTCAACTAAGTTCAGCACAACCTTCTACTTGTTGATTATTCAACAAAATACACTTCTGTGTCCTAACGCGCATCTCTGCTACTGAGTTTCTAGCCAATGTTGTGAAATGCAAAGACACAACCTCTCGTCGAATTTTTGTATTGATTATAGTGAAACATCCAAAACCTGTACAAAGCATTTTTGAGTAACTTTGGTAAAAATGCTCTATTTGAAAACGTACATTGTACATGTAATTTTAATTTGAAATTTCGCGGACCTGTGACATAAATCATAAGATGTTTAAGTTTATACATACTTGCTTAAAACGTATTAAATTTAGGAAGTTTTGCATTTTTGTTTTGGGACACCCTGTATATGTTGTTCGTGATCTCATTTTAGGCACGCCCGCCATGCAGGGTGTAATTGGATTTTATTGGGGTTTTATTACACTTTTCTGGGTGGAAAGACATCTTCCATTTTTTCCCCAAGGACAGTAAGACTCTGTCATAAAAACCAGATTTAATTACGTGTCTAGGTATGGCAGGTGCTAGCTTAATTAATGCATGTCAAAAGTAATACAGAACTCTCTTACAGGAGCTTTATGTATAATGTTTGCTCTGCATTAAGCAATCACCTGTTTTTAAGATTCCTGTGTTCAGTAAAGGAATGGACAGGTTCTACTGTACTTAAATTGTCTAAGTCTAATAATAGTAAAAATAACAATAGTCGACGATAAATGAGCTATATTTATTTACATTGCGTGTTTTTGTTTCCATTTCGTTCCATTTCTCCGCCTGTTCAAAGGAAAGTAAATAAACGATGGACATACAGTAGTTGTGTTTCATTTGGTCTAATATAACGGAATTTATCTTGAAATAACCACACACCCTACTAAAATGGCGTTTTATTTCAACTGCATGTTTTGTTTCCATTTAGTTCCATTTCTCCAGTGGCTCAATGGATTTTTGTGTTAAATACACGATTGTAGAGTTATCAATGGACAAATGGTGTTTTATTTGGTCTAATTCAATAGAACAACAAAGTCTGAAAAAGAAACGAAACGATTTTCACTCCCATTTATTCTACCAGAGACATTTAATTTACATGTACATACAATGTAGCCGGGTAAAGAGATTGTGGTGAAAATGTAGGTTAATGTAGCAGTTGATAGGCTTTAAATAGACGCTGTGGTTTCTGATACCTCAGTCGGTAGAGTGTTGGCATGATAAGTCAAAGGCCCTGCATGGGTTCGAGCCCTAGTCGAGTCTCAGCTTTTTCACCATGTTACACTTGGCGACCAACGTAAATAACTCGAAGGGTGATTTACATGAAAATATTTGTAACTATCACTAAAGGTGATTAATACCCCCACAAGCACATTTGACAGAGAGATGGGGTTATAGAAGTAAAGCTCCCGACCGCTATTTTTTTTCTATTGTTAAATTACGAAAAGGGAGATAATTCATTCATGCACCAAGCAACAAATCAAAACCTTTATCGCAGATGCAGAATTTTAGATTGTGTTCAACAATACTGCAAAATTAAAAAAAAGTCTTGTTGAGGTTTGAGAGAGAAAAGACCCGGAAAACTAATTTCATTTATTAAAATAAGTCAGATTTTTACAAAAATAACAAAGAGCAATAACTCCAAAAATACTGAAGACAGAGTTATGGACCTTGTACACTGTATTTGTGGTCAATGTGGTCTATCTGTATATGAAGTTTGAAGTCAACAGCTTTTATACTTTGATAGTCATGATCCGGACAAGCCAGATTTTGAAAAAAATAACAAAGGGCAATAACTTTAGAAATATTGAAGACAGAGTTACGAACCTTGTGCACTGCACTTGTTGCTATCTGTATATGAAGTTTGAAATCAATAGCTTTTATACTTTGAAAGTTATGATCCGGACAAGTTAGATTTGAGGAAAATAATAAAGGACAATAACTCAAAAAATACTGAAGACAGTATTTGTGCATTGCAATTGCGGTCAATGTGATCTATCTTATGAAGTTTGAAGTCAATAGCTTTTATACTTTGGAAGTTATGGTCCGGACAAGCCGGACGGACGGCCTGACGGATGGACGAACGGACGGACGGACGGACATGATGACTCCAGTATACCCCCTTAAGAAACTTCGTTTGTGGTGTATAATAACAAGAAACTTGTGGTCTGTTCTATGAGTAAGAATTCGGGACGAATTCTTGTGTAGAATTGGCTATGTGTAGCCGGGAAGATATTGTGGTGAAAGTTGATAGGCTTTAGACTGTGTGGCTTGATAGCTCAGTCAGTAGAGTGTTGGCAGAGTGTAGGGCAGTTTGTCCCTCGGACATTTTGTCCCGCACTCAATTTTGCCAGGGTGGACATTTTGTCCCTCATGTTTTTTCAAGGGTGGACAATATGTCCCACATGTTTTTGCCATGGTGGACATTTGTCCCTCATCATTTTTTACAAGGCGGACATTTTGTCCCTCACTTAATTTTGGACAAAATACCCTCCATAAATCTATGCATTTCATAAGTTTGACATGCAGCCCTTGAAATGACACAAGTTTCAACAAGGTTACCGTTGATAATAAAATAATGTTTATTTTGAAGATTAGTGACAATATTAGCATGACAAGTCTTAACCCATTATTCCATAATTACGCCTTTCTACACCTTTGCAAACAGAGAATACCCAGATCAGACGGTTCCTAGATGAGTCGTCTGATCAGGGTCTGCTCTGTTTGCTTATGATATAATATAGATATGGTTCTACACTTTCAGCCATGGCCAAACCTCCATGTGTCCATGTACTGTTATAACAGTTAATCTAATTAATATTCGTGACATCATTATTTCTTCTTCTTCTTCTTCCTATACAAGAGCCGGGATCCTTATGGAACGTATTAAGGCTCTGTGCAACTAAGTGCATGATGAGATGGATCGAGTGTATAAAAGCAGTCTAAAACTTAGTTAAAA
Organism: Azorinus chamasolen; assembly: GCA_963576725.1. Classification (NCBI taxonomy): domain Eukaryota; kingdom Metazoa; phylum Mollusca; class Bivalvia; order Cardiida; family Solecurtidae; genus Azorinus; species Azorinus chamasolen. The sequence continues at coordinate 53,547,657 of OY755244.1, forward strand.
CTATGTACAACGGATGGGATCTATGGGTAGGATGCTGACAGTCGATTGCGGATTCGCAGCGGTGACTGTTGCAGGCAGCCGGTTCCAGCATCCAATGGTCCTTGGGAAGAAGCTATTTGTGTGCAGTGGGTTGTTGATGCGCTGCTAGGTGAAACGGGCCCTTGTCCTGGTATCGCCCCTCAAATAGTCTTCTCTGATGATGTCGACCAGTGAATGCTGGATTCGGTATAACATCAGTAGTCTAGCCTGTTCCCTACGTTGTTGTAAACTGTCCCATTCTAGCCTTTTCAGCATGTCTGTCACACAGCCAGGAGTCCGCGAAGTATAGTCATTCGTGACGAACCTGGCTGCTCTCCTCTGGACTTGTTCAAGTGTCTGTACGTGTGTCTGTAGGTGTAGGCCCACACTGTGCTGGCATACTCGAGTACTGGGCGAACTAACGTGACATATCCAGCTGTCTTTACTTTCGGTGTGCACTCTTTGAGATTCCTCTTAATGAAACCTAATGTTCTGTTGCCTTTCGCGGCGACATTCTGTACGTGATTATCCCAGGAGAGGCTGTTTGAAACAGAGACACCAAGATATTTGCTATGGTCCACTGCTTCAAGATTCTGTCCGTGTAACCGATATGAGTAATTGGTTGATCTGGTTTTGTCACGCGTAATATGAAGAACGTGGCACTTGCTGGCATTGAAGCTCATAAGCCAAGTTCTCTCCCATTGCTCCAATGCATCAAGGTCCTTTTGAAGAGCAGCAGTGTCCTCGGGTGTTCGTATGTATCTCTATACAGTAGACTGTCATCGGCGAACAACCTAACATCTGAAGAAGTGCACTCTGGCATGTCGTTTATGTAGGCCAGAAACAACAACGGGCCTAACACGATTCCTTGCGGGACGCCGGAGATGACATCATCTTGGGTAGATTTAGCTCCATCGAGGACAACTTGCTGCTTTCTGTTGCTGAGGAACGACTTGATCCATGCTTTGATATGGCCTCTTACGCCATAGAAGTCAAGTTTGTATAGTAGTCTTGAGTGCGGGACCTTCTTACATAAATATTCATGGAGTAAAGGTTAAGCTAGATTTATGGAGGGTATTTTGTCCATAATTAAGTAAGGGACAAAATGTCCGCCTTGTAAAAAAAAGATGAAGGACAAGATATCCACCCTTGAAAAACACGAGGGACAAGTTACAAAATGTCCACTCTTGCAAAAACATGAAGGACAAAATGTCCACCCTGGCAAAAATGAGCAAGGGACAAGGGACCTTGTCTGCGATGGCCCGGTCTAGATGTCTGTGATAATTATGTGTGATAATATATTAGACTGCGATATAATATATATTGCTTAAGCTAGAATTATACTGAATTTAAATGCATACTTTTAACAATCCCGTTCTTAGCCTAAATCGTGCTGCATTACATGCATTTCAAGTTTATAAATTTTACAAACCTCTAACAAATGGAGTGAGAGAGTGAGTGAGTTGGGTTTTACGTCCGCAAACGGTATTTCTAACAAATGGAACCCATTGAAATTAATATTTAGCTTAATGGGTTATCCATAGGACATACATATAATTTAAGTACATGCACAATGTTTAAAAATTGTTAAAGATATGCATGCAGTAACTAAGCTGACCGGCCATTGATAATTAATATAGCAAAATTTAAAAAGCTTTTCTTATAAAGTCATATTTATAACTCATTACTGCTTGTGATATTTTATTAATTGTGATTTTCATGTTTAAATTTGTATATAATTATGCTGATTATCCTTAAATGTCAATAAATAAATAAAAATACATACATGTATGGTACTAATGCATATATATGCCCATGTCTCTGTTACTATATCTCCATTTCGTCAGTGGCACAAGGGTTTTTATTTCAGTAAATGCAATATTTTATAGTTATCTATGGACAAAATGGTGTTTCATTTTGGTATAATTCAAAGTATTTTACAATAAAGTAAACAATGCCGTAAAACTTTAAAAAAAAAATCCTTTGCGTGTTTTGTTTTCTTTGCGTTCATTTTTCTATTGCGTGTTTTAGACCTACCCGGGATTTTTTTCTTTTTCCCCGACAACCTTTTAGACCAACCCAAAGTAAACATTCGTCTCTTGCATTCGTGGCACGGGTACTGATGGAAAATTCAGTGTTCCTGAATAAAACGAAGTTGTATAAATATTTTTTCTAGAATGAGCACGATGGTAAAAGATTCTGGAAGTGAGCAGTCTGTACAAACAACGAAATCAGTAGAATCTTCGCACGGTAAGTTAATAAATTTAAGCCCCATCTTTACGTGCCCCTTCTGCCACCGGTTAGTGGAGCGTGTCGTATCCAGGTAAACAAGCGTTAAATTATAAATTTTGTTAATATGAAAGTGTTAGTATTAAGCTTATTGTAAGCATTGTTAAGATTTTTCTGTTTAAGGCTTTGAAGAATGTTCTTCAGCAAATAGTTTGTTGGGGGTATGACTAAAATACGAAATGGAATCAAAGTACGAAATGGAACGAAATGGAATCTAAACATACGAAATGGAAACACAGATTTTTAACTAGATGTTTTTTGGGGAAAGTGAATTGATGTACGTATACCTAATATAAATACAGACTCTTGTACAAAATTTCAGCGAGAAAATGTGAAAAATAGAGATTTTACAACGATTTATATATTCCACACATTAACAGCCTGAACTGAAATGGAATCTGAACATACGAAATGGAACCATATCTTCAAAGAGAGGCATTTAATCAACAATATTTATTTATATATGTATGCTTAACATTATTTTGGTCACCTGCATAACTTTTGGGATATATAAATTAAAAAATAATGATTTTATAGCAATTTACATATCCCTATATATGTATCAGGCTAAAGGATCCTCCTGAAATATAATCTAAACATACGAAATGGAAACACAGATTTTTAACTAGATGTTTTTGGGGAAAAGTGAATTGATGTACGTATACCTAATATAAATACAGACTCTTGTACAAAATTTCAGCAAGAAAAGGTGAAAAATAGAGATTTTACAGCGATTTATATATTCCACGCATTATAACAGCCTGAACTGAAATGGAATCTGAACATACGAAATGGAACCATATCTTCAAAGAGAGGCATTTAATCAACAATATTAATTTATATATGCATGCTTAACATTATTTTGGTCACCTGCATAACTTTTGGGATATATAAATTTTAAAAAATGATTTTATAGCGATTTACATATCCCTATATGGGCATTAGGCTAAAGGATCCTCCTGAAATATAATCTAAACATACGAAATGGAAACACAGATTTTTAAGTAAACGTATATTTGCAGAACTGAATTCATTTACGTATACATAATATAAATACAGAATTGTATACAAAATATGAACCATAAAAGGTGAAAAATAAAGATTTTACAACGATTTATATATTCCATGAATTAATAGCCAGGCCTGAAATGGAATCTCAACATACGAAATGGAAACATATCTTCGAAGAGAGTTATTATATCTACACTGTGCATTTATGTATGCATGTTCAACATTTTTTTGGACATCTACATAACTTTTGAGATTATAGATTGAAGAAATAATGATTTAATAGCGATTTAAATATCCCTGTATGGACAGCATGCTAAAGGCCCCCGCTGTTCAAATAGTAACATTCGAAGTGGAACCCAGGTGTGATATGCTAAGTAGCTGTGTATCTGTTAAATCCTTTGATTACCACATGCGGTGCGCATAAGAATAGAATTAGAACTAATTGTTTATAAGGTTATAATCATTAACAACACAGTTTGAAAAGAATATATAAATATCATATAAAGGTACATTCGTATAACTTGTGAAGCACAGTAAACCAATGTAGATCCAGATCATTGCATGCTGAAGGGATATATGTAATCGAAATATGTAATTGTAATATAATTATTTTTTCTAAGATCAACTTTTAACCGAATATCACATCGGCTAAACTAAATAAGCTTGAATGGTTTGAGAGTAGACCCAGTTCAAAACGTCTGATCAGGGTCTATTCTGTTAGCTAATGAGTTCGTCACTTTCTAAAATGGCTACATTGTTTCATTTTCAACATTTCATTATAACTATTTTGACCATTAATATTAGGTATGTATTGATATTTGAAATAAATACATATAATAACCCACAGTTTGCAAACAGAATGTCGCATTTGTCTATTGTTTGGTTAATAAGGGATATTCATTTTTTAAGATAATTCCTTAAGTGGATTTGACAGCTATCACAGTAGATACAGTAGTCATCACATTTTTTAGAACAAACGTAATGCGGGTATTTTGCCATCTTCACAGAGTGAAATCTTACCATATACCTAATTAAAACTAATCAATGGTTTCGTGGATAAACATCTAAAGTTACTTACCGCTTTGCCCATTTCTACTCAGTCGGTAAATGTGTGAAATAATTGGCACAACCATGTAAGTGTGAAATTAATGAAGCGCGATAACCATGTTAGTCCAAATCAAACCAATCAGCCGTGCCAAACATGATTAAAATAAACGATTCTAATGTGACAGTATTAATTAAGTGACAAACTTCTCTAAGTGATATTCTTAGCATGCCGAATTGTAATTGATGAAATACAAGAATTGTATTTTTTTAACATGGGAAGTTCAAAAACAATTCAGTGTTTCAAGATTCAATTTTTTATTTAGAGTCGGTTTGATAATTACAACATGTAAACATTAGCTATTGACGTTTGCATACTGGATCTAGATATAGGGCGGGATACCGGGTACATATACATTTATTAGATCCATTCCAATTACTATTTATTATGAAATAGCATAACAAAGATGCTTGGGGTCTGTCCAGGTGTAATTGTCCACAATAAACATACACCGCCATGCTAATAATCCTTTAACTGCCCCCCGCCGTCAAACACCTGCTGTTATATACGGGAGCTGATTAGTGTCATTCGGAATTTCGTGACCCTTAGCCTAGGGGATATACCGTTTGTTGCAAAACCTTTATTATTCACCCTTTCCGAATATAGATTTGTACACAAGTCTATATACAAGTGTTAGATGTAGGTATAGTAAATTATTATTTTCCAAAAATAAAATACATTTGCTTTTAAAACTATAGTTCCATTTTCTTTCGTATGTTCATATTCCATTTCAGGAGGATCCTTTAGCCTGATGCACTATGGAGATATGTAAATCGCTACAAAATCATTATTTATTGATCAATATATGCCACATTTGATAAATATGTCTAAAACACGTTTAGCATCCATACATAAGTGAAGATTGTCGACATAATGCCTCTATTTGAAAATATGGTTCCATTTCGTATGTTCAGATTCCATTTTAGGCTTGGCTCTTAATTCGTGGTATCTATAAAATCGCTGTCAAATCTTTAATTCTCCTATTTCCGATCTCATTTTTATACATGTCTGTATTTATATTAGGTATACTTACATGAATTCAGTTTTGCAGATACACGTTCACTGAATTGAACGACTGTATTTCCATTCCGTATGCTTGGATTCCATTTCATGAGATTCCTTTAGCCTTATCCCCCTATGGGAGTATGTAAATCGCTATAAAAACAATTTATTTTTCATTCAAACTATCCAAAACGTAATGAAAATGTCTAAAATAAAGTTAAGCATGCATTTGTGAATGAATAGTGTTGATATATCGCCCCTCTTTGAAAATATAGTTCCATTTCGTATGTTCAGGTTCAATTTCAAGTCTGGCTGTTCATGCATGAACTATATTATCGTTTTAAAATCTTTATTTTTGACAATTTCTGGCTGAAATTTTGTACACAAGTCTGTATTTATATTAGGTACACATACATGATTTCATTTTTGCAAAAAAAAAAGTCTAGTAAAAAAAACTGCGTTTCCATTTCGTATGTTCGGATTCCATTTCATGAGGTTCCCTTAGCCTGATCCACATATGGGGATATGTAAATCGCTATAAAATTTTATGATCAACTTATCCCAAATTTAATGCATATGTTAATAATAATGTTTAGCATGCATATATATATCGGTATTGTTGATTAAATGCATCTCTTTGAAGATGTGGTTCCATTTCGTATGTTCATATTCCATTTTAGGACGGACTGTTAATGCGTGGAATATATAAATCGTTGTAAAATCCTTATTTTTCATATTTTCTTTTTGATATTTCGAACAAGAGTCTGTATTTATATAAGGTATACGTACATTAATTCATTTTCCCCATAAAACATCTAGTTAAAAATCTGTGTTTCCATTTCGTATGTTCAGAATCCATTTCAGTCCAGGCTGTTAATGCGCGAATATATAAATCGTTGTAAAATCTTTATTTTTCACATTTTCTTGCTGAAATTTTGTACAAGAGTCTGTATTTATATTAGGTATACGTATATCAATTCACTTTCCCCATAAAACATCTAGTTAAAAATCTGTGTTTCCATTTCGTATGTTCAGATTCCATTTCAGTTCAGGCTGTTAATGCGTGAATATATAAATCGTTGTAAAATCTTTATTTTTCACATTTTTTTGCTGAAATTTTGTACAAGAGTCTGTATTTATATTAGGTATACGTATATCAATTCAATTTTCCCCAAAAACATCTAGTTAAAAATATGTGTTTCCATTTCGTATGTTTAGATTCCATTTCGTTCCATTTCGTACTTTGATTCCATTTCGTATTTTAGTCATACCGGTTTGTTGGTATGCCTATGTGTTGGACGTCATAGGGGCCCGTAGTTTGACTCCCAACGCTCTAACACTAATGTAATATAAACAAGGGATTTTACTTCTATATAGACCGTCACTCAACCCCCCCCCCCCCTCCTCCTCCTTACAGAAAACTCAGTAACTTTTCTAAATTTATCGTTATTCCCACTAATTATTTCTGCAACAGAGGGCTAAAACATTTATTCACAAGGTAAACACATGTAACTTTATATTATTAGTATTAGAGTGTCGGGAGTCAAACTACGGGCCCCTATGTTGGATGTGAGTCTGAGTTACAAGTAAAAGTAAGATAAAAGAATTGAATAATAACAAATGTGGTTAACACAAGTTATATAGTACGATAAAACATTAGGCAAATAATTTAAATACAGTGTCTGGATTAGAGAGAGAGAGAGATTACATTACTGCCACATCTTCTTGTACAAGGGCAAACGGAAACTGGTCAAAACGGCCCACTTCCAAAACGGACCCGAGTCAAAACAGCCCACTACCAAAACGGCCCGGGATCTCTCCCACAGCAATGGAAACTGCTAATGTAGCACCTATTTTCAAGAAGGGGGACAAATCATGCCCAGCAAACTATAGGCCCATCTCACTGACCTGTGTTCTCTGTAAAACCATAGAACACATTGTTTCCTCTTCCATCATTAAACACTTTTCTAAACAGGGTACCTTGTATCATCTCCAACACGGCTTTAGGGAGAAAAGATCCTGCACCACACAACTTATTATACTGGTAAATGACCTGATCACTGCTGTCTATGGTAAGAGGCAGGTAGACTTAATACTGCTAGATTTCAGTAAGGCCTTTGATAAGGTAAACCATGAGAAGCTCATACTGAAACTGCACAACTTTGGCATCCGTGGGCAAACACTGAAATGGATCAAAACTTTTCTTGATAATCGATCTCAGTAGTTCTGGGAAAAGACTGGGATATGGAGTTTAACCCCAGTAAGTGCCAAGTAATCCATGTCACCAAAAGGAAAATTCCAATCCCCTCTCAGTATTACCTGTACGGAGTCCTACTGGATTCAGTCTCATCAGCCAAATACCTGGGTGTTGATATAGCCGACGATCTATCTTGGGATCCCCATATAAACAGGATCACTGGAAAAGCAAACCAGACCCTTGGATTCCTTAGACGGAACATTAAAACTAAATCCCAACCTCTCAGGTCACTAGCCTACCAGACACTCGTTAGACCACAGTTAGAATATGGGTCAGAGGTATGGTCCCCCTACACGCAAAACTTGATTGATCAAGTTGAAGCCGTACAAAGACGTGCAGCCCGATGGATCAAGTCTGATTATGGTCATACCTCGAGTGTCACGGACATGCTAAATTCACTGAACCTATCTAGACTCGACCAGAGACGTATTGACAGTAGACTTGCCCTCCTGTATAGGGTTACAAATAACCTGGTTGAAATACAGTCAAACCTGTCTTATGTGACCTTCAGTGGGAGAAAACCAAGACGGTCACATAAGACAGGTAGTCACATAAGACAGTCATGCAGTTTTTTCTCCAAATTTTATAACTTCATTTCAGTGGTTCTATATTATAAAAGTGAACAGAATTATGCATGTGTCTTTGGAATAAAATACATGTACACATAAATGGAATAGATGTTACGTGTTCTAAATAATAGTAATAACCTTGGACATTTAATATTTGATAATTTTATATGTATACTGTTCAGTTTTAATTCACCCATCCTTATGCATTTCCTAATGTGAAATTAGATGTAACACGTATTTGACTGATCTTAATTACGACAAAAGCAAGAGGAGACATTTTTTACAAAAAAGAGAAAGAAAGAATGAACTGGACAAATATTCTATACTGACTTTTGGTGTTGCGTATGTATTCCTGAATTCAATTCCGTGGACATAATAATAATACATGAGTGTGTGTGTGTTTAATTCACGCCCAGCATCACATACATATCTGTAAACGTGTAACCAATCTTGTTTGATTTTTTTTTTCACTTGTGTTACAAATAGGTGTGGTGTCAATGACACTTTTAACCCTTAACCTGCTTGTCGTGAGCGTCATGTCATGTATGCAAACAAACTGGATCCGGATGAGACGCCGAGTAACTCGGAGCCTTATCTGGATCCAAGATGTTTGATACTCAGTCAACATGTCTACAAGAAATATAAGCGAATTTGTGAAGTTTTAATAAAGAAGCATGTGCAAGCTTTCGTAACAGGCAAAGGGTTACAGGATGTTGCAAATTTAAACTCGAGGTCACTCCCCTATCTGTGATTCTATATGCAAATAGCTTTTAACAATCATTCACCAGGATTAAGGGAAATTTGGCCTATATTTCAAAACTTGTGACCAGGTGAATTGTTTTGTGTGTGTCAGCATCATAACGGTTAGGAAAGTGAAATTAAATGGATTTTAATTGGTTTTGATTAATAGCAAAAGTTGTGGTATGTCGTAATTTGTGCCAAGATCAATGCAGGTAAGATTAAACAAATCGCCTCTAGACAAGAGAGTTAAAACTCGATAATGACCCGCAATTATAGGGTCACTACAAACAGGCACATTAATTAGCGGATTAAGATTTCAGGAGCGGCGATTTACGGTCTTTAGTCAGGTAACACAGGCAGGTCGCTATCCCCAGTCTCAATAAATAGGAAAATGCGTTGGGAGGAAATATTAGGGTCACATAAGACAGGAAGTCGCTATTAAGGGACGGTCGCTGAGACAGTTTTGACTGTAACAGCTGATGACCTCATACCAATGCCACGCAGGTCACGCCATTACCATCCCCAGGCTTTTAGACTTATCACAGCAACTACTGACTACTACAAGTTCTCATTTTTCCCTAGATCAGTATTTCACTGGAACAGTCTGCCCCCTGATATACCCGCCTTGCCCACCGTGGAACAGTTCAATGCAGCTGTATGCTGTATTGGACATGTCTCACCATAACTTTACCCACAAGTCGAGCTGGTGACCTGTGTACTGGCTCGTCTTGTACATATTTTTAACTACAACAATTTACAGCCAGTAATAAACCATTAGTCAATGTTTATGCTTATATTAGAATATAACATTTATAAAACTATACTAATCATAATAATGATCATACAATACATATAATAATAATAATGAGCATGGGCCGTTTTGGTTTAAAAAGTGGGGCCGTTTTGACCTGGGCCGTTTTGGTAGTGGGCCGTTTTGACCCGGATTCAGGGCAAACAACTCCATGAAGATGAGGGTGATCTTTTCAAGAACAGACATTTTCAAATACAACTTCATTCCCCATGCTATACCCCTGTAGAATTCTCTTCCAGCTACAGTAGCTGTGGTTCCCTGCTTGGTATTCTTCAAGCGGGAGCTGACCACATTATCCCTCTAAATAAGGGCATGACAACTGTAAGTAAGGACCATTGTTTTGTAGAGTTTTGCTTGTTGGGTACCTGATACCCTTGGCCGCTATGGTGGCCAGACAGGTTTACATTGAGGACCAGATATGCAATTGCTAGCAGCTAGAACTTTTCATTCCTTCTACTCTTTGAACTACATGTAACTTCTTTCTATCCATCCTTATCATCATTTTCTTTTCTTTTCTTTCGCCAACACAGCACATCCGAAACATAATGATAATGGTCAATTATGACAGAGCTTTGTACCATGTAGATGGATGGAGTGTTGAGACCTGTTGTGGCTATTGTTGTGTATATACATATCAACTGGAGTACTACAATCTGTTCCTGATTATAATTTGGGGATCAAGGACATTATTAAAATGTTAAAAGTATAATAAAATATGTTAGAAAATATTAAAAGTCACTATCTACAAGAAAGGTTAAGAAATAAAATGAGGTGGCACTGTTAAAACATGAATGGAGAGAGGATGTTAGTGAAATTTTGAATAATAACAATAATAATAATAATGTTATAAGGCCTGTCATTCTAGAGTCTGGTTGCAAGTCTTTTTTCTGGCATCTACATGGGTCGGTTAAAAGGACCCATACCCTGAGCAAAGTAGGTAACATTTTTCCCAAAATTTTAGGGAAAAGCATTTTCCTAAAAAATGCATGAAAAAGGTCTGGAGGTGAGAGGGGAAACAGGATTATAATGCATCAATAAACTTTGAGAAGTTTCTTTGGCTGTTTGACATTCTGGAGTCACCCTGTCCATCGGAGGGTCCATCCATCCACATTTGAACAGGGTTAGATGGTGTAGTGAACTCCTCCAATTTATTGAATTTATATTTGGTATACATAATAACCACAAATAGTAGATGTACAAGATAGAGTTTTAATGGCATTGCAGAATTATCTCCCCTTGAACTTTGAGTATTGTTTGTCATTTTGGTTGGAATTGTGATCAAGGCTGCCATGCAGGGGTATCCCATTACCTTTAGTAATAGTTCTAGTTGTATATAGAATGGATCAAGTGGTTATATGTAGGTTTAGTGACAGTTCTAGTTATATATAGAATGGATCAAGTGGTATGTGTGTAGGTCTTATTAACCCATTACCTCATAGGCTTGTTTTAGACTCAACGACTTTGAATAAATCTATTGAAAAGGAGCATTTACTAGAAAAAGGGGAAAAATAGAACTGTGAAGTTTTAATGAAAAGGCTCTCAATTTCATGGAGTCATAATCAGTCATTATGTCTTACATGAATATTCATGATGGAAAGGGTTAACAGTTTTCTTTCATATAAACACTTTTATCACACATTTCCAAACAGAGTAGACCAATAGCATGTGGCTCCATAGGAGCTGTCTGATCAGGGTCTGCTCTGTTTGCTTTTAACATGATATAGATCCGATTCTACAGTTTTTGTCAGAGCAAAAACTTCCTTTGAAAAGTTAAGACTATAAAAATGGTTTTCATTATTTCTTACATGAAAACTAATCAGGGAATTTCGTGTCAATATGTATAGAGAGTACCTTACTTGTGAGTCTAAGAAGTCCTCTTGAAATTTTGGTGCCCAAGGGATCACAGGATTATGGATACTGTTAACCTGTTACAGGATTATTTAGCCTCTTTTTTTGCCTGTGGAATAGATCCAGAATAGACAGTTCTTTGAGAAGCTGTCTGATCAAGGTCTGCTCTGTTTGCTGAAATAAGGTGATGGATCTGAGGCTACACTTTCTGCCGGGCAAACTTACTGTTATTTCATCGGACACAATGAAATTTCACTTACGGTAATTATTCATTGGGTCATAACTTCTGACGTGATATTCATGAAGTAAAGGAATAGTGATGAAATCTCGATAATGGGAACATATTGAGGCGAATTAGATCTTGAATCATTGATTATTTGTACAGAGTACATTAATTATGGATGGGACAGGCTAGAAATTACAGTGAGACATGAAAGGTTGCAAATAACTAGTTGTAAGATTTCGTTATCAATCTGATCTGTGCTGTTGTTACAGGTGATGTATACAGAAGAACCTGTCTTAAGCAGTCATTCATTTATTCGTTCATTCATTTATTGTAGGACTCTTTTAAAGCAGGTGATTGCTTAACCCTTTCCCTCATATAAATGTGTTTTCACACATTTGCAAACAGAGAAGACCCAGATCAGACAGCCAAAAGAGGAGCTGTCTGATCAGGGTCTGCTCTGTTTGCTAATAGAATTTGATAGATCTGTTTCTATACTTTATAAAATCGTTATAATGTTTCACCTTCCATAAATTTATTATAACTATTTTGATCATGAATATTCAGTGGGTATTGAAATTTGGCCTTAATGCAGAATAGGGAAAGGGTTAATACATGTAAAGTGCAAAAGTAATGCAAGAAGCTCCTATAGGAGCTTTCTGCATTACTTTTGACCCACATTAAGTTACCACCTGCCTTACAGGTCTGTAATTAGACCTCTATTTGATGGCCCCTTAAGACAGGTTCTACTGTATATTTATACTTTTATATACAGTAAAACTCTTCTTATTCAATGGTCAAAAAGAGATCTAATTCTGGGCATGTAAACAGATAAACATGTGGTAGCTTAATGCAGAACAAGTTATGCAGAAAGCTCCTAAAGGAGCTTACTTTTTAAAAAAAAAAAATTCCTGCATTTAGTAGATACATGTACCTGCTTTTAAAGACAACAATGCTTTATTATTAAATGGTTGCTTCAGACATACTCAACTCTTCATGTATATTCCCAATTAATTTAACCCTTTCCCTGTTCTATGTTTATTCCAAATTTCAATACCTGAATATTCATGGACAACATAGGTATAATGAAGTATGGAAGGTGGAACATTGTAGCCATTTTAGAAAGTAAACAAACAAATCTATCAAATTCTATTCGCAAACAGGGCAGACCCTGATCAGACTGCTCCTGTAGGAACCATCTGATCTTGGTCAACTCTATTTGCAAATGCATGAAAAGGTGTTTATATGAGGGTAAGAATTAACTCTTAGCATGCTATACTAGTGGCAAGTTTGTATAGTTCAGGGTCCATGCTTATAAAGCTTTTAGTTGAGTCTGAGTTTCGTTCTCAAGCTTTTGATTGGTCAGATTTGAATTCTCAAGCTTCTGATTGGTCAGATTTGAGCCAGAGGCTCAAATCTGACCAATCAAAAACTTGAGAACGAACTCAGACTCAACTAAAAGTTTTATAAGCATGGACCTTGATCCAGATGAGCTGTCCAGTAATTCAATGTCTGATTAGTTTTGCTCTCTTGACACTTTTTGAAGAGATGTAGAACTAATATTAAATTGAGAATTGTAGCAAGCAACATTTTGCAGGCATTGAATAGGTAAAATCTTTTTCTGATTCAACAGTAACGCAAAACTGTACATTACTGACCTGTGCAAAACAGTTTGGATCCAGATGATCATGAGTGGCTGAATTATTCGTCATCATGTCATATGCTACTCTTCTGATTCGGTAGTATGTGCTGTATTGTAGCATACACATGCAAGTAGTCAGAACTATCGGCCTTGTATCATACTTAGGTGGAAAATAGTTCTGTTTGAACATACCATCATTAGATGTTCAGTCCATACTATATGATTAGCAGCAAATGCTCAATTTATCACATTGGTTTAAAAACTAAAATGTATATAATTCAGATCTAAGATTTTCCTTTTTGCAGGTAAAATTTAATGCTCCTTTACAGTAGATTCATTCAAAGAGGTTTGGTCTAAAAGTAGTCTAAGAGGGAATGAGTTAGTTATATAATCCACTCAATATGAAAGGCTTGCTAGAAGATCTGAATGACAACCAGTGCAGACCCTGATCAGAGGGCTCCTAGAGGAGCCCTCTGATCTGGGTCTACACTGTTTGCAAATGGCAGTGAGTGCATTTGAAAATACATGTAGCTTGGGTCCATATTTAATTTTGTGAGATCTGCAGACAGCTCTTTTCCGCAGTTAGGGCTGGTTGTCATACATGTATTGTTGTCCTGTGCTCTAGCTACCTCACAGTATGGGATCTGGAAGATGAGATATTCCATATATGGTACTCAGTAGAATTGCTTCTATGATATGGATCAACATGACTCAGAGTTAATATGGAGGGCAGAGGTCCAGATAAGATGTGACACTAAATGAAAACATTTTCAAAAAACTCTTTTATTTCTTCACCAAACCCTACATTGGGCCCACTCTTTAGAATTGTCTCGAAGAGACATAGGGTTTGGTAGAGAAATGACAATTTTAGTATTTGAGTACGCACATTTATCCATTGTTCTGTATGAATGGATTTGAAAGAAAAGAATACACCTATTAGCTTTTATTTATAGGTCTATCTGAAGAATGTAGCTATCTGTTTTGTGTGTATTTTGTGCATACATCTATGACAGTTTCCAAGCCAATGTAATACCCTTTTGGTAGCCATTGTTTGTATTTTGTCCATGTTTTTATTTGCAGGTGATAGTATTGTATGTCAACTTTCTAAACTGTTTTGACGTTGGCTAAGATAGGTCAAGAATGGCTACTAATGCCAGTGGTATGTCAGAACAAATATATCACCAAGGCATATGCCACCAACATCGGAACAAGAGCACTCAGGCAGTGAAGCTGTGTAGACACAGATAAGCTGTGTTTTTTTTAACACTACATCTGATCAGAGTCTGCATTATTTAGAATAAAAGAGGACAAAGCACCTTAAACTGATGAAAAGCAGTTTATGGAACAGATTGCATTTAACCCATTCCCTCATTTTGACGCCTCTGTAAAAGTCACTTTGTGAAACCATTGTGATAAACAGAGCATGCATTTGCTCCTATGGAGCAAATGCTGTATTTATCACAATGGTTTCAAAACTACACAATTCTAAAATTTTCTGTTTCTCTTGCAAATGCTCCTTTTCAGTAAATTTATTGAAAGAGGTTAGATCTAAAAATAGTCTATGAGGTAATGGGTTATAAAAATAAAAGAGTAACTAAGAGGTACAAATTGAATTTTAGTAATATCTCCATCATTTTCCCACCAAACCATAATATGTTGTAACCTCTCTTTAGAATCATCTCCTGCAGACAATCCTAAACCTATTATACCCCCCACAACGAAGTTTGTTGTTGGTTTTTTTGGGGGGGGTTTTGGTGTGTGTTTTTTTTTTTGGGGGGGGGGGGGGGTTAGTTCTTACAGTTCTTACAGTTCTTAGTTACTAGTATTTTGGATAGTCTCTTTGAGATGGAACATAACCTTTTGAATGCAGACAATCAGGGTTACAGATACAGATTTGTGTTAATTGGGTATTTACTCCTTACAATTTCAAGGAATTGGGTAATTTAATCAGAATTTCAATTTGGTATCAAGACAGTCGTTACTCCATCAATTTGAAATGAATTGCTTTTTTTTAATCCAACAATTTTGGATTTAACCCTTTCCCTTATGTAAATGTGTTTTCACACATTTGCAAACAGAGTAGACCCAGATCAGACGGCTCCTATAGGAGCCGCCTGATCAGGGCCTACTCTGTTTGCTCATGGAATTTGATAGATATGTTTCTTTACTTTCTGAAATGGCTGCCATGCTCTATATTCCATATTTCATTATAACTATTTTGTCTATGAATACTCAGTAGATATTTAAATTTTGAATAAACATAGAACAGGGAAAGGGTTAATATGTTATATATGTTATACGACTATATACCTACAACTGAGATTGGTGTATTTCACAGAAATACCCTTTTTAATTCTAAGTCCATTAACTGATACTCGACACCCAAATGTTCAATGTACCTTCATTTGCCAACATTTTCAACACCTCATAATTGTGCAGGAGTAACGTGTTTCAAGTGAAAGATACTTAAAAACATATTTCTTGACAGTAATTTTGCCGAATTTTTTCGCACCTTCTCAACTAGTGGCTTAATTCAGATTTGCAACAAAAGATCAACGATTATACCACTGACAACCTCATTTGAGGGGTTACACACCTTGTTCACAAGCTCATCAATGATGCATTTTACAAATTATTTCTGGTTCACAGAGGAAGACCTAATACAGTGAAACCTCGGAAATCCGAACCCCTTCCGGACCAAATGAAAAGTTCGGATTTCTGAGGATTTCGGATTTCTGAGGTTTCTCATATAGTTAAATGTTTCGACCACAATTATGCTCTCTAAGTAAGGTTGATGTGATCAAAATGTTGATTGCTGATATTGCATGACATTAAAGGGTAGATTTTGCTCACAAAGTATTTGCAATGGACTTGTTTCTTTAAAGCTTTCTACTTTGAAGAAGCAACACCAGTGTAAATAATAGTTGAACTGAACTTTAATGCCAAGGGTTAAGTCAACCCGTCTACGCTTACTCGGCGGTTCAG
This sequence comes from Azorinus chamasolen, assembly GCA_963576725.1. Lineage (NCBI taxonomy): Eukaryota > Metazoa > Mollusca > Bivalvia > Cardiida > Solecurtidae > Azorinus > Azorinus chamasolen. The sequence goes on from OY755244.1 coordinate 53,564,158, forward strand.
ACATGATCGTGATCTTAACTAGAACTTTTCTTTACGATGTAGAATATAGCCTAGAATGAGCGAGAATGGTGAACAATTTGAGAAACTGCATCATTTATTACATTTGGAACAATTAGGGATTACTCGCGACCTTTGTTTGCAAAATTACCAAACGAGATTAAAGTTTTTTTTGTCAGTCAGCCCACTGTGTGTAAAACAAAAGTCGCCGCACAAAAGAGACCGCTCTTTATTCCACAAAATTAGGACATAATTTGGACATTAAAGAGGTCTTACTGCAGTCGATCGCCACGGCCCGTCTTTTAATCCATTTAAATCAACAGCCGCATCAAACACCTAATGATTCTTCGAAGATAATTTGGGCTTAAACAAACACCAGTTGACACGACTACCGCACACGCTTTATCGTGTGTATGTACCGTGTAGAGCTGTGGTAACATAGCCGCTAAAAATAGACGCGCGTGCCAGCCCAAACATTCTCAGGTACAGTAAGCGTTCGGAATTCCGGGTTACATTTAAGCGCAATTAAACAATTTCGGACGAAAAAATCGTTCGGAATTCGGAATTCTGAGTTTCCGGATTTCTGAAACTTTCCCGTAGTTAAAATAAGAAGAAAAAAAATCGGGACCAAACGGAACGTTCGGAATTCCGCGGATTTCGGAATTCCGGAGCTCCGGACTTCCGAGGTTTCACTGTATAATTAAAGAATGTGTTGTTTCGTTCTCTTTTTCCGTCCTCGTTATATCATGTTTACGAATATAGCAGACGATTTGACTGGTTTACTATTTGAAACAAACCGAATGAAAAGGACCCTGCATACCATTCTGTATAATATACTGGGATCTTTTAAATAAGCTGTATGTACAAAATGAATAACCAGTCTAACCAGTGTTGCAGTAAAACAAGTCCGGTGTTACAGTAAACAATAGTTATTTATGCCTAAGAAATGTCCGAGTATCGCATACTAATACGCATCTACTTAGACCCTTTTGCGTAAATTTATAATTGATTTTCAGTACGCATGGTTTTCAAAATAATTGCTTTTCAACTAAATTTAATTGGGTATTTACGCAGATACACACCTTATCTGTAAGTTATCCCTGCAGACATGCTTCTATAAGCACTGGCATTTGCAAACAGTGTAGACCCAGGTCCTAGAGGAGCCCTCTGATCAGGGTCTGCACTGTTTGCTATTCAAAATCCTTTAGCAAATTTAAGCCTTTCATACTACAGTGAAACCTCGGAATTCCGGAGCTCCGGAATTCCGAAATCCGCGGAATTCCGAACGTTCCGTTTGGTCCCGATTTTTTTTCTTCTTATTTTAACTACGGGAAAGTTTCAGAAATCCGGAAACTCAGAATTCCGAATTCCGAACGATTTTTTCGTCCGAAATTGTTTAATTGCGCTTAAATGTAACCCGGAATTCTGAACGCTTACTGTACCTGAGAATGTTTGGGCTGGCATGCGCGTCTATTTTTAGCGGCTATGTTACCACAACTCTACACGGTACATACACACGATAAAGCGTGTGCGGTAGTCGTGTCAACTGGTGTTTGTTTAAGCCCCAATTATCTTAAAAGAATCATTAGGTGTTTGATGCGGCTGTTGATTTAAATGGATTAAAAGACGGGCTGTGGCGATCGACTGCAGTAAGACCTCTTTAATGTCCAAATTATGTCCTATTTTTGTGGAATAAAGAGCGGTCTCTTTTGTGCGGCGACCTTTGTTTTACACACGGTGGGCTGACTGACAAAAAAAATCTTTAATCTCGTTTGGTAATTTTGCAAACTAAGGTCGCGAGTAATCCCTAATTGTTCCAAATGTAATAAATGATGCAGTTTCTCAAATTGTTCACCATTCTCGCTCATTCTAGGCTATATTCAACATCGTAAAGAAAAGTTCTAGTTAAGATCACGATCATGTCTGAACCGCCGAGTAAGCGTAGACGGGTTGACTTAACCCTTGACATTAAAGTTCAGTTCAACTATTATTTACATTGGTGTTGCTTCTTCAAAGTAGAAAGCTTTAAAGAAACAAGTCCATTGCAAATACTTTGTGAGCAAAATCTACCCTTTAATGTCATGCAATATCATCAATCAACATTTTGATCACATCAACCTTACTTAGAGAGCATAATTGTGGTCGAAACATTTAACTATATAAGAAACCTCAGAAATCCGAAATCCTCAGAAATCCGAACTTTTCATTTGGTCCGGAAGGGGTTCGGATTTCCGAGGTTTCACTGTATAGTTAAATGCTGATTGACAATTCTACTCTGATAATTTAGCATTGAAAGGGCTAAAGAGAAGTCTCAACATGGAGTATGGTGGGATTTATGATGAGTTTGGCATTCGTATTGTGCCCCTCTACTAGTATCCATGGCTCTGTAGTCGATGTAGAGTGTTTCAAAAAGCTTGAGTGCCCTTTTTCCCCTAAGGCTGGCCTTATCACCACGACCTATAGACCTACTTATATACAAATAATTTTAATATTCTGTTAACATTTGGTGGCAGTTGCCTTTGCAAGCTTGTTTTCTTTTTCAGAATTTTGCTTCAATGCTATTTTTTCACTATTGAGTAGGATAGGATTTGATCCTCTATCTTGTCTGGTTTTCCATCTACTACCTGTTTGTTTGTACATTACATCCTGTTTCACCCTTCCTTCATGAATATTTATACAAGAATTAGTGACTTCATGATTATTCATTAATTAATATATTAGTCAGTGCAAAATGGATTGTTTTGCCATTTCAGAAACTGTAGACACATGTTTTTATTTTTCCATAAGCAAACACAGTAGATCCTGATCAGAATGCTCCAATAGGAGCGGTCAGATCTGCAACTAGTCTATTTGCATAGGTGGCAAAATTTGTCTGTATTTGGGAATGGTTAAGTAATTTTGGGTATTAAAAGCAGATTGTCATACACAAGGGGTGCATTTTAAGACTTTGTACTAATATTATCATTTGTCCACCAAACACTACAGTGTATGCTGCGAACATTCTTGTTTTAATCCATTCCCTCATAGGCTATCTTTTAGGACCCACCTGTTTTTCTGCATTTACTACGGAAAGGAAATTTTTTAGAATTGTGTAGTTTTAACCCTTTCCCTGTCCTGGATTTAGGCCAAATTTCAATACCTACTGAATATTCATTAACAAAATAGTTATAAAGAAATATGGAAGGTGGAACATTGTAGACATTTTAGAAAGCAAAGAAGCAGATCCATTAGCAAACAGAGCAGACCCTGATCAGATGGCTCCTCTAGGAGCCATCTGATCTGGGTCTACTCTGTTTGCAAATGCGTGAAAACACGTTTATATGAGGGAAAGGGTTAAAACCATTGTGATAAATAGAGTGAGTGAGTGAGTTAGGTTTTACGGCACTGAATATATGGAGCAATTTAAAATGCACTGTTTATCACAATGGTTTCAAAAGTGACTTTTATAGAGGCGTCAAAAGGCATCAGTATGAGGGAATGGGTTAAAGATTGGTCACAGCATAGATATTAGTTGGAAAATAAAGGAGTTTTTCTTGAATTTTTTTATGTTTATGTATTTTACCAAAAACCTTATCTTGCTATACTGGCAACCTGATCGGCATTGCAAACAGCTTGGATACAGATGGGAAGCTGAGTAACTCGGGGGTCTCATCAAAATCCAAGCTTTTTGACACTCGGTCAAAAGTTTCTCAAAAGCTGGATCAAATTAGGAGTTGCATAATTAGATCCAACTTTGAGCAGACATTATTTTTTACATTGATTTGAGGGGTTAACCCCTGTACCCTTGCATTAGATTAATACTTGGAGTAGTGGCTAGCAACAGAAAGTCCTTTCACTAGTCTGTCACTGTCACCCTTCCTTCATATAATCCCCTCTTCACGCCTTTGCTAACAGAGTAGACCCAGATCAGACGGCTCCTATAGGAGCCGTCTGATCTGGGTCTGCTCTGTTTGTGTATGAACTTATAATAGATCTGACTTATGATATTATAATAGATCTGACTACAGTTTCTACTAATACAGTAAAACCCCGCTAATGCGACCACCAGAAAGGGGCATACTTCTGGGTGGCAGAGGCAGGTGGTAGCTTAATGCAGGACGAAAGTTATGCAGAAAGCTCCTATAGGAGCTTTCTGCATAACTTTCGTCCTGCATTAATCAACCACCTGCTTTGAACGGCGCCAGTGGCTGTTAATTAAGTGGTCGCATTAGCGGGGTTTCACTGTACCTAAAAATAATACGTACATAATTTAAAAAAATAAGCAAATAAATATTCATGATTTCATTATTTCTTACATGAATAATCAACAGGGAAAGGGTAAGCCTTTTAGAGTAGACCCAGACCCGTAATATTTTGTTTTTAGGAATAGTATTTAGGATAATTATTGTACGTGTTGACCTATATTAGCCACTGAGTTCGAAGTCATCATCCAAGCAGGATCTGCAATGTTTGCAGGTAGCAGAAAAATTATTCAGGGCTATAGATAAAGAGTGTAAAATAGTCAAGAGTTATTAATAAAAAAAACCATTCACGTCTCTTCCATGTCATTAATGCTGCATTGAGGTAACTTTGATATATTAAGCTTGATACATTTACATGTCTTTCATTTTGAAATATGTAACATGTATAGGCACTCAGTATTAAATTTCATACCTCTCTAGCATGCAAATGATATTATGCATGGATATCCTTAAATGCAAACAGTTTTGAATCATGACAAAATAACTTCATTAAATAATTTCATCAGGTTTGAGACAGTTTCATGGACTGATCTCAGTTTTGAAAAGAAAAATGGAGAAATATCTGCTTTGATGTTGTAACCCTTTACTCCACAGACACACTTTCTAATGCCTTTGGCAAACAGAGTTGACCCAGCTCATGAGCTGTCTGATCTAGCTAGGTCTGCTCTGATTGCTTTATGGGTTTAGATCTGATTCTACAGTTTTTATACGCCCACCTAATAAAGGTGGTCGTATATTGTCGTGGCCCTGTCCGTCCGTCCGTTCGTTCGTTCGTTCGTTTGTTCATTCGTTCGTTCGTCCGTCAACATTTTGTTTGTCCGCTGTTTTCTGGGAAAACTATTTGACAGATATTAATGAAACTTCACACAAATGTTAAATGCATCAAGATCTGAAGCTGAGTTGATTCTGAGGTTCATTTGATTTTTCATTTCAGAGTTATGGCCCTTGTCCTTAAAAAATATGCAAATAGTTTGTCCGCTGTTTTCTGGGTAAACTATTTGAGAGATATTGATGAAACTTCACACAAATGTTTAATGCATCAAGATCTGAAGCTGAGTCGATTTTGAGGTTTATTTGATTTTTCATTTCGGAGTTATTGCCCTTTTACTTAAAAAAATTTGTAAATATATGCAAATAGTTTGTCCGCTATTTTCTGGCAAAACTGTTTGACAGATATTAATGAAACTTCATACACATGTTTAATGCATCAAGACCTGAAGCTAAGTCGATTCTGAGGATCATTTGATTTGTTGTTTTGGAGTTATGGCCCTTGCACTTTGCAAGTGGGCGTATTATGTACCGTATGCGGTACTCTTGTTACCAAGGCCAATGTTCATTTGCTATTATGAAAATTCAGGTAATTCATTTTAAAGATGTCATTATTTTGTATGTGAATATTCATGAATAAAGGGTTTAGCAGGGAACAATGTTGTAGATATCACAGAAATTCTGTGATATCTACAACATTGTTCCCTGCTAAACCCTTTATTCATGAATATTCACATACAAAATAATGACATCTTACAGAATACATGTAGTACAGTAGAACCCCTCTAATGCAACCACTTAATTATAATGACATGGGTGTCTTTATAAGCAGGTAGTTGCTTAATGCAGGAGCTTTCTGCATTACTTTTGTCCTGCATTAAGCTACCACCTGCATCTAGCACCCAGAATTATGCCTCTTTTAGATGGTCGTATTAGCGTCCGTCCGTCTGTCCTTCCATCCGTCTGTCCCAAATTTCGTGTCCCTTCTATAACTTTTTTTTATCTGTGAATGGATTTCAAAATAACCTGGCACAAATGTTCACCACACAAAGATGATGTGTTGCGTTCACCTCGCTGGTCCATGGGTCAAAGGTCAAGGTCATCCTTCAGAGTCAAAGGTCTGGGGCATAGTGTTTCACAAACAATGTTTGTTATAAGAAAAAATAATGACATCATGAATATTTTAAAAGATTAATACTTATAATGGTAAATGAATACAAGATTTTTGGCTTTGGCAGAAACTAGAATCCTTTCTGTATCACTCCATAAGCAAACAGAGCAGATCCTGATCAAACTGCTTCTACAGGGGCTGAGCCATCTGATCTTAGTCTGCTCTGTTTGCAAAGGCAAGTGAAAAGGCATTTCTGTCAGGTAAAGGGTTAAGGGACAGGTTCATCAGAATTCTCATTAGTTGCTTCTCCTGTTGGTTTTAATTATATCAAAGTTTATAAACCTTATACTTTATGAATATTCTTTAAGAAATAATGACATCATGAATATTAGAATATTTGATATAATAGTGCATGGACACAGGAACTTTTGTCCGTTGCAGAAACAGTTGATTCATAGATATCATATCATTTAAGCAAACAGAGCGCAGACGCTGATCATTATGGCTCCTACAGGAGCTGTTTGATCTCAGTCAACTCTGTTTGCTAAGGTGTAGAAAGGTGTACTGTATTTATGGAGTAAAGGGTTAAGCTCTACAAACCAATGGTGATTGGAGACTGGGTGACCTTACACATAGGCTAAATTATGGAATCAACATATCTGTTGACCCGATATGCATGGCCACCATACCAAAGACACTGCATCTGAATATAATCTCTCTACAATGACTGCTTGAAAGAAGTTGAGCTCCTGTAGGAGCTTTCAGCATTACTTAAGACCTGTATTAAGCTGTCTCATGTGTTTCAAGTTATCTGTAGCGATAGATATTAGAGCAATTCTGTAGTTTTAATTTTGAAAGGACTGAACTTTTTGTTCGAGTTATCACAAAGTTCGAGTTATCCGAGTTCGAGATATCGAAGTTCAACTGTAATTTCATAAGCAAACAGCTAGAGCAGAGCCTGATCAGATGGCTCCCAAAGGGACTGTCTGATCTGGGTCTACTCTGTTTGCAACAGACATTTACTTAAACTTTTACCTTATAGAACTAATTGTTCACGCCTTTGCAAACAGATCAGACGACTCATGTAGGAATAATGTAGATTTTACAGTTTTCTACCATCTAAATACATTGTAATCATGTTTCACCATCTGTTACATTAACAGTCAGCTAATAGTCTATTCAGGACATCAATATTTCGTACATGAGTATTTCATGAGGAAAGGGTTCAAATATGAATATTTACATTCGCCCTGCAACGTCCTTATATAACCTTATTCTAAAAAGAAAGTTGCATAACTTAATGAACACCGGAAGCACGTCATTCATTTCTTAAATATAAGAAATACAATGGAATATAAATATAAGAAATAAATGACGTGCTCCCGGTGTTCATGGGTTATGCAACGCATAGCTTTACGAGCAAAGATTCACGTGAAGCCCTTCGGGCTTCACTAACTTTGCTCGTAAAGTTATGCGTTGCATAACCTCATGAACACCGGAAGCACGTCATTCATTTCTTAAATAAATAATTCTGGTAACCATACACCCAAGTTATTTGGCATATCATATGTATCATGCTTTTACACATACTGTATCATTTCTAATAAACACATCCGGGGGATAATATTTCTTAAAAGGAGCTACTTTCATTTGTATACAAGTGGTTGCTTAATGCAGAATGAAAGCAATGCAGAAAGCTCCTTCCAGTCTGCATTAACCTTCCACCTGTATTTTGAAAAACCTGTATTTAGTTAACCCTTTAATCCATAAATACGCTTTTCTATGCAGTTGCAAACAGAGTAGACCAAGATCTAATTGCTCTTGTAGGAGCTGTCTGATTAGGGTCTGTTCTGTTTGCTTATGATACTATGCAGATACTATTCTACAGTTTTGGTCGTGGCCAAAAGTTCCTGTGTCCATGCGCTATTATAACAATTAAATCTAATTAATATTCATGATGCTATTATTTCTTACTTGAATATTCATGGAGTAAAGGGTTAAGGGGGCATTTATGAAGGGCATTTTTAGTGAGATTACGGTACTTTTGTCACAAGTTATTCATTTATAATGCTTTTCCATCAGCCACAGATACATGAACCCTTTGCCTGTTGAAAAAAAGGAATGCTCAAACTCTGATACACTACAATTATTACTTACTTAACTCTTTTCGTCTGCAACAATTGTCATCTGCTTCAATTCTTATTATAAACTTTCTCTCATTTTTTTTGCAAAAATATGGTCAAGATGACAAACAGTTTGGATCCTGATGAGACGCCGCATTATGCGGCGTCTCATCTGGATCCAAACTGTTTGCATAGGTAATAACAATTTCGCTGCTAGCGTGCAAAGAGTTAAACCTTTAACCTTTTATATTACTCTATAAATATGCCTTTCTATGCCTTTGCAAACAGAGTAGACCCAGATCAGACCAGATCCTATATATAGGAGCTGTCTGATCAGGGTCTACCCTGTTTGCTTATGATATAATAGATATGGTTCTACAGTTTCTGCCATGGCCAGAAACTCCTGTGTTAAAATGTTATTCTAAAAAATAATGTAATTATGTCTCCCCCCCATATTTATATGGGGGAGACATATTGTTTTCGTGAGAGTTGTCTGTCTGTCTGTCCGTCTGTCCGTCTGTCCGTCCGTCTGTCCGTCACACTTTTTGTCCGGACGATAACTTCAATATGCCTGATGCCAGTTGATTGAAACTTCATATATGGAAAGAGCATAATGAGAGGAAGTGTCATGCACAAGGCCCATAACTCTGGCTTCACTAATATTGGAGTTATTGCCCTTTGTAAAAAAAAAATACACTTTTTTGTCCGGACGATAACTCCTATATGGCTCATGCCATTGGATTGAAACTTCATATATGGAAAGATCATGACGAGAGGAAGTGTCATGTACAAGGTCCATAACTCTGGCTTCACTAATATTGGAGTTATTGCCCTTTGTAAAAAATATCATAATTTTTTGTCCGGACAATAACTTCAATATGCCTGATGCCAGTTGATTGAAACTTTATATATGGAAAGAGCATAATGAGAGGAAGTGTCATGCAGAAGGTACATAACTCTGGCTTCAGTAATATAGGAGTTATTGCCCTTTGTAAAAAAAAAATCACACTTTTTTTGTCCGGACGATAACTTCTATATGGCTCATGCCATTGGATTGAAACTTCATATATGGAAAGATCATAACGAGAGGAAGTGTCATGCACAAGGTCCATAACTCTGGCTTCACTAATATTGGAGTTATTGCCCTTTGTAAAAAAAATCACAATTTTTTGTCCGGATGATTACTCCTATGTGACACATGCCATTGAAACTTCATACATGGAACGATCATGATAAGAGAAAGTGTCATGCATAAGATCCTTAACTTGAGCTTCAATAAATTTAGAGTTATTGCCCCTTGTACATTTGTTTAATTCTTTCTTGTCCGGACGATAACTCCTACATGGCTCTTGCCATCGTATTGAAACTTCATACATGGAAAGAGCATGATGAGAGAAAGTGTCATGAACAAAGGCCATAATTCTGGCTTCAATACTTTTGGAGTTATTGCCCTTTGTTACATTTTTTGGCCGATCAATAACTCCTGTTCGACTGATGTTATTGGAATGACATTTTATTTTTGGAAAGAGCATGATGAAAGTAAGTGTCATGCACAAGGGCCATAAATCTGGTATCAGTATTTTTGGAGTTATTAGCTGTTATCATTTTCTTCTTGAAAAATGTAGTGTGGAAAACGCATAATGAGGGGAAGTATCATTCATCAAGACCATAACATTTTTAGTGATTTCCCTTTAAATATTGTTTTTATTAGAGGGGAGACATCCGTTTTTATGACAAAAACCTCTAGTTAATAGGCATAATGTTATTATTTCTTACATGAATATTCATGGAGTTAAGAATGAAACTCTTGATCAAATTTCAAACACTTCAAATCTTGATGAGACGCCGAGAATTGGCCACGCATCTTGATCCATGCTGTTTGCAAATGCTAACCAGGTCGCAATTAGCAGACGGAGGGTGAAAATGTTTTATTGTCGATAACTATATATTGCATTATAACTTATTATGGGTGTGTCCCATTCATGACTAAACTAAGCCCCAGTCAGTGTGTTAATGTCAAACAAAAACTTTATACATATATTGTTTGTTGGTTATGAAATGTTCTGATTTGAATTTTGTCTCTTTTGATTTCTACCTAGAACAGAGGTTATAAGGGCTAGTTCCTTACCAGATAAGATGTTATATGACTTATGGTATTTCAATTTAAAATGGAGGTTATATATATGACTAATGCCTAGACCTTAGTGACCTTAGAACAACTCTGTTACATTCATGACCTATGGACAAATTCTTGTATATACAGTAGAACCTGTCCTATGTGGCCATTCATGTGTTGAACAAAGGAATCTTAAAACAGGTGGTTGCTTAATGCAGTATAAAAGTAATGCAAAAAGCTCCTATAGGAGCTTTTTTGCATTACTTTCAAACTGCATTAAGCTGCCACCTGCCTTAAAGATCCATAAGTAGACATCTTTTAAGACAGGTTCTACTGTGTACATGTATAATTATGTATGTACATGTACATACAGTATTGTATAAGCATGCTTGTTACAACAGAATTCCAGATGAGGGAAGTATTTCAGCTGCAGAAGTTTTTTCTCAAAGACCCATAGTTTTTATGTCGCAAGCTTTAAGGAGTTGAAACTTAGGGTTCCCTTTTTAGCTCGACTATTCGGGGTCCATGCCACACCTTGGTATGCAAGGTTTTTGTCAAAGTCCATTTTTTGCCTGTCACCCTTGGAATAGACCTTTGAAACTTGGAACACATGTTCACCATCACAAGCATCATCAGGAGGCAAATGGACATAACTCTGTCAAGCATTTTGACAGAATTATGGCCCTTAAGGCTTTTTACTTAGAATTTTGGTTAAGATTTTTGTTAAAGGCCCTCTTTTTGCCTTTCTCCTTTGGAATAAAGCTTTGAAACTTGGAACACCTAATCACCATCACAAGCTTCTTCTGTAGGCAAGAGTACATTTATAACTTTATCAAGCATTTTAACAAACATTATTGCCCTTTTCAACTTAGGTTTTTCTTTTCCTAAAATATTTCAAAGAGAACCAACACCTTGAATGTTATTAAAGATATTTTACTGAGACTTTGATTACTTGCTTCTAGTATCATTGGACATCATTCTAGTCCACTATCAAGCATTTTTACACTAACAATACTGAGAATAGTTGAGCGCGCTGTCCTGTGACAATCTGGGGTCTACTCTGTTTGAAAATACATGAAAAGTCATTTATATGAAGGAAAGGGTCTATAACCCTTTACCTGATGAATATTCATGTAACAAATATTTATTAGCTGATTTTTTTTATAATTTTATACATATTCAGGATTTTTGTGTGTGGCAGACACTGTAGAATCAGATTTATATAATTCCATAAGCAAACAGAACAGACCCTGATCATATGGCTGCTACAGGTGCTGTCTGATCTAGGTATACTCTGTTTGCAAATTTGCCAAGACACTTCTATCAAATAAAGGGTTAACCCTTTGAATGTGGGAAATGATGGTATTATCATCTGCAAACAGTATAGATGCAGATCAGATGGCTCTTAGAGAAGCCCACTAATCAGAGTCTGCACTGTTTGACATTCAAAATCTTTCGTCAAATTTTGGTCTTTCATTCTGAATGAAGTCTACTTTTAACCATTTCTCCCATAAATACACCTTTCTACGCCTCTGTAAAAATCACCTATTAAAACCATTGTGATAAAATTTAGAGCGTAAATTTTGCTCCCATAGGATGCTCTATTTATCAAAATGGTTTCAAACTACAAAATTCTAAAATGTTCCTTTCCTCGAGTTAATGCTCCTTTTCGGTAGATTTATTCAAAGTGGTTGGATCTAAAAATAGCCTATGTGGGAATGGGTTAAACTCTATTGGTTACTTTGAGTATATAGCATTCAAAAGTTTAACCCTTACAATGCTGAATTTTCAAATGGACTATTCCAAAATTAAAACAGGTCAAACTTATGGTGAATATTTAGGGATTTTTCAAAAGAAAAGTAAAACATGACAAGCAGTGCAGACCCTGATGAAAGCTTCTCATGGAGCTGTCTCATCTGGGTCTACACTGTTTGCAAAGGATATTAGTGACTCTTGTCCTATATTGTAAGGGTTGATATACTAAAACATTACTGTATCAGAATAATAAATACTGTTTATATAGAACAAATTAGCTTATGATAAATGATAGGTTGATATTTGCGAGTTGACTGAAAGAGTATATATGCCTAGAGGATTTTTGTATCTGTACAGCTGACAGTTGCTGTTATTAAAGTAATGTTCACATATCTTGTCTGTTCAGAAATTATTTCTGAATATAGTAGATCTGTATTTAACCCTTACAATGGACTATTCCAAAATTACAGTAAAACCCTTCTAATGCGATCAGCAAAAAGGGGCATAATTATTAGTATTATTATTATTCACAGTGGCAAAGGCAGGTGGTAGTTTATAGGCCTGAGCTTTCTGCATAACTTTCGTCCGTCATTAAGCAGCCACCTGCTTAAAAAGACAGCCATGTTTATTCATTAAGTGGTCCAATAGAGGGGTTTTACTGTACTACTCTTAGAGCGTCATGTTGAATTTACTATACATTTTCTTTTAGAAGATGCAGTCATCCAAAACAACTAATGGATATTCTAATAATGGCCAATTCTAATAATGGCCAAAAAAATCTAGTTAACCCTTAACATCTCTCCTTCTTTACGCATGCCCTGTTGTAATAATTACATATATCTTCACTGTGTACAAGTATTTCGCTGTGCAATCACTGCTGTGGAGTGAACTGGTTGCACAATCAAATTGTAAATAGTGCAGACCCTGATGAGACAGCTCCTGCAGGAGCTGTCTCATCTGGGTCTTCACTATTTACAGGTAGGTATATTGACGTGAATAGCAAGCGAAGGGTTAAGAGTTACTGAATATGTACTTAATATTTCGTAAGAGTTTCTCTATTTACTGAATGCTTAATATTTCGTAACCCTTTCCCTTTAAATTATACAAATGCTTTGTCACGCCTTTGCAAACAGAATAGACCCAGATCAGACTGCTCTTGTAGGAGCTGTCTGATCAGGGTCTGCTGTTTGCTTCTTAAATGATATAGATATGTTTCTACAGCTTCTACCCTTGTTCATAATATTATTGTAAAATTCATATTCATATATTCATTATTTCATGAGGGAAAGGGCTGATGTACCTGAAAACCTTTTGATATGATATCACTATCACCATTTAATTATGGGTGTGGCTCATTCACGGCTTAACAGTTACAAACTCTTATATCTGGAGTCCTGAATGAAGTGTTGAAACATGAAATTCATCAATTCCCTAATGAATATTCATGTTAAGAAATATTTATGAAGCATTTATATTAACCCTTTACTCCATGAATATTTATGTTAAAAATAATGACATCATGAATATTAATTAGCTCGGCTAATTCTTAATGGCACATGAACATGGGGCTTTTTGGCCATAGTAGAAACTATACAATCAGATCTATTTTATTTCATAAGCAAACACAGCAGACCCTGATCAGCAAGCCCCTGCAGGAGCCCCCTGATCTAAATGTACTCTGTTTGCGAAGGCGTAGAAAGGTGTATTTATGGAGTAAAGGTTAATAACAGAGAATTAATAATAAAATGAATGAAAATAAAGTAATATTCGGTCATGGCAGAAATTGTATAATCAGGCTTATATCGTTCCTTAGAGAATCAACTCAGCAGACACTGATCAGACAGCTCTATAGGTCTGGGTCTGCTCAGAATTCAAATACATTGGTTGACCCTTTACTCCATAAATATGCCTTTTCACACATTTGCAAACAGAGTAGACCCAGATCAGACGGCTCCTATAGGAGCCGTCTGATCAGGGTCTGCTCAGTTTGCTAATGGAATCGTAATAGACTGATTCTATTCTTTCCACTAATACCAAAACATCCTGTATACATAATTATGTCATTGTAAAAATTCATAGATAATAAAAATTCATGATGTCATTATTTCTTTCATGAATTTTGAACAGGGAAAGGGTTAAACAAATACATGTACATGAAGATTGTGTAATTATTGAATTTAACTTTCACAACTACATGTACATGTGCATTATTAATGTTTTGTTAACCATTAGCATGCAGTGGTAGAAAATCCGGCATAAGTTTGGCAGACATGATCAAATTTTACAAAAATGGTTTTTTTATGGAGTAAAGGATTAACCCTTTACTTCATAGATATGCATTTGTATATTTTACGTTATAACTAAGTTATTTATTTGCCATTGTTCTTAAATTTTCTCCATAGATAATGATGCAATGTATTAAAACATTGAATATTGGACACATATGTACTGTCATTTGCAAACTGTGCAGGCTAATTAACCCATTTGCTACCAGTGGATTCTTCCATACTTATATTTTGGATTAGTCCATTTTTTATCTAAGGGGAGCCTGGTCAAAATTTTCAATTTCGTTATAAAGGTTTATATTGAAATTCCTATCAGCAAACAGTGTAGATTCTGATCAGACACCGCATTGTGCGGCGTCTGATCAGAGTCTACACTGTTAAGTGTTTGCCTAAGTCCCATATATGGGATCGTGGGAGCAAATTTGTTAATATTCATGAATGTAGTTTTTACATGAATATTCATGAAGTAAAGGGCTAACTAGGCATCATTGTGTAAAACTATACATGTTTACATGTACATCTTTTTTACAGGTGTGTTTCTGAAGTACTCGAGTCTGTTCCTTCTGTGTGCACAGAATGCCGTGTTCATCTTGTCGATGCGATATGTTCGGACGCGTGAAGGAGACCTTTTCTTCACAACAACAGCTGTGATTCTACAGGAGTCAATAAAATGCCTCGTCAGCTTGTTTATAATACTAGTGCAGGTAAGGCACATCAGAAGCATGTAAAAATAGTTTGGATCCAGATGATACACTGAGTAGCCCAGTTTCTGTTGGAATCCAAACTCAGGTTTCTCTGTATCCTCTCCCCTCTCTCTGAGATGTCCAATTAGCCCATAGTGAGCAGAAAAAAATGCAAACAGCTAATCAGGGCTCAAGCCTGATCTCCCCATAAGGAAGGAGTTTAATGGTATTGAGGGAGAAGTTTGGTCCTGATTTCGTATCTCCCTATATGTTCTATATAATAAAACTTCTCCCTCAGCTCAAAACAGGGAGAGGTCAGCAGGGTTAGGGAGACTTTTTCTCCCAAATCGCCCTCTTGCTTGAGCCCTGAGTTTGGATGCAGATGAGATGCTGAGTAACTTGGGGTCTCCTGAGGATTCAAGCTAGTTGACTATAGTTTCTAAGACTGACTTTATTAGAAGTGAACTACAATTTGCAACAGATTAGAATTTGAGTAGACATTATCTACAGTAGAACCTGTCTTAACCCTTCGCTTGCTATTCACATCAATATACCTACCTGTAAATAGTGAAGACCCCGATGAGACAGCTCCTGCAGGAGCTGTCTCATCAGGGTCTGCACTATTTACAAGTTGATTGTGCAACCAGTGCACTCCACAACAGTGATTGCACAGCGAAGTATGTGTACACAGTGAAGATATGTATAATTATACAATAGGACATGGGTTAAGAAGAAGAACTGTATTTTAAAATTCAGCAAGGGAAGGGTTAAGCAGCCATAAAATAGAGGTCTAATTATGGATCTGTAAGACAGGTGGTAGCTTAATGCAGGTCAAAAGTAATGCAGAACAGAAAGCTCCTGTAGGAGCTTTCTGCATTATTTTTGCCTTGCATTAAGCAATCACATGCTTTTTAGCTTGTCTGTTTCGAAGAAAAGTAGAGCTATTGTGATCACTGGGTCGTGGGTGTTGGCGTTTTCATTGTTGTCGCGTAAAAACATGAATGTAGCTCATTACTCGAAGAGTATAAGAGGTATCAACATGAAACTTCATAGGTTAGTAGATCTCATTGAGGGGAAGGCCCCTACATAAGAACCATAACTCTTGATTTTAAAGTTTTGGAGTTACTGCCCTTTAAGGTTTTCAAAATGTTTGTATTTAGCTGGACAAGCACCAGATCAGATGAGCGTTTGCGCCGCACACAGCTCTTGTTAAGACTCTTTTGTTCAATAAATGAATGGTCGCTTAGAACAGGTTCTTCTGAATACAGCATGGTCAGGATTGGTTTAGTTTGTTGATTGTTGATTCCTACTAGAGGTAACTGCTGTGAATGTAAATTTTGTTTGTCATTGCATTCCCTTCGATGGAGTTGGGAGATTGTCGATTTGTACTTGAGATTTTGTTTGGTCTTTTCCCCTATAGATATATTTTTGAAAATATATGCATGTACTAAAATTTCTTTTTCATTTCATTTGCAAACAGAGTTGATCCCGATCAGATGACTCCTGTTGTGGCTGTCTTGTCAGGGTCTGTTCTGTTAAGCTATGGAATACAGTAAAACCTCTCTATAACGACTACAAAATTACATCCAAGTATTTTGTGTTAAAGGCAGGTGGCTGCTTAAAGCAAGGTGAAAGTAAAACAGAATGCTCCCATAGGAGCGTTCTGTTTTACTTTCACCTTGCTTTAAGCAACCACCTGTCCTAAATGCCAACTAATGAATATAATTTAGTGGTTGTTATAGAGAGGTTTTACTGTATTAGGTCAGAATCTGCAGTTTCTGAAATGGTCAAACATTATCCTGCTTATTGACCATTATAAAATTCTATTAACTATTCCCTTCATATAAAAGCTGTTTTGCGTTGGAAACAGAGTAGACCCAGATCAGACGGTTCCTACAGAAGCTGTCTGATCAGGGTCTGCTCTACCTGCTTATCAAGCGATAATAGATTTCACTCGACAGTTTCTACCAATACAGGTACCAAATAATCATGTGTAGTGTACATATATCATGATGAAAATTCAGCTAATTAATATTCATGATGTCATTATTTCCTACTTAAATGCTAAATAGGGAAACGGTTAATGAATATTCATGTCATGTATACTTGTACATGTATATCATAAATATAACCAAGTTGGGAGTTATTTGTAACCCTGACTGTTTTGTGCATATTTTACTTGTAATTAATTCATTTGTTTATTTTAGGAAGGAGACTTCAAGCTTTGGGTGAAACATCTTCATGACAACATCATAAAGAATCCAGTTGATTGCCTGAAAATATCTGTGCCATCACTGGTGTATACTATGCAAAACAATCTTATCTTTGTTGGGGTATCAAATCTCGATGCAGCAACCTTTCAGGTAAATCTTTTGACATTGATCTTTCTTCTGTTAATCCTTTATTCAATAGATGCACCTTTAAATGCTTTTACAAACAGACTATACCCAGATCGGATGGCTCTTGTAGTAGCCATATGATCTGGGTCTGCTCTGTTTGCTTACAAGTGCACTGATGTAGATCTGATTCTAGAGTCTCTGACATGGCCAAAAAATTAATTTCCTCATTATTTAGCCATTATACAATTCAGTCAATGAGTGTTCATGAAATTATGAATTCATGAGCTAAGTATTCATGAGGTGGCAATGGTTTAACCCATTCCCTCATATTGATGCCATTGTAAAAGTCTATTTTTGAAACCATTGTGATAAACAGAGCATTTGCTCCATAGGACCATTCTACTTAAATATATCAGCATTCAAACGGTTAAAATCTTTTAACCCTTTCCTTCATGTAAACCCCTTTTCATGCATTTGCAAACAGAGTAGAGCCAGATCAGACGGCTCCTATATACATCTGATTCTACAGTTTCTGCCAGAGCCAAAAAATCTTGTGTTCATTCACCATTATAAAAAAAATCACTTAATGAATATTCATGGTTTGATTATTTCTTAAATGAATAGTGAACAGGGAAAGGGTTAATGTTGGACAATAGTTATTTTCTAACCGTATAGATCCACATCATGGTTAATACTGTTTGTCATTCTTAAATCATTTTCTGATTTACCCTTTCCCTGCTCTATATTTACATGTATCACAAATTTCAATACCTACTGAATATTCCTGCACAAAATTGTTGTAACGGAATATGGAAGGTGGAAAATTGTAGCCATTTCAGAAAGTAAAGAAACAGATCTTTCGAGTTCCACTAGCAAACAGAGCAGACCCTGATCAGACGGCTCCTTTAGGAGCCATCTGACCTGGGTCTACTCTGTTTGCAAATGCGTGAAAACATATTTATGTAAGGGAAAGGGTTAATAGATTCTGCTGTTAAACAATTATGGACCATTCCATTAATCTAATTTAGCATTCAAAGGTTGAAGGATCAAGTCTTTTTTTTAAGTGTCATTTTTTATACGCTTCACCAATTTCTTATTACATATTTGTATGAAATTTTTCAGTCCACACCCCTCCTTTCTAAATGATATTTGACTCATTGAATTTGTGACTAGTCTTGCTTGAAAACTACATAAATTAACTCAAGTTGGAGCATCTCTAAGTGGTACGTTGAAGCCAATGATACAATTGAAATATCTTATTACTCTTAAGTATTCAGACTGACAATCATATACAAATAGTGCAGACCCAGATCAACTGGTCCTCATCGAGCCGTTTGATCTGGATCTACACTATTTTTTACTATGTTTTAGTCTTTAGTTAAACTTAATACTGTATTTAGCTTTCAAATTGATGGCCAGGGGAGATTTGGTGTCTGTATATTGGGGGTAAATAAGGAATATGCGCTTTTAAGCGCTTTTGAACGCACATATCCTCTGTGAAAAGAGTGCTATATAAATGTGGTATAATAATAATATGTATGTCAGAAAATACTCATTCATGTCTTTTTTTTCCCCTTAACCGTTTAATCCATGAATATTTATGTAAGAAATAATGACATCATGTGGAGTAAAGATTTCAATTCCTTTATATAATCCCTGTCAAATTTTTAAGTAGAGAGAATTGTTTCTACCATTAAGCAATGATAGACCATTCAGCATTAAACCCTTTACTCCATAGATACACCTTTCTCCGCCTTTTCATACAGAGTAGATCCAGATCAGAAAGCTCTTGTGGGAGCAGCCTGATCAGGGTCTGCTGTGTTTGTTTATAAAATAATAAATATGACTCTACAATTTCTGCCATTGCCAAGAATTCCTATGTTCATGTACCATAGTAAAACTTCAATTTTATATCTAATATCCATGGTGTAATTATTTCTTACATGAATATTCATGGGATATAGGATTAAAGGGTTTAACTCATTCCCTCATATTGACGACTTTTGATGACTCTGTAAAAGTCACTTTGTGAAACCATTGTGATAAATAGAGCATTTGCTCCTATAGGAGCAAATGCTTTATTTATCACAATGGTTTCAAACTACAAAATTCTAAAAATGTTCCTTTTCTCTAGTTAATGCTCCTTTTCGGTAGATTTATTTAAAGAGGTAGGGTCTAAAAATAGCCTATGAGGTAATGGGTTAAGTAGAGAGTTTGCTTCCTTAGCTCCTTACTCCATAGATATGCCTTTGCAAACAGAATAGACTCAGATCAGAAGCCTCCTGTAGTAACCATCTGATCAGGGTCTGCTGTGTTTGCTTTTCAATTTAAATAAAACTGATTTCACAGTCTTTGTCATGGCCAAAAAATTCTATGTTCATAATTATGTCATTATAAAAAGTAATCTAATTAATATCTATGATGTCATTATTTCTTTAACGATTATTCATGGAGTAAAGAATTATTTGGAGATCATGTTTTGAAAACTACATGCAGAGCTACAGATAACGATGCATACTCAAATACTAAAATTGCCATTTCTCCACCAAACCCTATATTGTGACCACTCTTTAGAATCGCCTCGAAGAAACGATTCTAAAGAGTGGTCACAACATAGGGTTTGGTGGAGAAATAAAGAAGTTATACTTGAAAATGTTTCAATTTACGCATCTTATCTGGAGCTCGGTACACATGTGAAGCATTTTCATGCTAAATATAGTCTGACTGATATTTACAAGCAGTTTGGATCTTGATGAGATGCTGAGTAACTAACCATCTAATCAGGATCCAAACTGTTTGACAACCTACATGAATAGTGTGTCAAAAGTTAAAGTCAGAATTGAAAGTTAGAAAGACTTGCTGCAGATATGTGTTTGAGCTGACATAAAATTTACAGCATTATAAGTTTTTAACCCTTTACTCCATGAATGTTCTGGCAAGAAATAATGACATCTTGAAATTTATAATGGTTCTATGAACAAAATATTTTTTTTATCGTGTCAGGAACTGTAGAATCAGATCTATATTATAATTATCAAAAGCAAACAGAGCTATAGGAGCCTTCTGATCTGGATCTACTCTGTTTGCAAAGACTTAGAAAAGCATATTTATGGAGTAAAGAGTTAATTGACCTGGGGATAAAATGGATACTGACATGGGAATATAAAATGAACACTAACCAGGGGATGAAACAGATAATGATCTGGGGGGAAAGATAGACTCAAACTTTGGGATGAAACGGACACTGACCTGGGGATGAAATGGACACTGACCTGGGGATGAAATGGACACTGACCTGGGGATGAAATGGACACTGACCCATCCTCTTTGAATGAATCTACCCAAAAAGAGCATTAACTAGAGAAAAGGAAAATTTTAGAATTTTGTAGTTTGAAACCATTGTGATAAATAGAGCATTTGCTCCTATACTAGCAAATGCTCTGTTTATCACAGTGGTTTCAAGAAGTGGTTATTACAGAGGCATAGAAAGGCATATTTATGGAGGAATTGGTTAAAAAAAAGTGACTTTACTGAGGTGTCAAAAAGGCATCAGGATGAAGGAGTGGGTTATCTTTTGACATCAATAGAGGTTGCTCATATGCTGAAGTATGGTTTTTGTAATTCCAGGTGACTTACCAGCTCAAATTGCTCACAACAGCAGTCTTATCTGTCATCATGATTAAAAAAGTGCTGAGCAGGGTGCAGTGGATAGCCCTATTGTTACTCTTCGCAGGTGTCTCAATTGTACAACTACAGCCAGAGAATATTTCCGCATCAAAGAGCTCCACTCCCCAGAATCCATATGTTGGACTTGTGGCAGTAATTGTGGCTTGTATAATGTCAGGGTTTGCAGGTGTCTATTATGAAAAGATCTTGAAGGGCACGCCACAGTCGTTGTGGCTTAGGAACGTACAGCTAGGAGGCATAGGGGCTGTGGTTGGATATATCACCATGGAAATCAGTGATGGTGGTTTGGTGAGAGAAAAGGGGTTCTTCCATGGGTATGATAAGTGGGTGTGGTTTGTGATTTTCCTGCAGTCGTGTGGGGGACTCATAGTAGCAGTTGTTGTGAAATATGCAGACAATATCCTGAAAGGATTTGCAACCTCTGCTGCTATTATTGTTTCGTGCATAGGTTCAGTATTCATATTTGGCACGCATCTTTCATTGCAGTTTTGTGCAGGTGCGTTCTTAGTTATTATGGCAATTTATCTCTATAGCAGATTCATTCCCCAAAAACCTACCTCAATCATAGGACAAAATGGACGAGCTAGTGATTTTCAAAAGGTGTGAAGTTGAAACTGTGCATATAGAGTAGAACCTGTCCCAAGCGACCATTCATTTATTCAACACAGGAGTCTTGAAAAGCAGGTGGTTGCTTAATGCAGGGCAAAACTAGTGATGCAGAAAACTTTCTGCATTTCTTTTGACCTGCATTAAGCTACCACCTGCCTTACAGACTCATATATAGACCTCATTTTGATGACTGCTGAAGACAGGTTCTACTATAAAGTCAGTTTGTTGAAAAAGAATTTAGGTTTGCAAATATATGCATAGCATAGTATTGTACAAATAGGGGTTTGTTTTATATTGAGGGATTCCAATGTTGTATAGATTGAGTCTTTCTCATTATGTGTGTTTAACCCTACGCATTATGAATATTTATGTAAAATGATAATATATTGATGTTAATGTATTGATTCTGGTTGCCACAGAAACTGTAGACTCAGATTCGTATTATTGCTATAGGCAAACAAAGCAGACCCATATCAAAAAGCTCCTACATACCCCGTCGGGTTTGGGTCTTCTCTGTTTGCAGCATAAAAAAGGCGGGATTATCGAGTAAAGGATTAAATCGAGGGCTTGGTGCAAAACTATTGTAACTCCTTCACTTTGTGTGCCCTTGAAATGATAATCATTATGCAGTTGAAACTCCAAGTAACTCGGCATTTCACCTTTAACCTAACTACAGAAAAATCTCGTTCTAGGCAGATTCTAAATATATT
The DNA here is from genome assembly GCA_963576725.1 of Azorinus chamasolen. Lineage (NCBI taxonomy): Eukaryota > Metazoa > Mollusca > Bivalvia > Cardiida > Solecurtidae > Azorinus > Azorinus chamasolen. The sequence goes on from OY755244.1 coordinate 53,586,582, forward strand.
TCATTGGAGGGGGGAATTGAGGGGGAATTTTCTGCATGGATAAAGGTGAATTCACTTAAACTGGTGCAATATCCAAATTTTAGTCAAAATTCCCCCCTCATTTTCCCAGAATAGACACTGCCTATCTACAGAAAAATCTCATTAATTCGGAAATTTTAGTTCATTTATTATTTATACATACCGGTATTTAGGCAGGTGGCTGCTTAATGCTGGATGGAAGTCTTTCACCCTACATTAAGCTGCCACCTGTATTAACTCTTTACTTCTTACAAACACTTTTTCACACAGTTACAGACTGAGTAGACCCTGATTCTATATTTATTCCAAATTTCAATACCTACTGAATATTAATAGACAAAATAGTTGTAATGAAATATGGAAGGTAGAACATTGTAGCCATTCTAGAAAGGAAAGAAACAGACCTATCAAATTCCATTAGCAAACAGAGCAAACTCTAATCAGATGGCTCCTATAGCTGTCTGATCTGAGTCTACTCTGTTTGCAAATGCATTTATATGAAGGAAAGGGTTAATGAATATTTCCTGTACATGAAATAATGACTAATTATTGATAAGCTTATTTTTATAATATCAAAGAGCACAAGGAAATGTTTTTGCCATATGAGAAGCTGGCATATTAGACCTATATTTCGTATTAACTCTTTACTCCATAAATACACCTCTCTACACCTTTGCAAACAGAGAAGACCCAGATCAGACGGGTCTGATATGTTTGCTTATGATATAATATAGATATGATTTTACAGTTTCTGCCATGGCCAAAACATCCATGTGGTCATTACTATTATGACGAATTAATCTAATTGATATTCACGACGTCATTATTTCTTACATGAATATTCATGGAGGAAAGGGTTAAGTATGCATAGTTGACCCTGATCAGAGAGCTGTACAGGTTCCGTCTGATCAGGGTTTGCTCTGTTAGTATATGAAATAATATAGATCTGATTTGACAGTGTCTGCAATGACCAAAACTTTCTGTATTCATACGGCCTTATAAAAAGTTGTGTAATTAATTTTCATGTTGTCATTTATTTCTTACATGAATATTCATGGAGTATGGGTTAACAGTATTCATTAGCCCTTTCCCTCATATAAACTTGTTTTCACACATTTACAAACAGAGTAGACCCAGATCAGACGGCTCCTATAGGAGCCGTCTGATCAGGGTTTGCTCTGTTTGCTAATAGATTTGAAAGATATGTTTTATACTTTCTAAAATGGCTACAATACTCCACCTTCCATATTGCATTATAACTTTTTTTTGTTCATGAATATTCAGTAGGTGTTGAAATTTAAAATAAACACAGAACAGAGAAAGGGTTAATAAATGTGTTAAAAGGTGATTTCAAACTTACTTAAGTTGGTTTTTTTTGGTAATTTATTCCTATTTAAACCATGACATCACTGGAAAATATTTGCATGCAGATATGTGAAACAGTGTAAACCCAGGTAAAAGTGCTTTCAGAGGAATTTGAATGATCTGTTTCTCTGCTTTCTTAAATTGCTACAATTTTCCACCTTTTGCTATAATTATTTTGTCCCTAGATATTCAGTAGGTACCAAAATTTGGACTAAACACAGAACAGGGCAAGTGTTAATTTCTAATATGGTCAGTTCAATGTCACAAAAGAGAAAAGTCAATTATATGAACTATATTGGATATATACAGTTGCATTTTATTATAGCATCAAATAACACATTTGTTTTTGTTACTCAATTTGCTGTAGGGGAAAACTATTGAAACCCTTTAGGCTCTGTTTGACACTGCAATTTTAACCCTTCTCTTGCTGAATTTTAAAGTACATTTCTCCTTCTTTACCCATGCCCTGTTGTATAATTACATATATCTTCACTGTGTACAAGTATTTCACTGTGCAATCACTGCTGTGGAGTGCACTGGTTGCACAATCAACCTGTAAATAGTGCAAACCCTGATGAGACAGCTCCTTCAGGAGCTGTCTCATCTGGGTCTTCACTATTTACAGGTAGGTATATTGACGTGAATAGCAAGTGAAGGGTTAACTGATATTTTACCCTCATTCTGCTGTGATCTGACTGGCACTTTCAAACAGTTTTGATCAAGATCAATTAAATAATTTGGTTTCTAATCAGGATCAAAACTATTTGATCCATAGTCATTGGTTTCTCAAAAGCTTGATTGAATCAGAAATGTGGCTGCAGATCAGAATTAAAGCAGAGATCCTTTACAGCAGGATAAGGGGTTATTGCAGTGCTTGTTGTTTGCTTGATGGTACACAGGTACACTAAAACCCCTCTAACCCCTTTCCCTGTTGCATATTCATGTAAGAAATAATGACATCATGAATATTTATTAGCTGAAATTTTATAATGTCATATAAACACAGGATGTTTAGACTCGGGCAGAAACTGTAGAACCAGATCTATAGTATATCATAAGCAAACAAAGCAGACCCTGATCAGACGGCTCTTATAGGAGCCGTCTGATCTGGGTCTACTCTGTTTGCAAATGTACGAAAGGGGGTTTATATGAAGGAAAGGTTTAATAAAGAAGAATTTAGGTCATCTAGGCAGGTGGCTGCTTAACCCTTTACTTCATCAATATTCATGTAAAAAAGGACATTGTGAATTCTTATGAGTTGTAATAATAAAGTTGTTATAATAATAGTACATGGACACAGGAATGTTTGGGCATGACATTATGGTAGAAACTGAAGAAGCATATCTATATTTTATCATAGGTAAACGGAGCATACCCTGATCAGATGGCTCCTATAGGAGGTGTCTGATCTGGGTCTATTCTATCTGCAAAGATGTAGAAAGGCATATTTTGGAGTAAAGGGTTAATGAACTTAATTCAGAATGAAAGTCATGCAGTAAGCTCCCCTATGAGATTTCTGCATTACTTCCACTCTGCATAAAACTATTACATGTCTTAAATACTGGCATTGTTGATAATTTTAATGCCAACTTTAGAGGGGTTTTAACTTTTACTGTAGTAGCTGTGAGCCAAACTCTACAAATGCAACTAGTGTAAACCTAGATCATAAAGACTTTCATGGGGTCATTTATCTGTATTTGCACTCTTGTGCTATTTCAGTTTCAGAATAAATTTAGTTGAACCCTTTCTCCAATGAATATCAATTGAGAATGTATTAGTGTATGATTGGACTGAAGATTTATAATTACTTACGAACAAGGAGATTGTTGGCTGTGACAGAAACTTCAGAATCGGATCTATATTATTCCATGAGCAAACAGTAGACTCTAATCAGACAGCTCCTACAGATGCCAAAAGTCATGTTATTGAGGGAAAGTGTTAACCCTTTCCTCCGTAGGCTATTTTTAGATCCAACCACTTTGAATAAATCTACCAAAAAGGAGCATTAACTAGAGAAAAGTAAAATTTTAGAATTTTGTAGTTTGAAACCATTGTGATAAATAGAGCATTTGCTCCTATAGGAGCAAATGCTCTATTTATCACAATGGTTTCATAAAGTGTCACAGAGGCGTATAAAGGCGTATTTAGAGTAGACCCAGATGAGACCTCCCCTACTTGAGCTGTCTGGAGAGGGTCTGCTGTGAGCTTATTGAATAATATTGATGTGATACTACAGTCACTGCTATGGCCAAAATTCTCTTGTTCAAAATTATGCCATTTTAAAAAATTAAGCTAATTTATATTCATAAATACATTATTTCTTACATAAATATTCATGAAGTAAAGGGATAAATTTGCTCAGATCTGAAATTAATTTGGTAATCTTGTACCACTGGAGAGGACTTATATAGGCTATGCCTGTTGTCCAATCCTTTTCTTCATTGAATAAAATATTGTTGAAATCAACACTGTGAGAGTATTGATCACAGTGATAGTTCTATATTTGATAAATACATGTATGTTTAGTTCTATAAGAGTATTTATAAAGCAAACAGTGCACAATTTTATCAGAAGGATTATTCAGTAGCCCTGTTGTCTGGGTCTACACTGCATGTCTCTGTTAAGACACAAATGGGTTAAGAGAACACAATGTGCACAGACAAGATAGTAGTCTGTATTATATTGTTAAGCACTTAATAGCGATTAACACATTATTTTGAGAATTTGACTGAAACTTTTTTGTTGGTTTCTTAAACCCTTTCCCTGTTCTATGTTTATTCCAAATTTCAATACCTACTGAATATTCATGGACAAAATATTTATAATGGAAGATGGAACATTGTAGTCATTTTAGAAACTAAAGAATCAGATCTTTCAAATTCCATTTGCAAACAGAGCAGACCCTGATCAGATGGCTCCTATAGGAGCTGTATGATATGGGTATGCTCTGTTTGAAAATGCGTGAATAGGTATTTATATGAGGGAAAGGGTTAAAACAATTTGTTGTCTTCTATAATATGCTATTTGCATTTTTTTGCTGTCTATTTTTCTAATGTCAATGTCTCTTATACATGTTTAGTGTTACTTTTTCAAATGTATCTATTACACCTTTTTATGTCCCCTTCAAAGAAGTGGGGTTTATTACTTTACACAATCATGTCAGTCCATCCGTCAGTCCCTATATTTCATAGGAAGGTTAATCATGATGAGCAGATGACCAGAAATTGAGGTCAGTAGGTGATAAATCAAGTTTATAAAAACTTTAACCTTGGCCATTACTTTTGAACTGTTAGTGACAGAGATGTCATGCTTTGTGTGTGTACTCATTTCATGAAACTGCAACTTTTGAAAGGGTCAAGATCAAAGTCTAGCTATTTAACCTTGACCAAAATTTTGAATTATTAGAGATAGAGATTACTCAACTTAATAATCTGCAACTTTGCAACAGTGCCATGTCCAGGTCATTGTCACACATAATGTTTTTGGTTTTTTTAAAATCGGGCAAGTGGCTGCCATTGAGGGTGGGGGCAGACACATTTTACAATCATTTGTACATGTTTATATCTACAAATAACTGTCCTTCAATTTTTTTTATTTCAAAGAATTACTGTTTTGATCAATGTTTTTGTGTAGATTTTATTCTCTGTAAAGTAGACCACTCAATGAACAAACACTACGGTGCTTAACCTTTCCAGTACTACGGGTGAACAAAATCAGTTGATATCAAGTTGAGATGCCATGCACCATAAGCAAACAGAGCAGACCCTGGTCAGATGGCTCTTACAGGAGCCGTCTGATCTGGGTCTACTCTGTTTGCAAAGGGGTAGAAAGGCTTATCTATGGAGAAAAGGGTTAACCATTAACATTATGAATATTTATGTAAGAATTTATTATTTCATTAATATATATTTGACCCTGTAGGAGTTGTTGATCTAGGTCTACTCTGTTTGTAAAGGCATACAACGGTGGGATTTTTAGTGAAGGATTAACATTAAAATGGATATTTATTTATTGTAGCTGTACTTATACATTCCAAGTAATAGCGTACGGAAATTATTGTATGAAGTTATTCAGTATCAGGGAAGTTAAGTAAGCTGGTTTTATAAGAAAAAACGTACTTGGGAATTCAGTGGAACCTCTATGATGTGATCATTAAATGAATAACATTGGTGTCCTTTTAAAGCAGGTGGCTGCTAAATGCAAAACAAAAATAATGCAGAAAGCTCCTATGAAGCTTCTCTTAGCTTTCTGCATTACTGCTGTACTGTATTATGCTACCACCTGTCCTTAAAGACCAAAATTAGACTTCCTATTGAGAGGCCATTATAGAGATGTTTTACTGTATATTGATAGTTAATGATTTGATTTTATAGATTTGCATAGTAGTACATGTGTAGTGGGATTACATGCTTCCATAATATTTTTGATATTATGTATTACATTAAAACTTCTCTTTTACGGCCACTAAATTGTGTTGATTAGTTCGTATTTAGGGCAGGTGGCTGCTGAAAGCAAGGTGAATGTAAAACAGAACGCTCCTATAGGAGCGTTCTGTTTTACTTTCACTTTGCTTTAAACAGCCACCTGCCTTTAGCATAAAATATGTGATGTAATGTAGTGGCTGTTATAGAGAGGTTTTACTGTATCTCTTAAAGATGGATTATGTGCATTTTTAGTATTAATCAATAAACACCAGCAGATGTACACGTATACATACATGTACAATGAAAATAATGCTTACAACCCATTTTCTGACAGGATATATTAAAATTTTGTTCAGCTAAATATTATCGCTATCCAATTACTGCTAGATTCTTTAAAAGGAGCCTCCTTTTTAGAAACGGGGATTTGTATAGAAATCAGCGGACATCTTCGGCCAAGTTCTGAATGACTCCAATTCTATTTTGGAACAACGCTTTGAATATTAATTAGGTTGTAATCACATGTACAATGGCTGACACTGGTTGTTGGCCTACATAAACTTAGAATGATTATTTCCGGTGTGTAAATTTGAATCATATGACAAATTCTGGCCAATGGGGAATGCTATTCCATTGGTTTCCCGAGCAATCCAGTTTCCTAAATTTTTCGACACAAACAACCATTTACTAACCATGCTGTTTAGTGTTAAATAAGTGTTAAGGTACATAGATTCCGGTTCTGAAGTTGGTTTGAAACGCAAAATTTGTGGAAATATGTGCAGCATACATCTTTAATAAACGCCACCGGTGGCATACTATTTTTTAAAAGTATCTTCTTGATTTTTGTACACATGTGGCTGCTTAATGCAGAATGAAAGTTCATAGGAGAGATTTTAATGGCTGTCAGTCTGCATTAACCCACTAGAAATAAGGGACATTTATTAGAGTGGGGGAATTTATTATGAAGAATACGGCATACAAAAATGTAAGAGTGATTTCCTTATATCATTGTTGCATACTTAGGTTTGATATAACTGACTCGATTGTATATTGTTAACCCATTCACTCATATTGACGACTTTTGACGACTCTGTAAAAAGTCACTTTGTGAAACCATTGTGATAAATAGAGCATTTGCTCCTATAGGAGCAAATGCTCTATTTATCACAATGGTTTCAAATGACAAAAGTGGGCCAGATAAAACATTTCCAACAATGACTTCTTTATTTCTCCACCAAATCCTATGTTGTGACCACTTTTTAAAATCATTTCACAGAGACAATTCTGAAGAGTGGTCACAACATAGGGTTTCATGGAGAAAGGATGATTTTAATATTTGTGTACGCACCTTTACTGTTGCTTTGTATCATACATCATTTGTTAAAACTTACACTTCGGTTTTTATGGTTTGAAGGTAGCATAACTTTTTTGCACACTTAAATGTGTTATAGTATCAGTTATGTAATTAACCCATTCCTCCATAAATACACCTTTCTACACCTCTGTAAAAATCACCTATTGAAACCATTGTGATAAATAGAGTATTTGCTCCTATAGGAGCAAATGCTCTATTTATCACAATGGTTTCAATTTAATTCTTAAATTTTCCTTTTCTCTAGTTAGTGCTCCTTTTCAATACATTTATTCAAAGAGGTTGGGTCTTAAAATAGCCTATGAGGTAATGGGTTAATAGCAAATATTGTAGATTAGGACAATTTTGGTATTACGATTTTCATGATATCAATACCTATTGAATATTCATGGACAAAATAGTTATAATAAAATATGGAAGGTGGAACATTGCAACATTGCAGCCATTTTAGAAACTAAAGAAAAAGATCTATCAAATTCCGTTAGCAAACAGAGCAGACCCTGATCAGATGGTTTCTTCAGGAACCATCTGATTTGGGCCTACTCAGTTTACAAAGATGTGAAAAGGCATCTCTCTCAGGTAAAGGATTAACTCTTTCTTTCATATAAATTATAACTACAGTTGAACTTTGATATCTTGAACTTCAAGGGACTATACAAATTAGTTTGAGATAACAGAAGTTCGAGCTATCCGAATTCTGATATGGACACAGCTTAAAACAGGTCCTGTAGGAGCTTTCAGCATTACTTTAGAACTGCATTAAACTGTCACATGTGTTTCTAAATATGCGTAGTAATACATTTTAGAGCAATTCTGTAAGTTTTGGAAGTACTGAACTTTTAGTTCAAGTTATCCCAAAGTTTGAGTTATCCAAGTTCAAGATATCGAAGTTCAACTGTATTTTATCTATGAATATTTAGTAGGTATTGAAATTTTGACTAAATATAGAACAGGAAAAGGGTTAAATGGGAAAAGGTATTTTCAAAATCTGCAAAATCACAAAAATGATCACAATGTTATTGAATCATAATTATGTATCAGCGTATACCTATGCAAGTTGTTTACAAAACAATTTTATTGAAAATGTTTTTAGATATAATTTACTGTGTTTTAAACATACATGTATAAGGTCCCAATTTTGTTGTTTTCGTTGTTGTTGTATTTTCAGCACTTAACCCTTTCCCTGTTGAATATTCATGTAAGAAATAATGACATCATGAATATTGATTAGATTATTTTATAACAGCATATGAACATTGGCTCAGGCAGAAACTGCAGAATCAGATCTAGATTATTATCATTAGCAAACAGCATACCCTGATCAGACGGCTCCTATAGGAGCCATCTGATATGGGTCTACTCTGCAAATGGATGAAAAGGTGTTTATATGAAGGAAAGGGTTAGGGTCATCTAAGCTTAATTTACAATGCTTCAGACTGCAGAAGTTTTAGCCATACTAGATTATAACCCGGTTTTTCAACAAAAAATTCTGGTAACCTGATGTTTAACCCTTTCCCTAATATAAACATGTTTTCACGCATTTGCAAACAGAGCAGACCCAGATCAGACGGCTCCTAGAGGAGCCGTCTGATCAGGGTCTGCTCTGTTTGCTAATAGAATTTGATAGATCAGTCTCTTTGCTTTCTGAAATGTCTACAATGTTCCATCTTCCATATTTCTTTATAACTATTTTGTTAATGAATACTCAGGTATTGAAATTTGGCCTTAAGACAGAACAGGGAAAGGGTTAAAATGTTTATTGGACCCATGGTAATGGTCAAGGTCAATGTCACTGAAAAAATGTAAATTTGGTCTTATTTTTTAGTTCAACTGGCACAAAGTGCCAAGGTGAGCTATCGTGATCACCCTGTGTCCGTCGTTCGTTGTCAACATTTTAGCTCACCGGGCACGATGTGCCAAGGTGAGCTATTGTGATCACCCTGTGTCCGTCGTCTGTTGTTGTGCGGTGTCCATCGTCCAGTTTAATACGCCCGTCTTCAGACAGGACATATTATGTTGTGGTGCTGTGACTCTGTCCGTCAGTAAACTTTTGCTTGTCTGCTCTCTAACTCAAACAAATACAATCCAACACTTTTCAATTTTTGTTAGCATGTATATATAACCATAATGTCTCAGTCAAGTTCGATAACCAGCAAGAGTGCCCCAGGCACTCCAGAATTATCTCCCCTTACTTTATGAATTTCGGTGAACTTCTGCTTGTCTGCTCTCTAACTAAAACAAATGTAAGCTAATCCTTTTCAATTTTGTCAGCAAGTATATTACCATAATGTCTGTCATGTTCGATAACCAGCAAAATTGTCCCAGACTCTCCAGAATTATCTCCCTTACATTATGAATTTCCGTGAATTTTTGCTTGTCTGCTCTCTAACTCAAACAAATGTAATCCAATCCTTTCCAAATTTTGTCAGCATGAATATTACCATAATGTCTCAGTCATGTTCGATATCCAGCAAAAGTGTCTCTGACACGCAAGAATTATAGTAAAAAAGCCTCTCGTCTGAAACCCAAAGGCATACCTGTGATATTTGTTTTGAAGTACGAGGGATGTTCCAAAAATAATGTCACTTGCATCGGTGCTCATATAGCGGAAGTGCTTTTGTTCATTTTAATTTGCTCTGCCCTTCAAAATACTCTCCGCCAGCCAGAATACACCTTTTTAGCCGGTCAATCCATTTTTGGAAGCATTTTTCATACTCTTCAATGGGGACACCCATCAGACACTGATAAACAGCAGATCCAAGGGCATTTCTCGAATTGTATCTCCTTCCAGATAAATGATATTTAAGTTTTGGAAAGAGAAAATAGTCGCAGGGGGCCAAGTCTGGCGAAAACGGAGGGTGCGGAAGGACGGTAACCTTCTCTGACTCCAAAAAGTCAGTCACAATACGTGCCTTGTGAGCGGGTGCATTATCGTGCAAAAGTCGGACATACTTAAGTCCTGTTTTGGGGCGGCTACTTTTGTAGTAGTTCTTCAATTTTCTCAGAACAACGTTTTTATAGAACTTGCCTGTGACCGTTCTGCCTTTTGGCACCGGGATTTGAATAGCTGGACCCTTATTAGTGAAAAAAATAGCATACAAAACCTTCTTTACCGTTCGTATTCGTTTGGCAATACTTGGGCGTCTGGCATTTTTAGTGGCCCATATTCGGTTGGAAACCTTCCGCTTTGGTTCAAAATAATACACCCAGGTCTCATCACCAGTGACTATATTATCAAAAGCCTTTTTACTATATTTTGGGTACATTTTGAGAAGTTTTTTTGCCATTGTTACACGCGTCTTTTTTTGCTCATCCGTTAACAAATGGGGTATCCATCTTGCATTTATCTTTCTAACTTTTAGGTGTTTCTTCAAAATTGCATGAACTCTTGCTAACGACAAGTTTGTCATTCGAGCCAATTGTCTTACGGTGAATCGAGCATCAGTTTTGAGGATATTTCGGATTTTTTCTATGTTACCTTTGGTCGTAGTTGTTGCAGGACGACCTGGGCGAGCAGCATATTTCAGTTGCTGCTGCCCAGCACTAAATTTAGCTACCCACCTACAAACAGTCCTGTGGGACATTTGGCCCTCCCCATAAATGTCACACACCTCGCGGTGAATATCTACAGCCTTTATGCCGAGTAATGACCTACCTTTTATATAGGCCCTAATTTCAAGAACATTTTCAGCTCGTTTTCCTGTCATTTTGTGTATAGTCTAACGAATAGGCTATGAAACGATGTACACTGTACCGAGGCAAGTGAACGTGTGGACGAGATATTTACCTGTGTCACGAGCCAGTGATCACTCAATCGACACGAGGTGGTTTTGTGCATGAATTGCACGATTTCCGCGAAATAAAGCACAGATGACACTATTTATGGAACACCCCTCGTATTATCTAGTAGACCACCTGAAAGATTATTCAAATTTTGACCTAGGGTAAAAGTGACCCTGCTCTTTGGGTTGTCAGTTTACATAAAGTTATATAGTGAAATCTTCAAACATCTTCTTTGAAATTGATATGGTCAGAGCTTTGATATAGAAAACATAGCAAACCAGGTGAGTGATACAGGCCCATCATGGCCCTTTTGTTGATTTATATTTTTTTCTCCATTTATGTCATAAAAGTCCAAACAGTTTCTGAGATATGACTTAGATAGACATGAAGGTTAACTTGACCATAACTCTGGTGTTCTAAGTTCATTATGAAAGCCACTTACATTGCGGCATTTCCTTATACCAGTATATACATGTAGTTCTAATCATTCACACTACGTTTCATAGAAAAAATTCAAATTGTTTCTGAGATATTACTCAACACAGATAAAAACGTTAAGTTTATGGCAAAGGATCATAACTCTAGTGTTCCAAGATCAATATAAGTGATACTTGCACGGCAGCATTTCCTTATAATACTAAACATTTTCTCTATGAAACTTTGTGTAAATGTTTAGTAATGTTTAGTAACCCTACTAATGCGACCACCTAAAAGAGGTGTAATTCTGGATGCTAGATGCAGGTGGTAGCTTAATGCAGGACAAAAGTAATGCAAAAAGCTCATAGAGGAGCTTTCTGCATTACTTTTGTCCTGCATTAAGCAACCACCTGCTTATAAAAACATCCATGTTTATTCATATAGTGATCGCATTAGAGGGGTTCTACTGTACTGTAAAGAAATGCGGCCCTACACGCATCCTTTACATTTGCCTTGGAATACCAGAGTTATGGCTCATAGTTTGCAATAAACGTAACCTTTTGTCCCCGTGGTCAATAACTTGTTTGGCAGGGGATATCAATTCGACAGCAAGTTTGCTTGTTTTAACCATTGTTATTGAAGAGGGCACATAGCTATCTACAGGAATACATAAGAATCGTTTTTCTGATGAACCAGACCAGAAAAACAATATACCCGGTACCTTTTACTTATGCATTTATTTACAAAATGGTCCAAGAAATCCATTTTCAATTATTTTAGTGTCAAATGTTCTATATTTAACCTACCAGGTACATATAAAGCTGCTCATAATTATGCTGCCAGCAGTGTAACACAGATTAGTGACTGTTTCTCTAGAGGGCCAGATAAGATGTGTAAATTAAAATATTTTCAAGAATAACTTCTTTGAAGAGACGATTTTAAAGAGTGGTCACAACATAGGGTTTGGTGGAGAATTGATGATTTTAGTGGGCACCTTTATCTGTTGCTCTGTTCTCCAACATGGTGATCTGGATGTACACTGTTTGCAGCATAATCATTTAATCATTTGAATACTTTCAAAGTTGAATGGTGCATTATTGTTTAATGTAAGAGTCCATTTGGTATGAAGGTGTATTATTCATGAGTGGATGTTGAATGACAAACAGAGCAGACCCTGATCAGAGGATTCCTCTGATCAGGGTTTACACTGTTTGCAAATGTCAGTACTCTTGTTTCATGTATACAAAGCATTAACCCTTTCCTCCATAAATACGCCTTTCTACGCCTCTGTAATAGTCACTTTTTGAAACCATTGTGATAAATAGAGCATTTGCTCCTATAGGAGCAAATGCTCTATTTATCACAATGGTTTCAAACTACGAAATTCTATTTTTTTTCTTTTCTCTGGTTAATGGTTTTTTTTGGTAGATTCATTGACAGAGGTTGGATCTAAAAATAGCCTATGGAGGAAAGGGTTAAAAAATTCTAACTATGGAAAAGTGACCAACAGTACAACCCTTATCAGACAAGATATTAGCGATTAGGTGGCTGATCTGGGTCTATACTGTTTTTATATTTAAATATATTGTAGGATCTCTCGGAAGTGGTTTCTTTTAACCTTTTCCCAGTTCAATATTTTTGTAAGAAATTATGACATCATGACTATTTATTAACTGAATTTTTATACTGTAAAGGTTTCAGGGGAATTGTTTGCTTTGACAAAAACTGTAGAAACAGGTCTATATCCTGTTATAAGCAAACAGAGTAGACCCTGATCAGATGGCTCCTATAGGAGCCATCTGATCTGGGTCTACTCTCTTTGCAAATGCGTGAAAAGACGTTTGTATGAATGAAAGGGTTGAAAATGGGGCAGCTTGATACAAAACAAAAGTAATGCAGAAAGTTCTTGTGAGAGCTTTCTGTATAACTTTATAGTCATGCATTAAGCTACCACATTCTTAGTAGGATTAACCTCTTGAATGGGGAAATGAGTGTACCTGCATTTGCCAACAGTCTAGACCCAGATCAGAGAGTTCTTAGAGGAGCCCTCTGATTGGGGTCTATAGTGTTTGTCATTAACCTTTTCCTTCATACATATTTTCACGCATTTGCAAACAGAGTAGACCCAGATCAGGTGGCTCCTATATGAACCGTCTGATCAGGTTCTGCTGAATCTGCTCTGTTTACAAATGGATTTTGATAGATCTGCTTCTTTAATTTAAAAAATGACAACAATATTACATCTTCCATATTTCATTATAACTATTCTGTCTATGAATATTCAGTAGGTATTGAAAATTGGAATAAATATAGAACAGGGAAAGGGTTAAAACTCCTAGCAAATTCAAACATTTCACACTAAAGGGCATTATAATTAAACACTGTGATGTCATTCCACATTGAATATTCAGCATACAGATGGTTAACCCTTTCCTCCATGAATATTCATGTAAGAAATAATGATGTCATGAATATTAAGAGGCAAATGTAGTTGGCAAATGTTGGCTATCACAGAAACTACATAGAATTGTGTCTATATTATTTCATAAGCAAACAGAGCAGACCCTGGTCAGACAGCTCCTATAGGAGCTGTCTGATCTGGGTCAACTCTGTTTGCAAAGGCATAGAAAGGCTATTTATAGAGGATAGGGTTAAAGTTGATTTGAGTCTTACCTATTTTCCATGAGGCTAGTTGTTTTGTTAACGTTGTTTAGAGGGTTTATTTTGTTTGTAGTTATGGGATATGTTAGACATGGATATATGATAAATTATTTTCTTTATATTAAATGGTCAAAAACATCCCTTTAGTTGTTTTCCATCCTCTTTACTGATTTTCTTGACTGACATTCTTACGCATGTATATCTCTGCATGCTTTTGACGAATTCACGATTACTTTTATTCGAGTAATATGAATCCAGAGACGACACCATGTGACTCTTCATTATACCTCACGCAATAAAGTTGCACAGGGTATATAGTTTGTATGTCCCCAAAGGGAGGCACTGTCTGTCAGTCTGTCCGTCTGTTAGTCCCACTTCATGTCCGCTCTGTAACTCCTACATACATGGGTGGATTTTATAATAACTTGGTACAAATGTTCACCAACTTAGATGATGTGTCGCGAAAAACAATCAGGTTCCTATCTAAAAGGTCAAGGTCACAATCCGGGGTCAAATGTAAAAAATGGGCACATTTTGTAGTGTCCGCTCTGTAACTCCTACATAGATGAATGGGTTTCTAAGTAACTTGGTATAAATGTCCACCATTTTGAGACGATGTGTCGCAAAAAAGAACCAGGTTCCTATCTCAAAGGTCAAGTTCACAATCTGATGTCAAATTTAAAAAATGTGGACATTTTGTCATAACTGCTCTGTTATTCCTACATACTTTAGTGGATTTCAAAGTACCCTGGAACAACTGTTCCCCACCTTGAGAGACGCGTCGCTATAAAGAACCAGGTTCCTGTCTCCGGTCAAGGTCACAATCGGGTCAAAGTTCAATAATGGGGAAATTTTGTGGTGTCCGCTCTGTAACTCCTACATACAGGAGTGGATTTCACAGTAACCTGGTACAAATGTTCACCACCTTGCAAATAAAGAACCAGGTTTCTGTCTCAAAAGTGTAAAATAGCTTAACATAAATGGGCTTCTACAAAATGCTATATGGTCCAGGCATACACATGACCCAGGCTTTAGTGGCGATGGTATCCTTTGGGGGCATTTGTCACGTGACTGACAGCTCTTGTTGACATGTCAGTCAGTCTGCCCGGCCATGTGTCAGTATGTCTGATATCTCGAACTTCAAGGGACCATACAAATTACTCTGAGATAAATAGAGGTTTGAGTCATCCGATTTCTAATCTGAACAACTTTCCCAACTTAATCTCAAGTTCACAGCTTAATGCAGGTCTAAAGTAATGCTGAATTTAGCTCTTGAGTGAAGGAGCTTTCAGCATTACTTTCGACCTGCATAAGGCTGCCACATGTGTTTCTAGATGTGCATAGTGATACATTTTAAAACAAGTCTTTATTGTAAATATTGGAAGAAAGGAACTTTTAGTCCTAGTTATCCGGAAGTTCTAGTTATCCGAGTTGAGATATCGAAGTCCAACTGTATACTAATTCCCCTCTAAATGGACCACCATATGAATAATCATAAGCGTCTTTATATTTACATGGTTGCTTTATGCAGGACAAAGATAACTTTCATTCTGCATTAATCCTTTCCTTGTTCTATATTTATCCTTTCAATACCTACTTGATATTCATGGACAAAATAATGAAATATGGAAGACGGAACATTTTAGGAACTAAAACAGATCTATCAAATTTCATCAGCAATCAGAGCAGATCCTGATCCTATATGAACCGTCTGACATGGGTCTACTCTGTTACAAAGGCGTGAAATGACATTTCATATGAAGGAAAGGGTTGAATTACCACCTCTCTTTAACCGTACATTAAATTAAGTAGAAATATCGGGAGACAGATGGTAGCTAAATGCAGGGTGAAAGTAATGAAGAAAGCTCCTCTAAGAGCTTTATGCATGACTTTCACCCCGCATTAAGCAGCCACCTGCCTAAAGGTATCTGAATTGTTTTCTACTAGAATTCCGGTTTAGAGAGGTTTTATTGTATACCTCATTTTGGTGGTTGTATAAGAGGGGTTTTACTGTAAACAGGGAAGACCTCGCTGCAGCTACATGATCCTGAACAGTTGATCGCAGTTCATATACTGTTGAGCCTCTCTATAGTGACCCTAAGAGACATTCCTACCTTGTAGTGGTTCTGGGGTTTAATTGTCACCAGGGATGTTTTTGTTTATTTGAGATTATCCCCTCTGCCAAGAACTAAAAGGAAGGCAAATCGGTGGTTTTGGTCCCATGCGCTGCTTTACAGCGAATGAGATTAGCCGAAATCATCTTCCTGAAATCATCCCTCATCACCATGTCATCTCATCATTCACCGGCGCTATATTCAGTGTCACGGTGCCGTAAAACCCAACTCACTCACTCTACAGTAACCACTTAATAAATCATTAACCTTTTTTTTTTGCATATTCATATAAGAAATTATTAGATTATTTGTTATATATGTACTGGCATGTGAATACAGGACATGTTTGCCTGAGCAAAAACTAGAATCGGATCTATATTATACCATAAGCAAACAGAGCAGACCCTGATCAGATGGCTCCTATAGGAGCCGTCTGATCTGGGTCTACTCTATTTATTAATGTGTGAACAGGGGTTTATATGAGGCATTGGGTTAAGACCAAGCATTAGATTCTGTGGTTGCTTTAGAAGGATTTAAACTGGCTTAGAAAAGTTGTAGACCCAGATATGCTGTGACACCAAATACACATTTTTCTGTTCAGGGTCTGCACTGTTTGTCAGGTTCAGTGATAGAATAATGCAGATGTAGACGAGAGTCAGTGAGGATTCTACCAGATGCCATGTGTCTGATAAAGCATTGGCTGATAAACCCATTACCGGATAGAAGTGCCTTTTGACGCACTGTGCAAACACAGTAGCAGCTTCTGTCTGATCAGGGTCTGCGAGATGTTTATTTATGAAATAATATAAATTTGATTCTGCCATAACCAAACATTCCTGTGTTCATATGCCATTATAAAAATTAAACTGATTAACCCTTTGCTTGCTATTCACGTCAATATACATACCTGTAAATAGTGAAGACCCAGATGAGACAGCTCCTGCAGGAGCTGTCTCATCAGGGTCTGCACTATTTACAAGTTGATTGTGCAACCAGTGCACTCCACAGCAGTGCATGATTGCACAGCGAGATACTTGTACACAGTGAAGATATATGTAATTATATAACAGGGCATGGGTAAAGAAGGAGAAATGTATTTTAAAATTCAGCAAGAGAAGGGTTAATACAGTAGAACATGTCCTAAGCGGCCATTCATTTATGGAACACAGGAGTCTTGAAAAGCAGGTGGTTATTTAATGCATGGCAAAAAATAATGCAGAAAGCTCCTATAGGAGCTTGCTGCATTACGTTTGACCTGCATTAAGCTACCACCTAATTTACAGACCAATAAGATGGTCGCTTAAGATGGATTCTAATGTACTCATACAGACATAATTTCTTGCATTAATAATCATGAAAGAAAGGGTTTACACTGCTTGCAAAATCAAGAAGGGACTGTTTAAGCTCACCCGGCCTCAGTTTCACGAACATTCTTAAGTTATTACTTAGCTAAGCCTGTTATTCAAAATTTACAGTTTTTCATAAATTAGTGTTTATTGTGACACAGAGGGGTAAGAGGTTTCCTCCGTTATCATTTTAAAAATAAATATTGTATTTGATACTAACTGAAGGTGATCTAAATCAAAAACAATATTTAAGAATTTGTAACAGACTTAAGAATTTTACAAAATTCGTTTTGGGTTTAATTAAATATTCTATGCAAAAACCGTCATTTTCTATTTAAAAGTATAACAGAATGTCTCTAAGGATTGTGTTTAGATAAAATCATTTCACTATCTTCTCTATATGCAAAGTGTAATACCCGGTAAAAATTTCAGCAGACTGGAGTGCACAGTATTTTCAACAGTTTGTATTAACCCTTTCCCTGTTGAATAGAATTAATTACCTCATGAATATTTATAAACTGATTTTTTATAACAGCATAATATAAACTGTGTTTTGGTATTGGTAGAAACAAGTTTTTTATAATTTCATGAGTAAACAACTGACCCTGATCAGATGCAGGAGCCTTCTGATCTGGTTCTAGTCTGTTTGCAAAGGCATGAAAAAGCATCTGTACGAGGGAAAGGATTAACCCTTTACTACTTGTGTTCATGTAAGACATAGTTTATGTATGAGTGTTAATTGGTCTAATTTTAATAACGGCATATGAACAAAATAATAACATTTTTAAAATTGTAGAAACTGTAGAATAAAATCTGTATAGTTATATAACCAAACAGGCTCTGGTCACATTACGTACATTAACTCATTCCCTCATATTGACGACTTTTGACGACTCTGTAAAAAGTCACTTTGTGAAACCATTGTGATAAATAGAGCATTTGCTCCTGTGGGAGCAAATGCTCTATTTATCAATGTTTTCAAACTACAAAATTCTAAAAGTTTCCTTTTCTCTAGTTAAAGCTCCTTTTCGGTAGATTTATTCAAAGAGGTTGGGTCTAAAAATAGCCTATGAGGTAATAGGTTAAACTGCCACCTGTTATAAAATCACACGGATTTGACTGTAATTATAACCATGGACATTACACCACTACCTCTAAGCCTTCTGCTAAGGCATGCAGTAATGGGGAAAATAGAATCATGGGAGATAATCCTATGCTACATTGTATGTGGAAATTTGTCACAGTTACCTTTCTTTGGACAAGAGTTTATTTCCTTCATACACAAGAAAGAAAACCTCAATACACACACAAAACACGCTTTTTCATGCCTTTGCAAACAGAGTAAATCCAGACCAGACCGCTCCTGTCTGATCAGAGTCTGCTCTGTTTGCTTATGAAATTATAAAATAACTGAACACAGTTTCTACCAATACTAAAAACTCCGTGCATGTGAACATGTGACGTTATAAAATTCCAGCTGATTCTACAGTTTCCGTCATGGTCAAAATATCCTGTGTAAATCCATATGCCATTATAAAAATGAATATAATTTTGTATTCATGATGTAAATTATTTCTTGCATAAATATTCATGGAGTAAATGGGTTTAACAAACAAAACGAGGTTCTGAATAACTTGACTTCAAAGTAACCCTTTACTCCATGAATATTTATACAAGAAATAATGACAACATGACTAGTAATAAGATTAATTGCTTTAATAGCATATGGACACAGGCAGTTTGGGCCATAGCAGAAACTTTACACTATCATATCTATATTACATGTATATCATAAGCAAACAGAGCAGACCTGATCAGACCGCTCCTATAGGTGCCATCTGATCTGGGTCAAATCTATTTGCAAAGGTGTAGAAAGGTGTATTTATAGAGTAAAGTGTAAAAGTCACTTTGTGAAACCATTGTGACAAATAGAACATTCGCTCCTACAGGAGCAAATGCTCTATTTATCACAATGGTTTCAAACTACAACATTCTAAAAAAATATTTTTTCTGGTTAATTTTCGGTAGATTTATTCAAAGATATGTTGTATCTAAAAATAGCCTATGAGGTAATGGGTTAATTGACATCATTTTTTTTTCAGTCAGACTTGGGTTAACTGTTTTCTCCATGAATATTCCTGTAAGAAATAATATCATGAATATTGATTAGATTACCCTTTCACCGCCGCAGTACGTCGCATAAATTTATGCACCACGACAAATAGTGCAGTCCCAGATCAGACGCCGCCTTTTCAAGGCGGCGTCTGATCAGGGACTTCACTATTTGTCTCAATCTCTATATATGTGCTTTATTCCTTTGAAATTTGCATTTATTTATCTCATTTCCTTATTTTACTGAATTATTTAACAAACTTGGATTGCAGACGACAATTAGAAATTTGGCACCGAAAGGGTTACATTTTAAAATGGCACATGAACACTGGAATTTTTTGGCAAAAGCAGAAACTGTACAATCATATCTTTATTATATCATAAGCAAACAGAGCAGACCCTGATCAGGCGGTTCCTATTGGTGCCATCTGATCTGGGTTTAATCTGTTTGCAAAGGCATAGAAAGCCGTATTTATGTAGTAAAGGGTTAAAGCATAGTACATGTATTTCCTAAAAAAGTAAACATATATATGTTACAGTAGAAATTGCGATTCAGGACAATCGTCGATTCTCCTAGGAGAGATTGCGATCGCAATCTCTCCTAGGACAAACTCCGATTCTCTTTTTAAATCATTCACAATTATTTGTTGTTTGTCTAATTTTGAATATGGACTTGTGATCTTAAAATAATATATTCTTCCAGTAGAATTGTAGATTTTCTTTGTATAGTTAATCAAAGTACTGACAGTACTGAAGGTTTCGGACATAATATATATCATATTGATTGTTTGCTGTGGATTTTTCTGAAAATCATGTCAGTAGTTTGGAAGACATTTAAAGAATTGTTTTATGAACATGTCACATACAGGGCGATTCCAATAGCTCATCTTGCCACTTTGTGCCAATAGAGCCAAAATTGATAGTTTATGTAGTAAAGAGCCATCACTCCGTTATTTGAAAGTAAGGGTCAAGTCAAGTCGTGCTTAGCATAATAGAATTAACGATTTCACCATTATCGTTGAATGAGAACACTGTAGGTCTAGACTGGACCCCGGATGATTCTGACCATTACTTGGTCAGTACCAAACATATGCAAGAAATGTCTGATTTATAAAAACCCTAATTTCCTTAACCCTTTCCCTGTTCTATGTTTACTCCAAATTTCAATACCTACTGAATATTTATGGACAAAATAGTTACAATGAAATATGAAAAGTGGCAATTAGTAGCCATTTAAGAAAGTAAAGAAAAAAAAGAAAGAAAGAGTAGCCTATATATATATAAATGTGTAGGCAAAAGGGGCATTTAACTCAGAATCCGACAACAATATATCGGACTTTTGTAAATACCACAGGAAGGGTATGGAACTTTCAGAATCCGACGACCTTATGTCGGACTTCTGTTGTAAAAAGACACCATGCTGTTTTAACAAAGGCGTTTGGATTGACAGTAGGTCATTGGTAAAATCTATTCATTTTATACTTGGAGATTTCATGAAAAATGGGTCTGTATAATTTGCATATTAAGTATGTACGTTCACTAGTCGTTGTTGCTTTTCACACCTTTGTAGCGTTTAAATAGAACCATGTAACACTTATATATTGGGACCCAAGCGGTGGCCGAGGGGAAAGAGCTGCGTCTATGAATCTCTAGGTCCTTGGTTCGAATCCCGTCAAAACCAAACGCAAATAGAAAAAAGATTCTAATATTTTTTATTCTTTATCTTTTTTGATATTCTTTTCTCTAAATACATTTTAAAGCAAACAAACTAGAAAACATAAGCATGCCTCTTGAAACCTGTTAAGGACTTTTTAAAGCATTATGCTATATTAACATACAGTCCTGGTGTCAATAGTATGCATTTCGATGAAACGTAGAGGCAGGATCCAGACTTTGTGCTAGGACAACTATGAATTCGAAAGTACCATGTTCAATTTAAAATTGTCACCTGCTCATTATTTTGTGTATTGCATATCTAATTATTTAGATCCAATTAGTCTATGCTTTGCATAGTTTTATTTTAAAATTGTCAAACATCTAGGATCCTGATCACAGATCGACACACATTGTACAACTGGCAATTAGGTCACGATAACCTGCATAATATTTGAAAACTTAGTTTGTTTCAAAAGGAATTACTGCACAGTTCAAACTGACTATAAAAAATTCCCTGAGAATTTGAACAATAATTACATCAACAAAAACAATAGTTTAAAAAAGTACATGTATATAGACACAGAGCGCAAATGGAACGGATCCATGTAAGAAACTTGATTCCTGTTCTATGTTTATTCTAAATTTCAATACCTACTGAATATTCATGAACAAAATAGTTATAATGAAACATGAAAAGTGGAAATTAGTAACCATTTAAGAAAGGAATGAAAAATATCTTTCAAATTCCATTAGCCAACAGAGCAGACCCTGATCAGACGACTTCTATAGGAGTCATCAGATCTGGGTCTACTCTGTTTACAAACGCGTGAAAAACATTTATATGAAGGAAAGGGTTAAGTGTTCTAGCACCTAGTCTCTCCTCTCTACCAGTTTGTACAGCTGAATAACTCAGTTTGGAAACATTTTTGCAACTTTAGATTAAACAGACATGGCAGCAAATAGTGAAAACCCTTCAAACGGGCCCATTAAGGAGATGTTTGATCTGGGTCTGCACTATTTGCATAAGTGTGTTTGTCAAAATACCTAGGGTAATTAGGGTATCACTTGTAAATCTCTGAAATACATTTAAAAGTATAGATTTGTCACCTTTTACAATACAGTAAAACCCCTCTTAACCCGACTTCTGGTAGATAAGAATTTAGAAACTTTTTAGGCAGGTGGCTGCTTAATGCAGGGTGAAAGTCATGCCGAGGAGCTTTCTGCATTATTTTCATCCTGCATTAAGCTGCCACCTGTCTCCAAGACTGATATTTATACTGAATTTAAAGTCTGGTTTAGAGGGGTTTTACCGTACATGTATTTTTGAAATTCTGTTTCTTTCAAACCAGATCTTAGCAACAACGTCGCACGACCATTGATTAAATTCACCAGGAAACATTGTAATGTCGCAATGGAATCGAATTTCTGCATTTGAATTTTGATCTACCCTAGAAATAGTACCATTGATGTTCGATATTTCATAGTAGTTCACAAAATGTTGAAAGTGTATCGAAATATCAACCGTGGCTGTAATAATCAAATAATTCTTTTCGGTTATGTGTCCATTTCATGTACTTCTCTATGAGCCTTCTTACCTGGGTCTCCTCTGTTTGCAAAGGGCATAAGTGACTAGGCAAAAGGGGCATTTAACTCAGAATCCGACAACAATATATCGGACTTTTGTATATACCACAGGAAGGGTATGGAACTTTCAGAATCCGACGACCTTATGTCGGACTTCTGTTGTAAAAAGACACCATGCTGTTTGAACAAAGGCGTTTGGATTGACAATAGGTCATTGGTAAAATCTATTCATTTTATACTTGGAGATTTCATGAAAAATGGGTCTGTATAATTTGCATATTAAGTATGTACGTTCACTAGTCGTTGTTGCTTTTCACACCTTTGTAGCGTTTAAATAGAACCATGTAACACTTTTTTATTGGGACCCAAGCGGTGGCCGAGGGGAAAGAGCTGCGTCTATGAATCTCTAGGTCCTTGGTTCGAATCCCGTCAAAACCAAATGCAAATAGAAAAAAGATTCTAATATTTTTTATTCTTTATCTTTTTTGATATTCTTTTCTCTAAATACATTTTAAAGCAAACAAACTAGAAAACATAAGCATGCCTCTTGAAACTTGTTATGGACTTTTTAAAGCATTATGCATTATTAACATACAGTCCTGGTGTCAATAGTATGCATTTCGATGAAACGTAGAGGCAGGATCCAGACTTTGTGCTAGGACAACTATGAATTCGAAAGTACCATGTTCAATTTAAAATTGTCACCTGCTCATTATTTTGTGTATTGCATATATAATTATTTAGATTCAATTAGTCTATGCTTTGCATGGTTTTATTTTAAAATTGTCAAACATCTAGGATCCTGATCACAAACCGACACACACAATGTACAACTGGCAATTAGGTCACGATAACCTGCATAGTATTTGAAAACTTAGTTTGTTCCAAAAGGAATTACAGCACAGTTCAAACTGACTATAAAAAATCCCTGAGAATTTGAACAATAATTACATCAACAAAAACAATAGTTTAAAAAAGTACATGTATATAGACACAGAGCGCAAATGGAACGGATCCATGTAAGAAACTTGATTCCTGTTCTATGTTTATTCCAAATTTCAATACCTACTGAATATTCATGAACAAAGTAGTTATAATGAAACATGAAAAGTGGAAATTATTAGCCATTTAAGAAAGTAAATAAAAAGATCTTTCAAATTCCATTAACCAACAGAGCAGACCCTGATCAGACGACTTCTATAGGAGTCATCAGATCTGGGTCTACTCTGTTTACAAACGCGTGAAAAACATTTATATGAAGGAAAGGGTTAAGTGTTCTAGCACCTAGTCTCTCCTCTCTACCAGTTTGTACAGCTGAATAACTCAGTTTGGAAACATTTTTGCAACTTTAGATTAAACAGACATGGCAGCAAATAGTGAAAACCCTTCAAACGGGCCCATTAAGGAGATGTTTGATCTGGGTCTGCACTATTTGCATAAGTGTGTTTGTCAAAATACCTAGGGTAATTAGGGTATCACTTGTAAATCTCTGAAATACATTCAAAAGTATAGATTTGTCACCTTTTACAATACAGTAAAACCCCTCTTAACCCGACTTCTGGTAGATAAGAATTTAGAAACTTTTTAGGCAGGTGGCTGCTTAATGCAGGGTGAAAGTCATGCCGAGGAGCTTTCTGCATTATTTTCATCCTGCATTAAGCTGCCACCTGTCTCCAAGACTGATATTTATACTGAATTTAAAGTCTGGTTTAGAGGGGTTTTACCGTACATGTATTTTTGAAATTCTGTTTCTTTCAAACCAGATCTTAGCAACAACGTCGCACGACCATTGATTAAATTCACCAGGAAACATTGTAATGTCGCAATGGAATCGAATTTCTGCATTTGAATTTTGATCTACCCTAGAAATAGTACCATTGATGTTCGATATTTCATAGTAGTTCACAAAATGTTGAAAGTGTATCAACCGTGGCTGTAATAATCAAATAATTCTTTTCGGTTATGTGTCCATTTCATGTACCTCCAACAATTCTATATTGTTCTGCAAAAATCTAGAATTATGTTACTTTGGTCTACCTAACTATTCCAACGGTGAAATGGGCTGTTCCAAAATTCAAACAAGTCAAGCTAAAATGAGCTTATGG
The DNA here is from genome assembly GCA_963576725.1 of Azorinus chamasolen. Classification (NCBI taxonomy): domain Eukaryota; kingdom Metazoa; phylum Mollusca; class Bivalvia; order Cardiida; family Solecurtidae; genus Azorinus; species Azorinus chamasolen. Next base: position 53,611,536 of record OY755244.1, read on the forward strand.
TTATTATTTAGGGACTTTTCCAAACAATAGTGTAACACGACAAACCGTGCAGATCTTGATTAGAGGGCTTCTCTATGAGCCTTCTTACCTCGGTCTCCTCTGTTTGCAAAGGGCATAAGTGACTAGGCAAAAAGGGCATTTAACTCAGATTCCGACAACAATATATCGGACTTTTGTAAATACCACAGGAAGGGTATGGGACTTTCAGAATCCGACGACCTTATGTCGGACTACTGTTGTAAAAAGACACCATGCTGTTTGAACAAAGGCGTTTGGATTGACAGTAGGTCATTGGTAAAATCTATTCATTTTATACTCGGAGATTTCATGAAAAATGGATCTGTATAATTTGCATATTAAGTATGTACGTTCACTAGTCGTTGTTGCTTTTCACACCTTTGTAGCGTTTAAATAGAACCATGTAACACTTACATATTGGGACCCAAGCGGTGGCCGAGGGGAAAGAGCTGCGTCTATGACTCTCTAGGTCCTTGGTTCGAATCCCGTCAAAACCAAATGCAAATGGAAAAAATATTCTAATATATTCTTTATCTTTTTTGATATTCTTTTCTCTAAATAAATTTAAAGCAAACAAACTAGAAAACATAAGCATGCCTCTTGAAACCTGGTATGGACTTTTTAAAGCATTATGCTATATTAACATACAGTCCTGGTGTCAATAGTATGCATTTCGATGAAACTTAGAGGCAGGATCCAGACTTTGTGCTAGGACAACTATGAATTCGAAAGTACCATGTTCAATTTAAAATTGCCACCTGCTCATTATTTTGTGTATTGCATATATAATTATTTATATTCAATTAGTCTATGATTTGCATAGTTGTATTTTAAAATTGTCAAACATCTAGGATCCTGATCACAGACCGACACACACAATGTACAACTGGCAATTAGGTCACGATAACCTGCATAATATTTGAAAACTTAGTTTGTTTCAAAAGGAATTACTGCACAGTTCAAACTGACTATAAAAAATCCCTGAGAATTTGAACAATAATTAAATCAACAAAAACAATAGTTTAAAAAAGTACATGTGTATAGACACAGAGCGCAAATGGAACGGATCCATGTAAGAAACTTGATTCCTGTTCTATGTTTATTCCAATTTCAATACCTACTGAATATTCATGTCAAAATAATGGCTACTTATTTCCACTTTTCATGTTTCATTATATGAAACATGAAAAGTGGAAATGAGTAGCCATTTAAGAAAGGAAAGAAAAAGATCCTTCAAATTCCATTAGCCAACAGAGCATATCCTGATCAGACGACTCCTATAGGAGTCATCAGATCTGGGTCTACTCTGTTTACAAACGCGTGAAAAACATTTATATGAAGGAAAGGTTTAGTGTTCTAGCATCTCTACCAGTTTATACAGCTGAATAAGTCAGCTTGGAAACATTTTTGCAACTTTAGATTACAGCTTGCTTAATCCTTACAATGCTGAGTGATGTTTCGTTTGCAACAATTGACGTCTGCGTCAATTCTTTAATAAACTTTCTTACATTTTATGCAAAAATATGATCAAGATGACAAACAGTTTGGATCCTGATGAGACGCAGAATTATGTGGCCTCTCATCTGGATCCAAACTGTTTGCATAGGTAATCACAGTTTCGCCGCTAGCGTGCAAAGAGTTAAGCGTATGACCTCTAGAGATTTTAGCATGATGTAACAGTTGCCCTGCACTACTGACCACCAGTGCGCTGTAACCTTTATACTGTAAAGAACGTACAGAACAGAAGAAGTCTATTTAACCCTTAATTTCCCCATATAAACTTGTTTTCATGCATCTGCAAATATATTCGACCCAGATCAGACAGCTCGCTCCCATAGATTCAGGGTCTGCTCTGTTGCTAATGGATCCACCTTCCATATTTCATTATAAATATTTTGTAAGATTCCGGAACCGGAGCCAAGCACTGCACATGCGCGTATTCTCTTAGGGGGATTCCCGCTAGGTAGCGCTCGTGCAATAGGGTTTTCCGCCATAGTTTGAGTCGCAATCCATTTTATAAGGATTTCGGCAAAAGCCGAAACCCTAAAAAGTCCTATATAACACTAATAATAAATTCTTCTGGTAGAATTGTACATTTTCCTAGAAGAATCAAAGTGTCATATCTATAACTAATAATTTAAATTCTTCCAGTAGAAGTGTACATTTTCATGATAGAAGTACAGTTTGTTCCTTGGACAGACTGTGATTAGAATCTGTATTAGTAGAATCGTCGATTGTCCTTATGATGTATTAGGATCAGAAATTGCGGAGTTTGAATTGACATCATTTTTTGCTCAGTCAGACTTGGGTTAACTATTTATTCCATGAATATTCAGGTAAGAGATATAATGACATCATGAGTTATGATAAGACTAAATTTTAAAATGGCACTTATCAACACTTGATATTTTTGGCAATGGCAGAAATTGTACAATCATATCTTTGTTATTTCATAAGCAAACAGGGCAGATACATGTATGAGTCATAAGCAAATAGGAACCATCTGATCTGGGTCTACTCTGTTTGCAAAGGTGTATTTATGGAGTAAAGGGTTAACCCTTTCTTCCATAAATAGTTAAATACGCCTTTCTACTCCTGTAATAACAACTTCTTGAAACCATTGTGATAAATAGAGCATTTGCTCCTATAGGAGCAAATGCTCTATTTATTACAATGGTTTCAAACTACAAAATTTTAAAATTTTACTTTTCTCTAGTAAATGCTCCTTTTGGGTAGATTCATTCAAAGTGATTGGGTCTAAAAATAGCCTATGGGGGGAAGGGTTAATGAACATGGTTCTGGGAACAGAATAGGCTTCTCTATGGCTCCGATAGTAGTCTTACTGTAACATGGTGAAAAAGTTGTGACTCGACTGGGACTCGAACCCAGGGCTTCTGGTTTACCATGCCTACACTCTACCGACTGAGCTACCAAGCCACACAGTAAAGCCCGGTATCTACTTATATTGTAGACATTTTAAAAAACCTAAAGAAACATATCTTTAAAATTCCGTAGCAAATAGGAGCCGTCTGATCTGGGTCTCCTCTGTTTGCAAATGTGTGAAAATGTGTTTGTATGAAGGAAAGGGTTAATAAACACATGATATTTTTGCCATGGCAGAAACTGTTGAATCAGAACTATGTGGTATTCCATAATCAATCAGAACCGGCCCTGATAAAAGTAAAGTACCTAGTTATAGTCTACTTTCAGACCGAAGGACCGCTCAGCCGAACGTACATTTACTCCCTAGCTGGTCATTTGAGTCATTCGCCTACAATATTGAGCACTGCTAACATATGGTACAGTACCCATTTTAACCCATTTTAACCCCTGGTGGGAGACACTGAAAGGCGTCTCTGAATTTTCCGGGAGGGACCATGATTTGGACCCCGGACCTCCAGATTGGTAGTCAAGCGCGTCAATTACCACTAGACCACCGCACACGACCGCCCTGATCAGCCTGTTCTTTACTTATCAAAAGGCACCTTTGTCAGGTAAAGTGTAAAATTGCAGAAACTCTACATGCAGACGCTTAGTTTAACACATTCCCTCCTAGTGACACATTTTGGCGCCTCTGTAAAAGTCACTTTCTTAAACTATTGTGATAAATAGAGCATTTGCTCTATTTATCACAATGGTTTTAAAACTACACAATTCTAAAATTCTACTTTTCTGTGGTTAATGCTCCTTTTCGGTAGATTAATTCAAAGAGGATGTGTCTAAAAATAGCCTAGGGGAGAATGAGTTAACCCTTCCCTCCATAAATACGCCTTTCTACGCCTCTGTAAAAGTGACTTTATGAAACCATTGTGATAAATATATCATTTGCTCCTATAGGAGCAAATGCTCTATTTATCACAATGGTTTCAAACTACACAACTCTAAAATATTCCTTTTCTCTAGCTAATGCTCCTTTTCGCTAGTTTTATTCAAAGTGGTTGGGTCTAAAAATAGCCTATGGAGGAAAGGGTTAACTCTCTTCATGAAAGGGGTAAAATAGTGGTTGCCTATGCAAACACTTTGGATCCAGATGAGATATGATACTCCATGAATATTCATAAAAGAAATAATGACATCATCATGGATAATTATTTTAAAGATTGATTGCTATATAATAATAGCAAATTGACACAGGAAGTTTTGGCCTGGGAAGAAACTGTAGAAGCATATCTATGTTATATCATTAACCCTTTCCTCCATAAATACGCCTTTCTACGCCTCTGAAATAACCACTTCTTGAAACCATTGTGATACATAGAGCATTTGCTCCTATAGGAGCAAGTGCTCTATTTATCACAATGGTTTCAAACTACAAAATTCTAAAATTTTACTTTCTCTAGTACGTAAATGCTCCTTTTGGGTAGATTCATTCAAAGAGGTTGGGTCTAAAAATAGCCTATGGAGGAAAGGGTTAAGCAAACAGAGTATACCTGATCAGATGGCTCCTACAGGAGCCATCTCATCTGGGTCTACTCTGTATACAAAGTCATAGAAAGGTGTATTTATAGAGTACATACATGTACAGGCCGGGTTAATTAAGACCTAGAGTAATTTATTTTGTCCGCATTTTGAAGAGAAATAGAACAAATATTAACTATATGTATTTGCATTTCAGAAGATTGCAGATAACAATATCTGAGTATGCAGAGAATAAATCAAACCATTAAACAGCAGAAATGTGTATATTAGACATTTTGCAAACAGTATAGACCCAGATCAAAGGGCTCCTGGGCGAGCTCCTGCACTGTTTGTCATAAAAAAATGATTTTCCTCAGTGATAAAATATTTTGTTTGATTAATATTCAGAAAGGCAGGCGTCAGTTTTAACCCTTTCCCTGTTTAATATTCGTTTAAGAAATATTGATAGCTAACATTAATATTAATCAGATTAAATCTTATACATGTAATGGCATACCTGTTATTATGAACTCGTGACATTTTGGCTCAGTCAGAAATTGCTGAATCCAGTCCATATTGTATCATAAGTCAACAGAGAAGACTCTGATCAGACGACTCCTATGGGAGCCATCTGATCTGGGTCTACTCTGTTTGCAAATGCATGTAAAAGGTGTTGATATGAAGGAAAATGTTAATTATTCAGCTAGCTGTTTTATGGTTAATGTCAATTATCGATGTAGCAGCTGGTGACTGTGTGTCCTGCACACTGTTTGCATCTATAGCTCCTAAGGTGATATTTCATCTCATGTTCAGTTGATAGCCTGCTATCCCTTTACTTCATGAATATTCATGTAAGAAATAATGACATCATAAATATTAACTGAATTGATTTTTATAACAGCACATGAACACATGCCATTTTGGCAGAAACTGTGGAATGTGATCTATGTGTATATAATTAATTAGAAGAGATCCTACAGGAGCCATCTGCTCTGGGCCTACTCTGTTTGCAAAGGCATTAAAAGGCATATTTATGGAGTAAAGAGATAACATTGTATAGTAATTAGTGGTATATCAGAGAATTGATCAATAATTATACACTCATGAACTGTTTTGATGAGGGACGTACGTGTACACCTGGACACACTCCCTCAGATTTGTAGATAAGAGCTAGGAGTGTTTATCTATCGTAAAGACATATGACTGCTTAATGCAGGTCTAAAGTAATGCTGAAAGCTCCTACAGGAGCTTTCAGCATTACTTTAGACATGCATTAACCCATTCACTTAGGCTATTTTTAGATCCAACCACTTTGAGTAAATCTACCAAAAAGGAGCATTAACTAGAGAAAAGGAACATTTTAGAATTGTGTAGTTCTGAAACCATTGTGATAAATAGAGCATTTGCTCCTTATCTTCCATTTCTTATTTTCTTCAGATCCTAGAACCCGAAATTATATCAGGTCTGTCTAAAACGCTGTTCAAAGTGATTTGCTGAATACATAGGTTAAGAAAGAAAACGCTGAAGACAAAGAAATCAAATAGAAGGATTTCGGAAAACGCTGAAGACAAAGAAATAGAAGGGTCGATCACCGATCCATTAAATTAGGGGGGGGGGGGGGGTTTAAATTATAATAATTATAATTATAAACAGTCAATAACTGTACGATAAAACAGAAGATTATGAAAGGAAACGCATCACCTATATGTAGATCTAGTTACTTGTAGTAAAAGAAGTGGAATCTACCACCACACATGCACGCACACACATAATTTAATAGATCATTAGCAAACAGAGCAGACCCTGATCAGGCAGACATAAAAAACAAGAAGTAAAATTGAAACAAAAGCAACATCATTTAAAAAATAAATATCCCCCTTTCCCCCCTAATAATCTGCTCATTTAAATTAAATGTAATGATAATAACGCTCTTTATTTATTTATTTTTTATATAATTAGTTTTAATTAAATAATATTTTTTCATTATATTTTTTAAATGTATACAGGTGTTGACATTATAACCCCACCCCACTACCAACTCCGCAGTTAAATGGATCAGTGACCCTTCTATTTCTTTGTCTTCAGTGTTTTCCGGAAATCCTTCTATTTCTATGTCAACACGTGGACGTTAAATCAGAAGGTTGAATATGAATGGAAAGTTTAAGTATATATACATTTAAAAAGTTATAATGAAAACAAAATTAAAACTATTTTTATAATATACTGGATCCAGATTATTATATATGTTGAGTCAAATATAGGCACAGAGCAGATCCCGATTTCAACGGCACGAAATCCATTAGCAAACAGAGGCGATCCTGATCAGATGGCTCCTGGGTTTTCATCTGGGTCTTTTCAACATGGCAGACAGTGTAGAAGCGCAAAATCTATAAGATATCATCAGGAAACAGAGCGCAGACGGACATAAAAAATACGAAACAAAATGACATCAAAAGCAATAAGATATTTTTTACTTTTTTTTATAACCCCCCCCCCCCAATGCCATTAATTCAAATATATTTATTATATCAAAATATAACATTTTTATTGCATATATATAATCTACTCAAACTTCTTATACAAGTAAAACTAACTACATATAATAAGTGATAAGTTTCCTTTCATAATCTTCTGTTTTATCGTACAGGTATTGACTTTATTTTTGAGTAATTACCATGAAATAAACATAAGCGTGCTTCCTGCCTTTACATATGGGGCAGTACAAAAATTATGACATCGATCAGTGATATTTTCGTAAATTTCTAAGAAACTTATCCAAGATTTTTTTTTCAAAATTTCATATTTTGTGCTTTAAAGTATCCTTAACATGAAATCAAAAGGAAATATGTGGGTTGTAGGCTTCGTTTTTAAGTAATTACTCAATTTATCACCTACTGGCGGTGCTCTCCCATGAAATTTACACCGAAATGGGCGACGTCTTTTGACGTCACCTTGCTATGACGTCGTACCAATTTGTTTATTATACTCCCTTACCGGATTTTCCTGTTTGATCTGAAGTTTTTATACGTTCAGCTAATTATCTTTTAGCAATTTTACCGTGTAATCTAAATTTGTTGAGACATGATTTAAGGTTTGTAAATGTTGTTCGAAATCAGTCGTTCGAAATTAGTGTCATCCAGAATACCGGTGCCAGTTGTTTCCTTATAGAGATCGAGTATTCAGTGCAAAAAGTTGCGCAGAATTTACTACCGAAATCGTCTTTATTCTCAAATGCTAAATTATTTTGTCTTATTCGAATAAAGGAATAATAAATAAGGAATTAAAAAGTATGGACCAAAAAGGTTTATATTGGTGATTTTGAAAAAATACCAATACAAATTGCGCTGCTCAATGCTAGTAGTGCATTTAGCAATACGCATTTTGCATTTGTCATTTACATCCATCATTTGGAACATTCCGGTCCTTTCCCTAATTGTCCATTTTAATTTACTTTGTCACTGAATTTGAATCGGATTTTTTTTTCATTTCTTGCCTGATTTCAGATCAAATTTAAACCATTTATAATTGTGTCATCTTTTTTTCAGGAACTCAGTGTAAGTCCGAGTTTCCTTTGAATCCATCTTTAAATAAAGATTCTAACGCAATCTGTCAGTTTCCTGCAATCTGATTGGCTCATGTGACCAAATTTGCGGCATATAAAAAGTGTTTTATATGTCGCAAATTCAACCAATCGAAAACGGCCGAATTACAGCATTAGCCTGTAAATATATTAATGCGCTTTGTTTATCTAACACTTAGATCTACTAATAAATCTGTATGCATACAATGACATATATTCAAGTTCAGTCCGGTATTTTGAAAGTTATTAGTTTTCATTGTTTGTCACGACTGGACCGGTCTCTTATATGTCATGTGGTGAATTATTGAGATACTCTAAGCGTTGTGATCCAGATTCAACGATATTTATCATACTATTCAAATATAACGTTATAACGTGACGTCATTGTTACAGACGACGTTTTTGCGTATGGCGCCAAAGACTAAGATAACGTTACTTTTCCTGACATGTGTATTGAATGTGTATTGAACATGTGAAATAACTGTCGCATAATTATTCATTACAAATGTAATAGTGAACTTATAATTGGCCCGGTGTTTTGACTTTGTGTAAACCAGGGTGAAACAAAATCCAGTTATTTTAAGAAATCTGAGAGAAACTGGGCACTATTTCTCGCCTCATCACTCATTTAATCACCTGCGCGCATGGGATATAACACCAATTTGGCATTTTTCGTGTTAAGATTACGTTAGAATAGGGTTAACCCTACTGTAATTTGAAATTTGCGACGGTATATGAGGTTTTTAACGATCTTAAATTATTTTAATGACTCCGCCTTCGGCGTCGCCATTAAAATAATTTGCGACCGTTAAAAACCTCATATACCGTCGCAAATTTCAAATTACAGTAGGATTAACCCTATATTTCAAGCATAAAATCAAATTGCAAATGGTGGACGAGTGACGCGGAGTGGAACGTTCGATTTTGACTGAGGGTAATTATATCTCTTAAAAGTTGACGTCATAAACGAAATTACGTCATTTATTTCATATCAGTATGCAATTCATCCCTGTTGAAAAATGATACGCTCCACTATATCCATACACACGGCGGTCATTTGCAAAGAAACAGCCGGTCTAATAAGCATGCATGTAGAAAATGCATAAATTTACGGCATATATTTTCTTCCTTAATTGTTACTGCATGGCATTGAAGGATATTTAGCATGGGAGTTCCTGGGGGGAAAAAAGATGCGATCCAATGAAGTAGATTTAAGATCAGTCTGACTCGAAATGAAAAAAAAATCGATTCAAATTCAGTGACAAAGTAAGTTGAAACAGAGACAATACCAATTAAAATTGTGCTGATCAATGATATTAGTGCATTTAGCAATAAACATTTGTCATTTAATTACATCCATCATTTGGAACATTCCGGTTCTTTCATACTGTCCATTTTAATTTACTTTGTCACTGGATTTGAATCGGGATTTTTTTTCCCATTTCTTACCTGATTGAGATCAAATTTAAACCACTTATAGCTCTGTGTCATAGTTTTTTCAGGAACTCGGTGTACATCTGAGTTTCCTTTGAATCCATCTTTAAATAAAGATTCCATGCATTAAAAATAACGTTTCCCATTGTAAACATGCTCATTTCAAATGGCGGACGATTGACCTTGATCTCTTGATCTTGCATGATTAGCTACGGTGTAACATCTATTGACATTTCCACACCGCGCAGGCGTCAAGTGTCTATTAGAAATTCTGTGCTGTTTTGATGAGGTTAGAAAAGGTAGAAATTCAGTGACAAAGTAAGTTGAAACAGTGACATATACATACATATAAGTCTCTGGTTGAAATAAAAGGACTAGCAATTTATACATTCTCTTTAAAAGTGGCTTTGTTCAATCAGAGACATATATCTCTGGTTCAATGCTAGTAGATCTAGAGCAAACATGCATTTAGCAATAAGCATTTGTCATTTACATCTAACATTTGGAACATTCTGGTTCTTTCTCTAGCAATTTACACAATTGGCAAAAAGCATTTAGCATTTACACTGGGGTCAACTACGTATTTTTATCAAATGTTTTGCTACGACAATTTATATGGGTATTATCACAGGGGGCCATTCCGTGGGTCTACATGGTCTAAAAAGTCAAAAAAATTGATTGGGTCGATTTAGTGTTATATTATATACAAGGGGTCTAACTACCCATTCGCAAATTTCACGACCGATTCGAAATAACGCCCGGTTTTGGGCTATCAAGATAAAATACCCACTAATGTTTGGTACGAACGTGAAGCTTGGACCTTGTACTTTTCAAATAATATAACTTGATACATTCCGACTAAGCCGTAGCCAGTGCCGACGTGAAATTCCAACAAAATACGCTGATTTTTAGGGTTTCGGCTTTTGCCGAAATCCTTATAAAATGGATTGCGACTCAAACTATGGCGGAAAACCCTATTGCACGAGCGCTACCTAGCGGGAATCCCCCTAAGAGAATACGCGCATGTGCAGTGCTTGGCTTACAATCCGGTTCCGGAATCTTACAAAATATTTATAATGAAATATGGAAGGTGGATCCATTAGCAACAGAGCAGACCCTGAATCTATGGTAACGAGCTGTCTGATCTGGGTTGAATCTATTTGCAGATGCATGAAAACAAGTTTATATGGGGAAATTAAGGGTTAAATAGACTTCTTCTGTTCTGTACGTTCTTTACAGTATAAAGGTTACAGCGCACTGATGGTCAGTAGTGCAGAGCAACTGTTACATCATGCTAAAATCTCTAGAGGTCATACGCTTAACTCTTTGCACGCTAGCGGCGAAACTGTGATTACCTATGCAAACAGTTTGGATCCAGATGAGAGGCCACATAATTCTGCGTCTCATCAGGATCCAAACTGTTTGTCATTTTGATCATATTTTTGCATAAAATGAAAGAAAGTTTATTGAAGAATTGACGCAGACGTCAATTGTTGCAAGCGAAACATCACTCAGCATTGTAAGGATTAAGCAAGCTGTTATCTAAAGTTGCAAAAATGTTTCCAAACTGACTTATTCAGCTGTACAAACTGGTAGAGATGCTAGAACACTAAACCTTTCCTTCATATAAATGTTTTTCACGCGTTTGTAAACAGAGTAGACCCAGATCTGATTACTCCTATAGGAGTCGTCCGATCAGGATATGCTCTGTTGGCTAATGGAAGTTTAAAGATCTTTTTCTTTCCTTTCTTAAATTGCTACTCATTTCCACTTTTCATGTTTCATATAATGAAACATGAAAAGTGGAAATAAGTAGCCATTATTTTGTTCATGAATATTCAGTAGGTATTGAAATTGGAATAAACATAGAACAGGAATCAAGTTTCTTACATGAATCCGTGGTTTTGACGGGATTCGAACCAAGGACCTAGAGATTTAAACGCTACAAAGGTGTGAAAAGCAACAACGACTAGTGAACGTACATACTTAATATGCAAATTATACAGACCCATTTTTCATGAAATCTCCCAGTATAAAATGAATAGATTTTACCAATGACCTACTGTCAATCCAAACGCCTTTGTTCAAACAGCATGGTGTCTTTTTACAACAGAAGTCCGACATAAGGTCGTCGGATTCTGAAAGTTCCATACCCTTCCTTTGGTATTTACAAAAGTCCGATATATAATTGTCGGATTCTGAGTTAAATGCCCTTTTGCTTAGTCACTTATCCCCTTTGCAAACAGAGGAGACCCAGGTAAGAAGGCTCATAGAGAAGTACATGAAATGGACACATAACCGAAAAGAATTATTTGATTATTACAGCCACGGTTGATATTTCGATACACTTTCAATATTTTGTGAACTACTATGAAATATCGAACATCAATGGTACTATTTCTAGGGTAGATCAAAATTCAAATGCAGAAATTCGATTCCATTGCGACATTACAATGTTTCCTGATGAATTTAATCAATGGTCGTGCGACGTTGTTGCTAAGATCTGGTTTGAAAGAAATAGAATTTCAAAAATACATGTACGGTAAAACCCCTCTAAACCAGACTTTAAATTCAGTATAAATATCAGTCTTGGAGACAGATGGCAGCTTAATACAGGCTGAAAATAATGCAGAAAGCTCCTCGGCATGACTTTCACCCTGCATTAAGCAGCCACCTGCCTAAAAAGTTTCTAAATTCTTATCTACTAGAAGTCGGGTTAAGAGGGGTTTTACTGTATTGTAAAAGGTGACAAATCTATACTTTTGAATGTATTTCAGAGATTTACAAGTGATACCCTAATTACCCTAGGTATTTTGACAAACACACTTATGCAAATAGTGCAGACTCAGATCAAACACCTCCTTAATGGGCCCGTTTGAAGGGTTTTCACTATTTGCTACCATGTCTGTTTAATCTAAAGTTGCAAAGATGTTTCCAAACTGACTTATTCAGCTGTACAAACTGGTAGAGAGGAGAGACTGGGTGCTAGAACACTTAACCCTTTCCTTCATATAAATGTTTTCCACGCGTTTGTAAACAGAGTAGACCCAGATCTGATTACTCCTATAGAAGTCGTCTGATCAGGGTCTGCTCTGTTGGCTAATGGAATTTGAAAGATCTTTTTCTTTACTTTCTTAAATGGCTAATTATTTTCACTTTTCATTTTTCATTATAACTACTTTGTTCATGATTATTCAGTAGGTATTGAAATTTGGAATAAACATAGAACAGGAATCAAGTTTCTTACATGGCTCCGTTCCATTTGCGCTCTGTGTCTATATACATGTACATTTTTAAACTATTGTTTTTGTTGATGTAATTATTGTTCAAATTCTCAGGGATTTTTTATAGTCAGTTTGAACTGTGCAGTAATTCCTTTTGAAACAAACTAAGTTTTCAAATATTATGCAGGTTATCGTGACCTAATTGCCAGTTGTACATTGTGTGTGTCGGTTTGTGATCAGGGTCCTAGATGTTTGACAATTTTAAAATAAAACTATGCAAAGCATAGACTAATTGAATCTAAATAATTATATATGCAATACACAAAATAATGAGCAGGTGACAATTTTAAATTGAACATGGTACTTTCGAATTCATAGTTGTCCTAGCACAAAGTCTGGATCCTGCCTCTACGTTTCATCGAAATGCATACTATTGACACCAGGACTATATGTTAATATAGCATAGTGCTTTAAAAAGTCCATAACAAGTTTCAAGAGGCATGCTTATGTTTTCTAGTTTGTTTGCTTTAAAATGTATTTAGAGAAAAGAATATCAAAAAAGATAAAGAATAAAAAATATATTAGAATCTTTTTTGGTTTTGAGGTGATTCGAACCAAGGACCTAGAGATTCATAGACGCAGTTCTTTCCCCTCGGCCACCGCTTGGGTCCCAATATATAATTGTTACATGGTTCTATTTAAACGCTACAAAGGTGTGAAAAGCAACAACGACTAGTGAACGTACATACTTAATATGCAAATTATACAGACCCATTTTTCATGAAATCTCAAAGTATAAAATGAATAGATTTTACCAATGACCTACTGTCAATCCAAACGCCTTTGTTCAAACAGCATGGTGTCTTTTTACAACAGAAGTCCGACATAAGGTCGTCGGATTCTGAAAGTTCCATACCCTTCCTAATTCCTATGGTATTTACAAAAGTCCGATATATAATTGTCGGATTCTGAGTTAAATGCCCCTTTTGCCTAGTCACTTATGCCCTTTGCAAACAGAGGAGACCCAGGTAAGAAGGCTCATAGAGAAATACAAGAAATGGACACATAACCGAAAATAATTATTTGATTATTACAGTCACGGTTGATATTTCGATACACTTTCAACATTTTGTGAACTACTATGAGATATCGAACATCAATGGTACTATTTCTAGGGTAGATCAAAATTCAAATGCAGAAATTCGATTCCATTGCGACATTACAATGTTTCCTGGTGAATTTAATCAATGGTCGTGCGACGTTGTTGCTAAGATCTGGTTTGAAAGAAATAGAATTTCAAAAATACATGTACGGTAAAACCCCTCTAAACCAGACTTTAAATTCAGTATAAATATCAGACTTGGAGACAGGTGGCAGCTTAATGCAGGATGAAAATAATGCAGAAAGCTCCTCGGCATGACTTTCACCCTGCATTAAGCAGCCACCTGCCTAAAAAAATTCTAAATTCTTATCTACTAGAAGTCGGGTTAAGAGGGGTTTTACTGTATTGTAAAAGGTGACAAATCTATACTTTTGAATGTATTTCAGAGATTTACAAGTGATACCCTAATTACCCTAGGTATTTTGACAAACACACTTATGCAAATAGCGCAAACCCAGATCAAACACCTCCTTAATGGGCCCGTTTGAAGGGTTTTCACTATTTGCTACCATGTCTGTTTAATCTAAAGTTGCAAAGATGTTTCCAAACTGACTTATTCAGCTGTACAAACTGGTAGAGAGGAGAGACTGGGTGCTAGAACACTTAACCCTTTCCTTCATATAAATGTTTTTCACGCGTTTGTAAACAGAGTAGACCCAGATCTGATTACTCCTATAGAAGTCGTCTGATCAGGGTCTGCTCTGTTGGCTAATGGAATTTGAAAGATCTTTTTCTTTACTTTCTTAAATGGCTAATAATTTCCACTTTTTATGTTTCATTATAACTACTTTGTTCATGACTATTCAGTAGGTATTGAAATTTGGAATAAACATAGAACAGGAATCAAGTTTCTTACATGGCTCCGTTCCATTTGCGCTCTGTGTCTATATACATGTACATTTTTAAACTATTGTTTTTGTTGATGTAATTATTGTTCAAATTCTCAGAGATTTTTTATAGTCAGTTTGAACTGTGCAGTAATTCCTTTTGAAACAAACTAAGTTTTCAAATATTATGCAGGTTATCGTGACCTAATTGCCAGTTGTACATTGTGTGTGTCGGTTTGTGATCAGGATCCTAGATGTTTGACAATTTTAAAATAAAACTATGCAAAGCATAGACTAATTGAATCTAAATAATTATATATGCAATACACAAAATAATGAGCAGGTGACAATTTTAAATTGAACATGGTACTTTCGAATTCATAGTTGTCCTAGCACAAAGTCTGGATCCTGCCTCTACGTTTCATCGAAATGCATACTATTGACACCAGGACTGTATGTTAATATAGCATAATGCTTTAAAAAGTCCATAACAAGTTTCAAGAGGCATGCTTATGTTTTCTAGTTTGTTTGCTTTAAAATGTATTTAGAGAAAAGAATATCAAAAAAGATAAAGAATAAAAAATATATTAGAATCTTTTTTGGTTTTGAGGTGATTCGAACCAAGGACCTAGAGATTCATAGACGCAGTTCTTTCCCCTCGGCCACCGCTTGGGTCCCAATATATAATTGTTACATGGTTCTATTTAAACGCTACAAAGGTGTGAAAAGCAACAACGACTAGTGAACGTACATACTTAATATGCAAATTATACAGACCCATTTTTCATGAAATCTCCAAGTATAAAATGAATAGATTTTACCAATGACCTACTGTCAATCCAAACGCCTTTGTTCAAACAGCATAGTGTCTTTTTACAACAGAAGTCCGACATAAGGTCGTCGGATTCTGAAAGTTCCATACCCTTCCTATGGTATTTACAAAAGTCCGATATATAATTGTCGGATTCTGAGTTAAATGCCCCTTTTGCCTAGTCACTTATGCCCTTTGCAAACAGAGGAGACCCAGGTAAGAAGGCTCATAGAGAAATACAAGAAATGGACACATAACCGAAAATAATTATTTGATTATTACAGCCACGGTTGATATTTCGATACACTTTCAACATTTTGTGAACTACTATGAGATATCGAACATCAATGGTACTATTTCTAGGGTAGATCAAAATTCAAATGCAGAAATTCGATTCCATTGCGACATTACAATGTTTCCTGGTGAATTTAATCAATGGTCGTGCGACGTTGTTGCTAAGATCTGGTTTGAAAGAAATAGAATTTCAAAAATACATGTACGGTAAAACCCCTCTAAACCAGACTTTAAATTCAGTATAAATATCAGTCTTGGAGACAGGTGGCAGCTTAATGCAGGATGAAAATAATGCAGAAAGCTCCTCGGCATGACTTTCACCCTGCATTAAGCAGCCACCTGCCTAAAAAAAATTCTAAATTCTTATCTACTAGAAGTCGGGTTAAGAGGGGTTTTACTGTATTGTAAAAGGTGACAAATCTATACTTTTGAATGTATTTCAGAGATTTACAAGTGATACCCTAATTACCCTAGGTATTTTGACAAACACACTTATGCAAATAGCGCAAACCCAGATCAAACACCTCCTTAATGGGCCCGTTTGAAGGGTTTTCACTATTTGCTACCATGTCTGTTTAATCTAAAGTTGCAAAGATGTTTCCAAACTGACTTATTCAGCTGTACAAACTGGTAGAGAGGAGAGACTGGGTGCTAGAACACTTAACCCTTTCCTTCATATAAATGTTTTTCACGCGTTTGTAAACAGAGTAGACCCAGATCTGATTACTCCTATAGAAGTCGTCTGATCAGGGTCTGCTCTGTTGGCTAATGGAATTTGAAAGATCTTTTTCTTTACTTTCTTAAATGGCTAATAATTTCCACTTTTCATGTTTCATTATAACTACTTTGTTCATGACTATTCAGTAGGTATTGAAATTTGGAATAAACATAGAACAGGAATCAAGTTTCTTACATGGATCCGTTCCATTTGCGCTCTGTGTCTATATACATGTACTTTTTTAAACTATTGTTTTTGTTGATGTAATTATTGTTCATATTCTCAGGGAATTTTTATAGTCAGTTTGAACTGTGCAGTAATTCCTTTTGAAACAAACTAAGTTTTCAAATATTATGCAGGTTATCGTGACCTAATTGCCAGTTGTACATTGTGTGTGTCGGTTTGTGATCAGGATCCTAGATGTTTGACAATTTTAAAATAAAACCATGCAAAGCATAGACTAATTGAATCTAAATAATTATATATGCAATACACAAAATAATGAGCAGGTGACAATTTTAAATTGAACATGGTACTTTCGAATTCATAGTTGTCCTAGCACAAAGTCTGGATCCTGCCTCTAAGTTTCATCGAAATGCATACTATTGACACCAGGACTGTATGTTAATATAGCATAATGCTTTAAAAAGTCCATAACAAGTTTCAAGAGGCATGCTTATGTTTTCTAGTTTGTTTACTTTAAAATGTATTTAGAGAAAAGAATATCAAAAAAGATAAAGAATAAAAAATATTAGAATCTTTTTTCTATTTGCGTTTGGTTGTGACGGTATTCGAACCAGGGACCTAGAGCTTCATAGACGCAGCTCTTTCCCCTCGGCCACCGCTTGGGTCCCAATATATAAGTGTTACATGGTTCTATTTAAACGCTACAAAGGTGTGAAAAGCAACAACGACTAGTGAACGTACATACTTAATATGCAAATTATACAGACCCATTTTTCATGAAATCTCCAAGTATAAAATGAATAGATTTTACCAACGACCTACTGTCAATCCAAACGCCTTTGTTCAAACAGCATGGTGTCTTTTTACAACAGAAGTCCGACATAAGGTCGTCGGATTCTGAAAGTTCCATACCCTTCCTGTGGTATTTACAAAAGTCCGATATATAATTGTCGGATTCTGAGTTAAATGCCCCTTTTGCCTAGTCACTTATGCCCTTTGCAAACAGAGGAGACCCAGGTAAGAAGGCTCATAGAGAAGTACATGAAATGGACACATAACCGAAAAGAATTATTTGATTATTACAGTCACGGTTGATATTTCGATACACTTTCAACATTTTGTGAACTACTATGAGATATCGAACATCAATGGTACTATTTCTAGGGTAGATCAAAATTCAAATGCAGAAATTCGATTCCATTGCGACATTACAATGTTTCCTGGTGAATTTAATCAATGGTCGTGCGACGTTGTTGCTAAGATCTGGTTTGAAAGAAATAGAATTTCAAAAATACATGTACGGTAAAACCCCTCTAAACCAGACTTTAAATTCAGTATAAATATCAGTCTTGGAGACAGGTGGCGGCTTAATGCAGGATGAAAATAATGCAGAAAGCTCCTCGGCATGACTTTCACCCTGCATTAAGCAGCCACCTGCCTAAAAAGTTTCTAAATTCTTATCTACTAGAAGTCGGGTTACGAGAGGTTTTACTGTATTGTAAAAGGTGACAAATCTATACTTTTGAATGTATTTCAGAGATTTACAAGTGATACCCTAATTACCCTAGGTATTTTGACAAACACACTTATGCAAATAGCGCAAACCCAGATCAAACATCTCCTTAATGGGCCCGTTTAAAGGGTTTTCACTATTTGCTGCCATGTCTGTTTAATCTAAAGTTGCAAAAATGTTTCAAAACTGAGTTTTTCAGCTGTACAAACTGGTAGATAGGAGTGACTGCGTGCTAGAACACTTAACCCTTTCCTTCATATAAATGTTTTTCACGCGTTTGTAAACAGAGTAGACCCAGATCTGATGACTCCTATAGAAGTCGTCTGATCAGGGTCTGCTCTGTTGGCTAATGGAATTTGAAAGATCTTTTTCTTTACTTTCTTAAATGGTTACTGATTTCCACTTTTCATGTTTCATTATAACTATTTTGTTCATGAATATTCAGTAGGTATTGAAATTTAGAATAAACATAGAACAGGAATCAAGTTTCTTACATGGATCCGTTCCATTTACGCTCTGTGTCTATATACATGTACTTTTTTAAACTATTGTTTTTGTTGATGTAATTATTGTTCAAATTCTCAGGGAATTTTTTATAGTCAGTTTGAACTGTGCAGTAATTCCTTTTGAAACAAACTAAGTTTTCAAATATTATGCAGGTTATCGGGACCTAATTGCCAGTTGTACAATGTGTGTGTCGGTCTGTGATCAGGATCCTAGATGTTTGACAACTTTAAAATAAAACTATGCAAAGCATAGACTAATTGAATCTAAATAATTATATATGCAATACACAAAATAATGAGCAGGTGACAATTTTAAATTGAACATGGTACTTTCGAATTCATAGTTGTCCTAGCACAAAGTCTGGATCCTGCCTTTCATCGAAATGCATACTATTGACACCAGGACTGTATGTTAATATAGCATAATGCTTTAAAAAAAGTCCATAACAGGTTTCAAGAGGCATGCTTATGTTTTCTATTTTGTTTGCTTTAAAATGTATTTAGAGAAAAGAATATCAAAAAAGATAAAGAATAACAAATATTAGAATCTTTTTCTACTTGCGTTTGGCTGTGACGGGATTCGAACCAAGGACCTAGAGATTCATAGACGCAGCTCTTTCCCCTCGGCCACCGCTTGGGTCCCAATATGTAAGTGTTACATGGTTCTATTTAAACGCTACAAAGGTGTGAAAAGCAACAACGACTAGTGAACGTACATACTTAATATGCAAATTATACAGACCCATTTTTTCATGAAATCTCCAAGTATAAAATGAATAGATTTTACCAATGACCTACTGTCAATCCAAACGCCTTTGTTCAAACAGCATGGTGTCTTTTTACAACAGAAGTCCGACATAAGGTCTTCGGATTCTGAAAGTTCCATACCCTTCCTGTGGTATTTACAAAAGCCCGATATATTGTTGTCGGATTCTGAGTTAAATGCCCATTTTGCCTAGTCACTTATCCCCTTTGCAAACAGAGGAGACCCAGGTAAGAAGGCTCATAGAGAAGTACATGAAATGGACACATAACCGAAAAGAATTATTTGATTATTACAGTCACGGTTGATATTTCGATACACTTTCAACATATTGTGAACTACTATGAAATATCGAACATCAATGGTACTATTTCTAGGGTAGATCAAAATTCAAATGCAGAAATTCGATTCCATTGCGACATTACAATGTTTCCGGATGAATTTAATCAATGGTCGTGCGACGTTGTTGCTAAGATCTGGTTTGAAAGAAATAGAATTTCAAAAATACATGTACGGTAAAACCCCTCTAAACCAGACTTTAAATTCAGTATAAATATCAGTCTTGGAGACAGATGGCAGCTTAATACAGGATGAAAATAATGCAAAAAGCTCCTCGGCATGACTTTCACCCTGCATTAAGCAGCCACCTGCCTAAAAAGTTTCTACATTCTTATCTACTAGAAGTCGGGTTAAGAGGGGTTTTACTGTATTGTAAAAGGTGACAAATCTATACTTTTGAATGTATTTCAGAGATTTACAAGTGATACCCTAATTACCCTGGGTATTTTGACAAACACACTTATGCAAATAGTGCAGACCCCGATCAAACACCTCCTTAATGGGCCCGTTTGAAGGGTTTTCACTATTTGCTACCATGTCTGTTTAATCTAAAGTTGCAAAGATGTTTCCAAACTGACTTATTCAGCTGTACAAACTGGTAGAGAGGAGAGACTGCGTGCTAGAACACTTAACCCTTTCCTTCATATAAATGTTTTTCACGCGTTTGTAAACAGAGTAGACCCAGATCTGATTACTCCTATAGAAGTCGTCTGATCAGGGTCTGCTATGTTGGCTAATGGAATTTGAAAGATCTTTTTCTTTACTTTCTTAAATGGCTAATAATTTCCACTTTTCATGTTTCATTATAACTACTTTGTTCATGAATATTCAGTAGGTATTGAAATTTGGAATAAACATAGAACAGGAATCAAGTTTCTTACATGGATCCGTTCCATTTGCGCTCTGTGTCTATATACATGTACTTTTTTAAACTATTGTTTTTGTTGATGTAATTATTGTTCAAATTCTCAGGGATTTTTTATAGTCAGTTTGAACTGTGCAGTAATTCCTTTTGAAACAAACTAAGTTTTCAAATATTATGCAGGTTATCGTGACCTTATTGCCAGTTGTACATTGTGTGTGTCGGTTTGTGATCAGGATCCTAGATGTTTGACAATTTTAAAATAAAACCATGCAAAGCATAGACTAATTGAATCTAAATAATTATATATGCAATACACAAAATAATGAGCAGGTGACAATTTTAAATTGAACATGGTACTTTCGAATTCATAGTTGTCCTAGCACAAAGTCTGGATCCTGCCTCTAAGTTTCATCGAAATGCATACTATTGACACCAGGACTGTATGTTAATATAGCATAATGCTTTAAAAAGTCCATAACAGGTTTCAAGAGGCATGCTTATGTTTTCTAGTTTGTCTGCTTTAAAATGTATTTAGAGAAAAGAATATCAAAAAAGATAAAGAATAAAAGATATATTAGAATCTTTTTTGGTTTTGAGGTGATTCGAACCAAGGACCTAGAGATTCATAGACGCAGCTCTTTC
Organism: Azorinus chamasolen; assembly: GCA_963576725.1. NCBI lineage: Eukaryota > Metazoa > Mollusca > Bivalvia > Cardiida > Solecurtidae > Azorinus > Azorinus chamasolen. The sequence goes on from OY755244.1 coordinate 53,632,816, forward strand.
CCCTCGGCCACCGCTTGGGTCCCAATATATAATTGTTACATGGTTCTATTTAAACGCTACAAAGGTGTGAAAAGCAACAACGACTAGTGAACGTACATACTTAATATGCAAATTATACAGACCCATTTTTCATGAAATCTCAAAGTATAAAATGAAAAGATTTTACCAATGACCTACTGTCAATCCAAACGCCTTTGTTTAAACAGCATGGTGTCTTTTTACAACAGAAGTCCGACATAAGGTCGTCGGATTCTGAAAGTTCCATACCCTTCCTGTGGTATTTACAAAAGTCCGATATATTGTTGTCGGATTCTGAGTTAAATGCCCCTTTTGACTACACACTTATATATATAGGCTACTCTTTCTTTCTTTTTTTCTTTACTTTCTTAAATGGCTACTAATTGCCACTTTTCATATTTCATTGTAACTATTTTGTCCATAAATATTCAGTATGTATTGAAATTTGGAATAAACATAGAACAGGGAAAGGGTTAAGGAAATTAGGGTTTTTATAAATCAGACATTTCTTGCATGTGTTTGGTACTGACCAAGTAATGGTCAGAATCATCCGGGGTCCAATCTAGACCTACAGTGTTCTCATTCAACGATAATGGTGAAATCATTAATTCTATTATGCTAAGCACGACTTGACTTGACCCTTACTTTCAAATAACGGAGTGATGGCTCTTTACTACATAAACTATCAATTTTGGCTCTATTGGCACAAAGTGGCAAGATGAGCTATTGGAATCGCCCTGTATGTGACATGTTCATAAAACAATTCTTTAAATGTCTTCCAAACTACTGACATGGTTTTCAGAAAAATCCACAGCAAAAAATCAATATGATATATATTATGTCCGAAACCTTCAGTACTGTCAGTACTTTGATTCTTACTCGGACGAGAAGTCGCAACAACTTGACCTAGTTTCTAGTTGGCCAGTAACAGAGCACTTGATTGACCTAGGGATGGTGCCCTACGTTTTCACTAACGCTTATTGGGTAAGCAAGGTAACAGACACGCGGATGTTGTTATTGTAAAGGAAGCGGGTCACGTGACTCGTAGTAGCCTGACAGAGATTTAAATCTGCTAATTGCACGAAAATTCGCCTGCATTTCGGATCTGCATCAGTGTCTGCAGATAGTTTGAGAGGTAAACGATAGCTTTTTGTCATATATATTGATTGCGCAATCGTTTTGTCCCGAGGCATCGCGATTATGGCCGTTTTACGGGGGGGGGGGGGGGGGGGGGGTCTAGCGGCAAATCGTTGTTGCGCGATCTCGTTCGAGTAAGCTAAATCAGCGTATTTTGTAGGAAGTTCACGTCGGCACTGGCTACGGCTTAGTCGAAATGTATCAAAAGTTATATTATTTGAAAAGTACATGGTCCCAGCTTCACGTTCGTACCAAACATTAGTGGGTCTTTTATCTTGATAGCCCAAAACCGGGCGTTATTTCGAATCGGTCGTGAAATTTGCGAATGGGTAGTTAGACCCCTTGTATATAATATAACACTAAATCGACCCAATCAATTTTTTTTTACTTTTTAGACCATGTAGACCCACGAAATGCCCCCTGTGGGTATTATCAGGAAGTAAATACAGATCCGTGGTATTATAATAGATTTGTTTTCCTACGAAGTCAGTGTATCAATTGGGAAATGTTTTCCTACGAAAACAAAGTTGCCTTCGTAGGAAAACAAATAAATTATAATACCCATATATAAGTTGTCGTAGCAAAACATAATGATAATAATACGTAGAACTTTGGCCCCCAGTGATTTAGCAAATAGCATGGCAGAAATGGCGTTCCATACTGCACGAGGTGTTCCGAGTGATCCCACGCAATCGTAAAACATTCGGCCGTTTCCGGCAATTTGAAAAAAGGTGTTCCGATTGTTAAATTTGATAAACGGCGCTTTGTATTACTTACACGTTCGTAACAATCAATTTACCTGTCACAGTGTCATTGTCCACGACTTGGTGACAGATGTTACTGTCATCGATCCTGGTAACTCAAAGATAAAATCGTCGGATAATTAAATGGTATTAAATTATACAGTATGTATCTCAAGCACGGTAGGTTTTGATTGGTATACGTCATGTCAAGCACTGTTACGATGAAGAAGGAGGACGAATTGGCTAGTTTAGCAAACATGGTTCGTGGCAAAGAAATGTCAGGTAAGTGTAAATAAATCCCTACAGTTATAGATGTTGCATAGCTTGGATCATGTGTTTGCATTCTGCATATTTGTATGTTTTATGCTTCTTGTAATTTATTAAGCAGTTAAAGCACGGACGAGGAGAGTATGAGAAATGATGGAAGCAAACCCCATCACTTCTATACCACAAGGCACATCAATACTGGGTTCGAGCACCATATTACATATATAAATTATAATTGCATTTAATTTTAAAAGCAAAGAGAGCAGCCCCTGACCAGACAGCTCCTACAGAAGCTGTCTGATCTGATTCTACTGTGTTTGCAAAGACATAAAAGGTATTTATACATGATATTAATAAAGAATAATACATGGATTGTCCAAAATATGGACATGGTCTGAACTTTATAAACACATATTTTAAGAATTTTATATAAAAACTGTGTAGGGAAATCAGCAGTCTGTGCTATTTTACTTACCATAAGTTACCATAATTCGACTTCTGAAAGAAGGCTGTCATTAGCCACTAACTCCAGCTCTTCATTATAAACTCTGTCCGGTTGCTTTGAGGGTTGTTTGAAAAGTTTCGGAACAAGTGTTGTAATTTTTTTATTTGTTAATATTTTTCTTTGAAATTTTCATAAATGATAGCTGCAACTGTATCCTATTCATTTATTGCCATAATTAAATGTAGGTACAAGCAACACTTGATATATTGTCACCATAGCAACATCATGTCAGCGTGAGCGGGGTACCTTGATGTCACCATGCAAAACTATAATGTTTGTATGGCCAGTTATGTCATAGTTAGTGCTTTAATATGGTTTTGACGTTGATATACATTACGGCGCCATACTGCATGACGTCAACAACATCATTTCCGATTGTTACGGTATAAACAAGTCAGTTTTTGAATGAACAGATGTAAAATGAATCCGAAACAAATATATTCTGTAAAAAAATTTATGATGGGGAAAAGTAGTTCGGAGACATTGTCATTGATCAAATCTACATATGGAACTACAGCAATGTCAAGGACTCGGATTCATTTAGTGGTATAACACATTTTAAGAAGATCCTACACAACAGCCAACGGACCGGACCTTCAGAGGACGGGACGTCTCAATGTAGCATAGGTAAATTCATATGAAATTAAGGCATTGTTGAGATCTGATAGGAGATTAACTGTATGTGATATCATTTTGCTCTTAAAACTGGACTTGGAACTGCGTCTGTTCACGACATCATCATACATGAACTGGGTATGGCGAAAGTATGCGCCTGTTGAGTACCCCGCGTATTGACTAGTCAACAAAAGTAACAGCGAATTACGGACAGTATGGTTTTCCTAAAACAGTACAGAAAAGGTGGTGACAGATTCTTGGAATCCATTAAAACTTGGGTTAGTTTGTATACGGTCCAGAGACCAAACAAGACAGTTCAGTGTGGAAAACCCCTAATTCACCCTCACCCACCAAAGCTTTGGTGAAGACGTCATCTAAGAAGTTGATGTTTATCGTATTTTTTGACATGAGAGGCGTTATTCTCTGCAAGGCAGTCCCGGCCGGGAAGACAGTGACGGTTCAGTATTACTCAAAGGTACGGTGTTAAGTCTTTTTAATAATTTGAAATTAAAATATTTCTTACTGTACATGGAATAAAAAAAAGTTTGATAAGTATAATGAAAATATTTCATTGTTGCATAGATATGGATGCATATATACACTCATTGTCACGTTTCAGGTGCTGCGACATGATTTGACCAGGGCTGTGAGGAAGAAGCGATCATAAAATGACGGCAAATTCTACCTGCATCATTACACTGCAACGTCCCATACCGCATCTGCAACAAAGGAAATACTTGCTGAGAGAGGAATTGACATAATTGCGCACCCACCATACTTCCCAGACCTTGCACCGTGCGATTTTTGGTTATTCCCGACAATCAAGTGTGACTTGCGAGGCTGTCATTTCGACGACATCGATGACCTGCCAGTTGTTGTCAGAGTGCATTCGGAAAATTCCATCAGAAGACTTAAAAAATTGTTTCACTTCTTGGGTAAATAGGCACCAGAAGTGTATAAAGTACGCTGGGGAATATTTCGAAAAATTTCAGACCTATATACATGTAAAGACAAACATTTATTGAGTATACCAAGGTGCCCCGCTCACGTCGATGTGATGTTGCTATGGTGACAATATATCACATGTTGCTTGTACCTATGTTTAATTATTGCAATAAACCAATAGAATACAGTCACAGCTATCATTTATGAGAATTTCATAGAAAAATATTAACAGATAAAAAATTTACAGCATTTGTCCCAATTTTTTTCGAACAACCCTCACATTTGTGCTTCATTATTGTACACTAGTTTGGTTTGTCACCAGAACTTGTCTAGTCTACTTTCAAACTTTTATTTTTATGTTAACCCTTCACTTGCTGTTCACATCAATATACCTACCTGTAAAATTGTTGTTCCTTCCCTAAGCTTGAATAGTTTATCACTGTCAAAGTAGTAATACTTTTTCATGATTTTAAAAACCTCAATCATATCACCTCTTAATTTCCTATATGCCAATGTTGGTAGATTCTATTTCTTTAATCGCTCTTACAGGAAACATTGAATCCAACATGTAAATCTATCACCAAATCGGTACATTTTGAGTTTATGTAATAGTCTTCTATGACTTACTAAATATCTAATGCTTTCATAAAATCACAATAATTAAGCCACATCAATATCACCCCCTCTGTCCAAGATCTGACGATTTTAGTACAGTAAAACCTCGATTATTCGAATTTTCGTTATAGAAGAATTTAGACCCATTTAGGCAGGTGGCTGCTTAATGCATGGTGAAGGTCATGCAGAAAGCTCCTAGAGGAGCTTTCTGCATGACTTTCACCATGCATTAAGTTGCCAGTTGTCTTAAAGATCGATAATAATACGTATTTTAGTGTTCGAATAATCGAAGTTTTACTGTATTTTGGTACACTGTTTACTTTTGTCTGTACAGTAGTTCTGTAATATCATAACTATACTAAACATTCTGAAGGCAAACTTGGGATAATAGTTTAGATCCAGATCAGTCTGCTCTTGAGAGATAAGTTTGATCAGGATCTACACCATTTGCTAATCTACTATAATATTTATACATTTTCATTTTAATTGACTTATTCAGCTTCACAAGAAGGGGAGACTGGGTGTTCTGATGTTACCATTCCTCCATAGGCTGTTTTTAGACCCAACCTCTTTTAATGAATCTACCCAAAAGGAGCATTTACTAGAGAAAAGTAAAATTTTAGAAGTTTGAAGTTTGAAATCATTGTGATAAATAGAGCATTAAATTTTGCTCCTATAGGAGCAAATGCTCTATTTATCACAATGGTTTCAATAAATGGTTATTACAGAGGCGTAGAAAGGCGTATTTATGGAGGAACTAAGTGTTAACCATTTCCCATGTACATGCCTTTGTACGCATTTGCAAACAGAATAAACCTAGATCAGATCTGTTTACTCATGAAATTCCAATATATAGATATTGCTCTACGTTTTCTACCAATTCCAAAAAATCCTGCGTTGTGTACATAATTATTATGTCATTATAAAACTTCAGCTACATGTAATAAATATTCATGATGTCATTATTGCTTACATCAATATTCAACAGGGATGGGTAAATGTGATATTCTGTAGTTTTTGGAAGTCCTATATACAGTAGAAACTGTCTTAATTAACCCATTCCCTCATAGGCTATTTTTAGATCCAACCTCTTTGAATAAATCTACCGAAAAGGAGTATTAACTAGAGAAAAGGAAAAGTTTAGAATTTTGTAGTATGAAACCATTGTGATAAATGGAGCATTTGCTCCCTACAAAATTCTAACATTTTCCTTTTCTCTAGTTAATGCTCCTTTTCGGTAGATTTATACAAAGAGGTTGTATCTAAAAATAACCTATGAGGTAATGGGTTAAAATGCAAGTGGTTGCATAATGCAGGGCAAAAGTAATTCAGAAAACTCCAATGGGAGCTCTCTGCATTACTTTTGACCTGCATTGAGCTACCACCTGTCTTCAAGACACATATTTATACCACAAGTCGTTTTAATGGTCGCTTAACCTTTTACTCCATGGATACTCATGCAAGAAATTATGACATCTTGAATATCAATTAGATTATTTTTTATTATAACATGAACACAGAACATTTGGGCTCAAACAGAAACTGTAGAATTAAATCTATATTATCCTATAAACAAATGGAGCAGACCCTGATCAGACAGCTCCTCTAGGAGCTGTCTGATCTTGGTCTGCTCTGTTTGCAAAAGCATAGGAAAGGCGTATTTAAGGAGTAAAGGGTTAAGACAGTTTCTGTTGTTCTTCATAACCATCTGTGTACTGGGTGAACCTCAGTATTTTCAGATCTGAATATATAGCTCATCAATGGTTAACTATATAGATTCCACTCTGTATGAAAGGCTCAACTTGCCAGAGAATTTTGAGTGACAAACAGCTGTGCAGACCCTGATCAGAGGGCTCCTCTAGTAACCCTTTGATCTGGATCTACACTGTTTGCAAATGACAGTACATACAGCGCCCAGCATTTACAGATTTCTGACTCATCATTTAGCACTAAATTCACTGACTTAAATATTGTTTTGCGTTATCTGAAAAGGTCAAATTCATTGATAGGGTTTTGAATACTACACAGTGGACAGTTATCATGACACTTGTACATATCCGGATGAATTCTGACAAATAATGGCTGTTTTATCTTAACCCTTTACTTGATAATCCTGCATTTTAATCCTTTTAACCCTTCGCTTGCTATTCGCGTCAATATACCTACCTGTAAATAGTGAAGACCCAGATGAGACAGCTCCTGCAGGAGCTGTCTCATCAGGGTCTGCACTATTTACAAGTTGATTGTGCAACCAATGCACCCCACAGCAGTGATTGCACAGCGAAATACTTGTACACAGTGAAGATATATGTAATTATACAACAGGACATGGGTTAAGAAGGAGAAATGTATTTTAAAATTCAGCAAGCGAAGGGTTAAAACATACACCTTGCAATCAACCTCTGACACACTAAAGAGTTGGTGTTTGCAAACATTGACCGTTCCTTCACACAAATGCATTTTCGCACGACATTATAGAAATTCAGCTCATAAATAAGCATGATGCCATTGTTTCTTACATGAATATTCAGCAGGGAAAAGATGAATGCCTTTGCAAGTAGAGTAGACCGAGATCAGACAACTGTCTGGTCAAAGTCAGTTCTGTTTGTTTATGACATCGCAAGTCTGATTCTCTACTATGACCACTTGTGTATTAACCCTTTCCTTAATTCATATAAACACATTTTCTTGTAATTGCAAACAAAGTATGAGCCATCTGATCAGGGTCTGCTCTGTTTGCCAATGGAATTTGAAAGACATGTTTCTTTACTTTCTAAAATGGCTACAATTTTCCACCTACCTTATTTCATTATAACTATTTTATCCATGAATATTCAGTAGGTAATATAATTTGAAATAAGCATAGAACAGGGAATATGGGTTAATGTAATAGATGCTATAAATAGAACTATAGTTCTTTTCGATAAACATGCATGTAGTGCCAGTGGGTCCATCAGCAATTAATGATAGAGTAAATTCAGTTTTAACCCTTTCCCTCATAGGCTGTTTTTAGACCCAATCTCTTTGAACAAATCTACCCAAAATGAGCATTTACTAGAGAAAAGGAAAATGTCGGAATTGTGTAGTTTTGAAACCATTCAAACCTATGGAGCAAATGCTCTGTTTATCACAATGGTTTCAAGAAGTGGCTCTTACAGAGGCTTGAAAGGTGTATTTATGGAGGAAAAGGGTTAAAGGCCTATTTGCCAGATAATTTTGCATGATGAACAGTGCAGACCTTGATCAGAGGGAGTAGCCCTTTTGTCTGGGTATATAATGTTTGCGATGAAATTATACACTCATTTCTCGCATTCAAAGAGCTAATACATGTAGTATTTAACCCTTTCCTCCATAAATACGCCTTTCTACGCCTCAGATCTGTAAAAGTCACTTTATGAAACCATTGTGATAAATAGAGCATTAATTTTGCTCCTATAGGAGAAAATGCTCCATTTATCCCAATGGTTTCAAACTACAAAATTCTAAAATTTTCCTTTTCTCAAGTTACTACTCCTTTTTGGTAGATTTATTCAAAGTGGATAGATCTAAAAAAAAAAAGCCTATAGAGGAAAGGGTTAAGGCTCCAGAAAAATGGGGAAAGCAAAACAATTCTTTATTTCTCCATAAAACCTATACATGTGACTACATGTAATGATACAATGTAATAGCCACAAGTTAACTGTGGTTTTGACAAAGATATAAGCACACAGAGAATTAAGATATCCTGATCAGACAGCTCTTACAGAAGCCGTCTGATCTGGATCAACTCTGTTTGCTTATATGCCAAAAGTGGAGTAAAGGATTAAGCATTAACTCTTTGCATGCATAAGTGGTGTAACAATGATTACTTATGGAAACAGTTTGGTTCCAGTTGATATGCAGCATAGTATAGTGTCTCGATCATTAGAATCCAAACTGTTTGACACAGTCTGACCATATTGACACTCTGACCATATTGACACAGTCTGACCATATTGACACAGTCTGACCATATTGACACTCTGACCATATTTTTGCAAAGAAATGAGAAAAAAAATATTTTAAGAATTGAAGCCTATGACAATTAACTATTGTTAGAGATGAAAAATTTCTTAGTGTACAAATTAGAGTTAACCCTTTACTGCATGTATATTAATGTAGGAAATACATGTATAGCCATCATGAATATTAATTACATGTAGATTAACCCTTTCCCTGTTCTATGTTTATTCCAAATTTCAATACCTACTGAATATTCATTAGCAAAATAGTTACAAAGAAATATAGAAGGTGGAACATTGTAGACATTTTAGAAAGCAAATAAACATATCTATCAAATTCTATTAGCAAACAGAGCAGACCCTGATCAGACGGCTCCTCTAGGAGCCGTCTGATCTGGGTCTACTCTGTTTGCAGATGCGCGCGTGAAAACACGTTTATATGAGGGAAAGGGTTAACTGTCATACTAGTACATGGACACAGGAATTTTGGTCAAGGCAGTAACTGTATAATTATATCTATATTATATCATAAGCAAACGGAGCAGACCCTGATCAGATGGCTGACCCAAAGGAGCCGTCTGATCTGGGTCTACTCTGTTTGCAGAGGCGTAGAAAGGAGAATTTATGGAGTAAAGGGTTTAGAAATAAGCATCTGAAAAACTTCCAGGACCTCAAATTGTAACACCAGTTTAATATATGCTGCACAATTACGAATGTTCATGGGAACGAGTTAGTGTCCTAGTGCTGCGTAGGGCATTGCCTGATAAAATTCTGTGATAAGAGGATAAAGCAATTTCAAGTTTTGCCAGGCAAGTTAATTTTCGGCTTGAGATTACTTCAGCTGGCTAAATAAACAAAATCTGCTCGACTGTTGTTAACCCCAAAGTACCGTTTTAACCCTTTGAATGCGGAGGAGCAAGTATACAATTATTTGCAAACAGTGTAGACCCAGATCAGAGGGCTCCTTGAGGAGCCCTCTGATCAGGGTCTGCTCTGTTTGTCATGCAGAATCCACTGACTTGTTTAAGACTTTTGTAATGAATGGACAGTTAAACAGTAATAGGCTATTTCAAATTCACTCTGATAATTCAGGGCTGTAAGGTTTAAGTCTTTAGACTTCGACTTGTGAGCAAAATTTTGCTAGTTGAAAATGAAACACTTAACTTTCTTTTACACAACTTTTTTTTTCCATTTCTTTTCAAAAGCACAAGACGAATATCACCGGCTTGGATTCTGTTGGGATACAGTTACTATACTAAGGTGTCACATCTGGTCCCCAGGTTATCATTTTTTCACTCATAGCACGCTAAAGGTTAATCCTTCATAACTTCATAATCCATCACTTCATAATCCACACTTAACCCTTTCCCTGTTCAATATTCATGTAAGAAATAATGATGTCATGAATATTTATTGGCTGAATTTTTATAATAGTGAATGCATACCGGATATTTTGGTATTTGTAGAAACTGAAGAGTCAGATCTCTGATAATTTCATAAGCAAACAGAGCAGACCCTGATCAGAGTGAGGCGGCTCCTGTAGGAGCCATCTGATCTGGGTCTTCTCAGTGTTTGCAAATGCGTGAAAAGTCGTTTATATGATGGATAGGGTTAAAAAAATAATTGTTTTACGCCTTTTCAAACAGAGTTGACCCAGATCTGACAGCTCCTGGAGTTTGAGAGTACTGTTTTTGCTTTAATTCATAAAGTGAAATTGATTTCTATGAATTTAAGAGTTAACCCTTTCCTCCATAGATACGCCTTTTTACGCCTCTGTAAAAGTCACTTTATGAAACCATTGTGATAAATAGAGCATTTGCTCCTAAAGGAGCAATATTATACTCTCTTTATCACAATGGTTTCAAATTAAAAAATTCTAAAATTTTCCTTTTCTCTAGTTAATGCTCCTTTTTGGTAGATTTATTCAAAGTGGATGGATCTAAAAAATAGCCTATGGAGGAAAGGGTTAATGGTCAGTTTTATCACCATGTCGTGTTTGCTTTTACTGCATTGATGAAATTCTTTGTTCAATACAAATGTTGAATAAAGTGTATTTCTTCCATAAAAAGTTTGTTTATTAAACAAATAGTGTGTAAATTAAAAATACAGACCAGAAAATGGAAGAATGTTTTGTTCCTTCATTGATCTCCGTGAAAAGGGAAGTAACTCTAACATACTTACATGTACGGTAAGTTATAAATCGTCACAGACAACGTTTGTTTTTTTTGTGCAGTTACAGACTTTTGAAACAGGTTTGACTCTAAGCGTTTGTGAAAAACAATTCACTCATTTTGGCTATTGAATACCGGCTTGTTCCCAGCCGTGTTAAACACTTTTTCATCTGAACAACACGTTTACACAAACCTGTCAATTAGTTTTCACACCTTAACCATCCAAGTTGCAATATGGGCATGCACTTAACCTTTAGCATGCTAATGAACAAATCATAACTATTTTTTGCAGACAGTTTTGATCCAAATAAAACATCGAAATTATAAATGAATAGTAACTTTGTGGCTTAAATTTAGATCGATTAAGCAGTAGACCAGTGTGTCTCGCTATGCCATACATCCCAGTTTAGGAGAACGGTCTCAAAACATTTTTAGCTCGTCTGTTTCAAAGAAATCACGAGCTATTAATTGTCGTAACTCTGGCGTCCGTGTCGTGTTCCAAAATCTTAACATTGACCATATAACTTCTTCAATTTTTCATTTACAACCTTCATTTTTGGTATGCATGTTCAGCTTGACAATGAAGACAGATGAGCGTTGGCACCCTCTTGTGGTGCTCTTGTTAGAATTAAATACCGGTAAATACAGGTCTTAACTCATGTTATAAAATCCATAGATTTTATTCACAATTATCGATTGATAACCCCTAAATTACCGGCGGCAGTTGCTACATTTGGCAAATATTTATTCTTTGCCCTTTTTACAGCATTCAGCAGCGTTTGATATGCTTCTATTTCCGTTATGTTAATTAAATTAGCGAGATGGACACCATAGCGAAATTATATTGCGAATTAATCCAAAATCACATTTACGTGAACTATAATTCATGTCGCCAAAATAACCTGTTTTACAGTAACTGAATTTTGTTTTGTAGTGACAGCTTTTTGATCCTTTTTGAAAACTGCAGAATCAGATCTATCATTTATATGTTAATATTCCATAAGCAAAC